>OY282643.1:110969338-111316838 GCA_958299015.1 Tetanocera ferruginea | reverse complement strand
CACGATGAAGATCAAAATCAAGATCAAGATCGATATCAAAATGAAAATAAAGATAAAGTTGAAGTTTAAGATGAAGATCAATATGGAGATCGAGATCAAAATGAAGATCAAGATGAAAACATGAAGATCAAGACGAGTTCAAGTTCAAGAGCAAGATAAACATCAAGACCAAGATCAAGATCAAAATCAAAATCACAATCAAAATAAAGAGCAATATCAATAAGAAGATTCAGATGTGGACCAAAATATATAAAAAAAAAAAAAAAAACACAAAAACAAATTGGCCATTTCAGACCTTGAAAGGACTTTAACAGAGCTTCTTATGATCAATTGTGTTGTGTGTGTTATTAAATGTTTGCACATAATTAACCGAGAACTGGACCTACATGTTTTATGCAGACTCCGAACGGCTAAAGTTCATGTTCTCAAGAAGCTTGACATGGCATTGTTTACTCTCTCACCGATCAGAAAAATTTTTTATTGAAAAAAACTTTTCGCCGCGGCTGGGGATCGAACCCGGGCTCCGAGCATGCTAGGCCACACACTTAACCTGCATACCACGGTCACCACCAATGGACCACCACGGACCAAAATATATACCAAGATAAAAAAAAAGGATCATAATGAAGACATGAAGATTAAGATCCAGGTCAAGATAAAAATTGATATAGCATTAGATCTTGGAACTAGAAACTAGCATTAGAATCGAGTTGAGGAAAATTTCGAAAGATCAAAATGGAGATTAAGATGATGATCAAGATCAAAATTTTAATTACAACCCAGATCAATATCAAGTTGAAGATCGAGAGAAAAATCAATATCAAGAGTAAAAGGAAGATGAATAGAAGATCAAGATGAAGATCAAAATTAAGATCATCATAAATTTCAAAATGGAGATCAAGATGAGTATCAAGATCAATATGAAGAGCAAGACCAATATCAATGTAAAAAATAAGATAAGTATCAAAATGAAGATCAAGCTCAAGATAAATTTCAAGATTGAGGACAAGATCGAGATCGAGATCAAGATTAAGATCAATATTGGGCTAAAGATCGAGATCAATATCAAGATCAAGATTGAAATCAATATTGAGATCAATATGAAGATCAAGATTGAGATCAAGATCACGGTCAAGACCAAGACCATGACCACGATTAGAGTCATTCAGACATGAATCAGTCCACTGAATTAGCATCGAGTTGTGGTAAATCCCAGAGCGTTAAAGATTATTTCGAACAATTGATATAATTTTATTTAAAACTAGCTTAAACCCTAGGATGAGCAACAACTTGAATATCGCTATATAAGCCTACTGTTAGGCTGAAAATGTTGGTCTGGCCAGACCCTATTGCCTATCCTAGGTTAACCTGGTGGTTCCCTTCCAAAAGATTTGTTTGAGGAACTATTTTAAATTTATTAAATACTAGGTTCACTAACCTGGTTCACTTCCTAATCAAAACACGGAGAAAACAACTTGCTTTTTTGGTCGATCATATTGAACGTTTTTTTAAAAATTAAACCTGATGAAACAAAATTTGCATTCTATTTTTTATATATAAAATGTCAATAAAAATTTTATTAATATACTAGCGGATGTAAGTCGGTGTTACTCGGGGTAGGGCTTCGAACACAGAAAAAGGACGATTTTCAAAACTGCTCTCACATTTTAACATTTTGTAAATTATCAATTAAATTTTTAAATTTTTTAAATTATCTTTATTTTTAAGTTTTGTCCCTCCTTCCGTCGAAAGTGTTGAGTCAAATTTCCGTAAAACTGTACCTGCCGGACATGATTACAAAAAAAAAACTAGTAAGGTATATTTTCGATTTGGCCGAAGTTCAAATAACCCCACGGCCGATTCTTAATGGTACAAAATTTTTAAATTGTAGCTCTTTTTTTATGAGATTTCAAAAAATTTCACTATTCTTATGACGTGTTATATAAAGGGTGGTTTAATTTTTAAGGGCCTATGTATATTTTTACACAAATGATTTCCGAATTTATTGTCATTTCTTTTTATTATGATAGTATTGGTATAGTTCAGTTATGTATGGAACAAAATATCGGCCAGATAGCCGCCGCGACCTCGGCGGCACACCTCCATCCGATGGTCCGCTGAGGCATAATTAAGGTTCTATGCCGTTAATGTGCCGAATTATCTCATCCTTTGGCTCTGGAATTGTTGCTGGCTTATCGACGTACAGCTTTTCTTTCAAATAACCTCAAAGAAAGAAGTCAAATGACATGATCTTGGCGGCCAATTGACATCGCCATCACGTGAGATAACACGGCCATTGAATTTGTCGCGCTAAAGAGCCATTGTTTCGTTAGCTGTGTGGCAAGTGGCACCGTCTTGTTGAAACCACATATTGTCCACATCCATATCTACCAATTCGGGCCATAAAAAGTTCGTTATCATCTGACGATAGCGAACACCATTCACAGTAATTGCCTGACCGGCCGCATTTTGGAAAAAATACGGCCCAATGATGCCGCCAGCCCATAAAACGCACTAATCAGTTACACTTTGTGGATGCATTGGTTCTTCGACAATCACTCTTGTATTATTATAGCCCAAATGCGGCAATTCTGTTTATTGACGAATCAAAAAAAAAAAAAAAACGAATCCACTGAGGTGAAAGTGTGCCTGAAAATCACTGAAAATGATTTTCTTCGAATTTCATTTTGATTTGATTGCCCATTTTCATAATAAGCCTGAATAACTTTAACTTGATTGTGTATTTTTCTATGATTCAAATTGATTTAGTCTGAAATTGAGAAATGTCAAATGATATGCAGAAAAAAACTTGACATTTAGGTGTGGTTCACCTTCAACACCGGCCCTTAAAATTTAACCACACTTACATTCATATCAAATTGTTTTCCTGCTAAGTAAAGACAAGCCTCTTTATAAAGCTTTCAATTTGGGATTGTATGGGAGATGGGCGTGTTTTTGAGTGGTTGACGACAATTTTTCTAACACGCATCAGTTTTGATATCAAATACACAAACACCCAATTTCAGTTCTGTAGCTTAAATATTAGTCTATTTATAGAGTTTTCACCATAATGGGTTGTATGGGAGGTGGGTGTGTTCGTAGGTGGATAACGCTCACTTTTCTTCCACAATTTAGTTTTGCTACAAAATACAAACGTATCATATTTTTTTCATGTAGCTCAAAGAGAAGCCTTTTTTTAGAGTTTTAAATTTTGGAGTAATATGGGAGGTGGGCGTGTTAGTGGGTGGATGACGCCTTTATTTCTAACACGTTTTAGTTTTAATGTAAAATGCATAAATATCTTATATTACTCGATAGAAGCCTATTTATATAGTTTTCAATTTTGGGTTTGTATGGCAGGTAGGCATGTTCGTGGATGTTTCACGCCCAGTTTTCGAACATGCCTTAGTTTTGATATAAAATTAATAAATGCCTAATTTTATTTATGCAGCTTTGACACATTCTCTTTATATAGTTTTCAATTTTGGGCTTGTATGGGAGGTGGGCTTGTTAGTTGATGGATGACGCCCATTTCACTAACACGTTTTAATTTTTATATAAAATGAATAAATGCCTAATTTTATTTTTGTAGCTTCGACAG
This sequence comes from Tetanocera ferruginea, assembly GCA_958299015.1. Lineage (NCBI taxonomy): Eukaryota > Metazoa > Arthropoda > Insecta > Diptera > Sciomyzidae > Tetanocera > Tetanocera ferruginea. The sequence goes on along the minus strand of OY282643.1, from coordinate 111,313,237 downwards.
AAGCCTATTTATATAGTTTTCAATTTTGGGCTTGTATGGGAGGTGGCCGTGTTCGTTAGTGGATGACGCCCATTTTTCGAACACGCCTTAGTTTTGATAAAAAATGAATGAATACTTTATTTTATATATGTAGCTTTGACACAAACCACTTCATATAGTTTTCAATTTTGAAGTTGTATGGGAGGTGGGCGTGTTAGTGATTGGATGACGCATATTTTTCTAACACACTTCAATTTTGACGTAGGTTACATCAATACCGAATTTAAGTATTGTAGCTTAAATATTTGCTTATTTATGGAGTTTTCATTATTGAGGTTGTATGGGAGGTAGACGGTGCTTTCAGCTGATTTAGCCCATTCTCAAACTTGATCTTAGTTTTCTTAGAAAAAAGCTTAAATATTGAAATTCAGTATGACAGCTTCAGAAATACGGCTGTGATAGTGTCCAAAGACAGACGGACAGACATGCGGACATGGCCAAATCAACTTAGGTGGTGATGCTGAGCAAGAATTTATATACTTTTATATACCTACCACGCCTCCTTATGGGCGTTACACACGTTGTGACAAAATTTATATACTCCTCACGCAGTACGCATGACTGACATGCAGAGGACGTGGTTGGTTGTCCTGATTGTATCAAGATTTTGATTTTGAGTTCAGGGCATTTCTTTTAAAAATACTCAAGGAGCAGAGGTTTGTAAATGCAGGTACGCGAAGAGCTTATTTTAAGAACAATTAATGATGTGTCTTACAATACAAAATTCGATATTTTTAACCAGGCGCGCACCCAGAAAAAAATGTTGGGGGGTTTTATGTTTTTATTTGCTTACTTATTTTAATTTGTTATTTTTTAAATAATGTTAAGAGAACAATAACAATGTCTATGTTTCTTTTATTTTATTTAGTTCTCAATATTATTTTTTAGACCCTTACGAACACTTAATAGAGGTAGACTATTTATTAACCCAGTTTACCCAGTTTTATTAACCCATTTCTGTATGGAATGAGTTCCGCTCACAAGATTTTGATAAAACTTCATACATGATTGTATGATTAATTGATTCAAAATGATCAAAAACTAACATTCAGCTCCATACCTCAATGCGTTGCTGAGATATTCATTGGGTATTTTTCAACCCATTTGGCCATAGTGATAACTTCTCTTCGAATTTTTTTTAAATAATTGCAATGCGTATTTAATGATAAAACTGCAAATTGAAATCTGTACCGATTATTTTTGGTGACCGTGGCATGCAGGTTAAGTGTGTGGCTTAGCATGCTCTGAGCGCGAGTTCGATCCCCAGTCACGGCAAAAGTTTTTTCAATAAAACAAATTTTCTGATCGATCACCACCTCTCTGCAGACAATGGCAAACCTCAGAGAGTAAGAATGCCTTGTAAAGCTTCTTGAGAACATGAACTTCAGCCATTCGGAGTCGGCATAAAACATGTAGGTCCAGTTCTCGGTCAATTGAGTGCAAACATTTAATAACACACACAACACAATTGATCATAAGAACCTCGGTCAAAGTACTTTCAAGGGCTGAAATGGCCAATTTTGTTGGAATGTAGAATGTAAAAAATGTTTTACATTTTACATTCAAAGATTCTGACCATATTTTCCCAAAAAACACTAAGCCTAAAATCGATTTCGAGCCTCAAGTTTTTCGAAAGAAAGTTTGAATTTGTGTTTTGCTAAAAAATGTGAAGGAATCGAAACAAAGAATCAAAAAGTACTGTACTTAGGTACAAATTTTAGTGGTTTAGAACATAAATTTCAAAAATATTAATTTATTTATAAATTTCACGTGTTTCATCACGTGTCAACAAAAAATAAAAAATTTTCAGATTACGTTATAACATAAAAAAAAATATTTTGAAAATTTATTTAAAATAAAAGAACAACATTTTAAAGCTCGATTTATGATTATCGTTTCTTTATTTAATTTTGAATTTCGTGAAATCTATTGCATAATTCCACTTGTTAGAAAATATTTTGTTTTGATGAAAGTTAGTAAATAAATAATAAAATAAGTAAACTTGATCTACAAATTCCATGTCAAATTCAAGGAACTGAGAGTAATGTTCAACTTTTAGCCAGTGTTCGACGAGTTGTTGAAAAAAATCATTTGGGGTTTAACTCCCAAAATTCCCCCCCTGTGTTCGTCTCTGTTATCAGCCCTAACGCTAAAGAAATGGATTTGTAGCAGAAAACTTTTACAACTGGCTCCGAAACTTATTCCGAAATAGCGATAATGCTACAGTGGTACTGATTTAGGTACTTGACCAAACCTAAAAAGTAAATTTTCGTTAACGTGTGGCTTATCTTGCTAAAGCCATAAACTATGAACACTAGCAATACATAAGGATTTCTTCTTTAATATTGATATCTGTTTTAGTCTGAAATCTGTGATTAAAATAATTGATAAGCTTTTGTTTGCACTCAAAATCTCAATGTTTTTGATATCAAAACCGATTCGTGCAAATTATATACAAACAAATATTCATTCTCAATAAATTTATGCATTTTATTTGAAACTTAAACAAAAAGCTCCCTCTTGAAAATAGAAGCTTCCTTTATTATAGCAGCTCAATGAATATTACCCTTTAATGCAATAAATTCTTTCAAATAATTGTTATATAAACATTAATGTAAAGCCTACCAACTCTAACCTGCCTTAATGTGCGCCCATCTGGCAGACCATAAAATATGGCCACAATGAAAAAAAAAAAAAAAAATTAAATGCAAATTTTATGTTAGCAAGCCTTACATTTTAATGCTTTGCCAACCTTCAAATGAAGTCTTAACTGGCTCTTTGCATGGTTAACAAAACAAAACGCTGTGTCAGAACATAAGACTTACAACAAAACATTTGACATTCGCTTGAATTTCATTGCAATGATTATAAACAGGAGTTAAATGTGCTGGCCAAGCATTTAACGTATTCCGCAGCAGCAACACATAAAACCAAGGTAACAGAAAGGGTCTTAACAAAGTTTTATGGCCTATAAAAATACAAAACAAATACAAGTATTATTTTTAAACATACGCACATATATCGTGGTTGTCATGCCGAAAAAGGCGGTACATCAGAAAAAGATTTAAATTGGCTCTCTTTACGACGTAGGTACTTTTCGGCATGAGGTTAGAGAAAACAAAATCAAAGCAAATTACAACATGGTATAGTTGCAAATATACTGTTACGTTAAGACATAAAATCATTGGGCGTTGCGCTACGTTATTGTCAATTTTCATTGCAATACGATGCCATGACATTCGCAACGCGCCACAGTAATCACAAGTTGAAACCACGTGAGAATACAAATGAGTTTATGAAGGGGGGAACTCCACCCAAGTGATTGCAGTGTAAGTTGATCCTTTTTTGTTTTTTTGGTTTGGTATTTTGCTATTTCAATTTCCTTTTTGACATTGACAGTTGTGCTGCTAAGGAGTAAGTTGCTGACGCGCAGCTTTGGCGCAACACGAAGACATCATATTTGTGAGAAAACTACCACAGCAGAATATGGTATCGGTTGCAACATATACCAATGGCTGAAACAGTGAGGGGTTTGGATACTGAATAAAATTAATAGAATCACAGATCAAAAGATGTTGTATGCTTTCAAAAGTATAATGTGTGTCTGAGAACAAGTTGTGATTTTCAAAGAACAGAGAGGAAATGGTTGAAATATTCTAACAGACATTATTTTAAGATAATTTTCGTTAAGAAATAATTTTGCAGCCTCAAGTCAATTCTTAAAATTTTTTTAAAGCAAATTTCAGTAAAAACGATGCTAATGGAAGGACTCACGAGCAGAAAGAATGAACATCTGTTAAACTTCGTAAAACTGTTTTGTTTGTTTATTATTTTTTAATATAATATAAAATGCATAAAATTTTTTAAAGTTCGTTCTCAAATCAAAACAACAAAAAACCTAAATATTTTTTCTCAAACCATTGAATTGCATCTTCTTCTTTACTATTTTTCCCTCAAGTTTTATCTGCTTTACATTCATCCAAGTATCACATACAAATAAGAAAATCGCAAAATAAATATTTATATTTATTCAATACGTAAACAAATACTAACTGCACTTTATTGACATAAATAAAGCATATCCTGACAGAAGCCACATCCTTATGTTGCCGACGCTTTAGCTTTTATATCTATCTATCTCTCTCTCTCTCTCTCTCTGTCTTTCTTTCTATCTTGCTTTATGCTAAGCGACGTCTACAGCTTCTTTAATCGACAGCAACGCCAAAATCCAGAGCACACTGTATTTTATTTATGTTTTTGTTTTGAATGCAAATAAATTCGCAACGTTTCCGTTTCCGTTGTGCAGTTGTTTATTTATGTTTTTCACTTGCATGCAATAGCAGGACAACTACTATGTCATGCAAACTATTAAAGTTTGTGTGGCATAAACTTAAAAAATAAAACAAAATTGAAATAACGGTATAATGATGCATGCAACCCTGGCATAGTTTATATCATAACAGATTTAATGTTTGAAATAACGATACATTATCAGAAAATGTCAGTGACATAAAGTATGTCAACGTTTTGACATTTCATAAGCCTGGATATAAGCAGTTCATTATGTATGAAGTAGAGTTGGACTCGATAACAATTATAATGCTTGAAACAGTTTGTTACATTAGTGCGAACTTGTGTCACTCATAGAGAAGCATAAAACGTATTATATTTAAAGAGTACTTTTTTTTCCAGAGCAATGATGTTTTACTAATTTTCTGGAAGTGGTGAATAAAATACTCACGAAAAGAGTGACAAAAAGAAATGAACAAACTTTATTCATGGATAGAGATATGGTTATGGATATGGATATGGATATGGATATGGATATGTATATGGATATGGATATGGATGTGGATATGGATATGGATATGGATATGGATATGGATATAGATATGGATATGGATATGGATATGGATATGGATATGGATATGGATATGGATATGGATATGGATATGGATATGGATATGGATATGGATATGGATATGGATATTAATATGGATATTAATATGGATATGGATATGGATATGGATATGGATATGGATATGGATATGGATATGGATATGGATATGGATATGGATATGGATATGGATATGGATATGGATATGGATATGGATATGGATATGGATATGGATATGGATATGAATATGGATATGGATATGGATATGGATATGGATATGGATATGGATATGGATATGGATATGGATATGGATATGGATATGGATATGGATATGGATATGGATATGGATATGGATATGGATATGGATATGGATATGGATATGGATATGGATATGGATATGGATATGGATATGGATATGGATATGGATATGGATATGGATATGGATATGGATATGGATATGGATATGGATATGGATATGGATATGGATATGGATATGGATATGGATATGGATATGGATATGGATATGGATATGGATATGGATATGGATATGGATATGGATATGGATATGGATATGGATATGGATATGGATATGGATATGGATATGGATATGGATATGGATATGGATATGGATATGGATATGGATATGGATATGGATATGGATATGGATATGGATATGGATATGGATATGGATATGGATATGGATATGGATATGGATATGGATATGGATATGGATATGGATATGGATATGGATATGGATATGGATATGGATATGGATATGGATATGGATATGGATATGGATATGGATATGGATATGGATATGGATATGGATATGGATATGGATATGGATATGGATATGGATATGGATATGGATATGGATATGGATATGGATATGGATATGGATATGGATATGGATATGGATATGGATATAGATATTTATATGGATAAGTGCATGAATAAGGAATATGGTAAAAATAAGGGTTCTTAATTTCTGTTCAATCCTTTACATTCCCGTATTCAAGGTCAGAAAACGGACTTTATTATAATTTTCAATTTCCAAAGATAATTTTCTTTAAGACCATGAATCTAGAGTTCAAGTACTGGTAGTTATTCTAGAGGACCTAATGCAATGTCTCAAAAATCAACAATTTTTATGAAATTTTCAATAGTTTTCTAATGGTTAATTGTTAAGACGAGATAATTCCATTTTTTTAAAAGAAGCACATCTTCAAAGAAGCAAACAAAATTAAACTTTAATTTTTATATTTTACGAAATAAAACTTTTAGCCCAATTAAGGAAGCTATATGGATAAGGGGGAATTTCTCAGTTTAGAATTTCAAATGCGTGCCGAAGTCCCGCAAACAGTTTGGGTTAGTTTGTTCGTGTTTAAAAAAATTCATCATCATTTCCGGTGGCTAGAGACTCAAGCGATTTCCCTCAATTTCAGGATATCTTTGTTTTTCATCCCAAAGATTCAGAAACTGAGTGTGCTTTTTGACTTAATTTTTTTCCATATGGGCATTTCCATGGTGTCGAACGTGACTGTTGTACACATTTCAAGTGAAAAAATGTCATAATAAAACAAATAAAAAAAAAAAAGAGCGCCTTATAGCTCTCAATTAGCCCTTTAATTATTGGTATTGTCAATTGTTGGATCATTTTTAGTTCTCAAGATATTAGCAAAAAACCAAGGTGGTTTTCAGCGAAATGGGAAGCAATGTTTTTATGTAATTTTTTTTTTAGTGTTGTGCATTGATGTTCCTCAAAAATGGCTAGCATTGTAGACATAGAGGATTTATATTTTCTTTTTTTAGTCAATTAAAGAGATGGTCACTCGTGACATATCGCACGTGACACTTTTTTCGAACACCATAGTTGATTTTTTTTTCTGCTCTTTAATGAAATACAAATAAAGAAACTATGCATAAGTCAACAAAAATATTTATTCAAACATAATAATAAAAAACTTTCATGAGTATGGTTTTGTGTAAGTATAATAAACATCTACACTTTACAACAAAACTGAAGTTTTTGCAAATCTCAAGAAGTTTCACAACGGTTTCCTAAGATTTTGGGTTCGCTGAATCCGAATCTGAAGTCAGAATTTTCGGGTCAACCTTGGTTTTCGAGCTACAGAGGAGGCAAAACCCTAACCTCCTACTGTTAATGAAATGAATATAACCGACTCCCATTACTTTTTCAAGAGGAACATTTTTTGCCTTGGAACCCATCCCCTTTAACCCCTCCGTATGGGGCTCCCATACAAATTTTATGATTTTTATATATTTTTTATGTGAACTTTTTTATTTAACCAAAAAACTAATTTTATTAATATTCGAAATTCGACAAATTTTCTGTTTGCCTATTTATAATTATGTAGATTTCTAAACATTAAGTTAAAGAAATACCAAAAATAAATAATCATAAAAACATTAAAAATCAAAAGAAAATTAATTTCAAGCAAACTTTTTGTATTCAAATAAATTAATACTAATGAAATTTGTTTTTTTTTTTTAAATTTATTTCGAATTTCTCATTTACCATGTCGCTCGTGACCAACTTTATACAAGTTAAAACAACACAAACTTTTTATTTTTTTACCGGTTCACTTTTGTTTTAAAGTCGCATGAATAAACTCAATTTAAGATAATTATTTTGTCAGCTTACTGGATGTTCTTTCGACGCACTGAGTAAAAATGTTATTTTTGCATGTCGAACGTGACAACGAACTAAACGAAAAAGCAAATCAAAAATTGACCGTTGTCTTACATTGCGTGGTTACTTATGATTTTGTTTTTTCGTTCTTTATACTCCTAGAAAGATTTGAGCAAGCAAAAGTCAATGCATTATGTTTCTGTTTTATAACTGTTATAAAGACAAGACATACCAAAGAAATATCAAAATAAGCAATATTTTACATTTGCGCTCTTTGCATCCGAATATTTCGCAAGGAGATATGAATATATGTAAAATGTATTAAATTACTTAAATTTGAATGTTTCCTTATGTGAATAAGACATCAAACAGTGTTATCAAGAACTTTTAATTTTTTCGTCTCGGTTGACTTTTTGGTGGAAATGCTCATATACTTCGAGCCGGCCTCGAGTTTATGGTTCGAGTATACCGAACAGTGGCGTAGCGAGAGGGGGGCATGGGGTGTCATCATGCCCCGGGTGCCACTCGCAGAGGGGCGCCAAATCATTCTCAAGACAAACAAAATTTTGCAAAAAAATTTGTTTTAATTAATTAATTAAGTTAACCAAGCGTAGGGTACAATGCTATGATAATGCTGCCCTTATGTCAAATCACATATCTAGCGGCCAACAGAGAATAATAGAAAAAATAATAAGCAGGGACCGTAACTGTTATGACTTTTTTCCAAAAAGTCAATAAATAATAGTTATTTTTTGACCGATTTTTTTTTTTGGTCAAATATATAATTTAAATGTGACTTTTATTTTTTGAGTCAAAAATATAAGTTAAAATTTGACTTTTATTTTTTCAGTCAAAAATATAAGTTAAAATTTGACTTTTATTTTTTCAGTCAAAAATATAAGTTAAAATTTAACTTTTATTTTTTCAGTCAAGATATATGTTAGAATTTGACTTTTATTTTTTCAGTCAATAATAAAAGTTAAAATATGACTAATATTTTTCCGGTCAGAAATATAAGTTAAAATTTTACTTTAATTTTTTCGCAGTGCAACACAACTTTCATAACAGGAACTAAGTCACTTAAAAATGAAAACTAGATGGGAAAAAAATTATTTTCAATTGGCTGCATTCTTATTACTTATTTGCTGGTAAAATTGATTCATTTCAGTGAATGATTTGGATAAGTAGCCAAATGTATTTAAAAAATTAGCAGTATTCTTTTAACATTTTTCATAAAAGTCAAATTTTAACTTTTATTTTTGACCGAAAAATAAAAGTCAAATTTTAACTGTTATTTTTGACTCAAGAAATAAAAGTCAAATTTTAACTTTTATTCTTGACTGAAAAAATATAAGTCAAATTTTAACTTATATTTCTGACCAGAAAAAAAGGTCATATTTTAACTATTATTTTTGACTGAAAAAATAAAAGTCAAATTTTAACTTATATTTTTGACCGAAAAAAATCGGTTAAAAAATAACTATTATTTTGGACTTTTTTTATAAAAGTCAACCAAATAAAAAGCTTTTAAGTTAACTATTCCTAAGCTAACAAGCATCGCACTGCTATATTCAAATATCGAATAAACAAATTCTTTCTGTCTGACTTTTTGAATTAAAATTTCGATAATAACTGTTATTTTCGGTCCCTGATAATAAGGCAACATTTGTAAATTGTGATAACCACACATTAAATTTAGTAGGAGTTACTACAGCTAACCAAGATTCCATCTTTGTAACATGTTTTGGAATAATTGAAAACATACGTCTCTTTTTCTCACGTTCAACATTACGATAGAAATTGTTAAAAAATCTGTTAAAGAATCTGTAACACGATGGAGCGCCAGAGCGCAAGCAGTTAGCGTTATTGTCGAGGGACTGGAAGAATACGTAGAACTATAAGAAAAATTAGCAGATGAAAATACTGCCACAAGTGGTACACCAGAAATGCTGCAATCTTTATCTTAAACCGAATTTAAATATCATAACTTTAGTCCATTTCTGGCATGAACTCTAAGAGAATTAATCGTGTGCACCTCAGATTACAGGATCCTAAATTTAAGTTTAAAGAAGCGTTCCATGGTCTCAAATTATTGGCGACTGAACTTGCAGAAATTCGTAACGAGATATGTGAAAAAGTTATCGAAAAGGCTAAAAATCTTTGTAAAAAATGAGGAATCGATACAACAATCCGTATAAAATGTTGCCGACAAATGCGCGGAGAATTGACTGGAGATATAGCTTTTCCGCAGAAAGCGAAAAATCTGGCGTTATGAAAAGCGTTCTTGATCGTCTGCATCAGGAAATAAGTTTACAATTTACACTACTAAGGGACCTTAATTCCAAATTTTGGTATTTACTGGACGTTGAAAATTTATTAAGTAAGGATAATCCGTACAACGGCCTTGAAAAGAATTGTAAAAATTTGGGTGAGTTATAATACAGATTTAAATGGAACAGAACTTCCATTTCCAACAGAAGAAGATGTTTTTCCAAACCTGAGAGTAGCACTTCAAGTATTTATTACTATTTCAGTATAAATGTATCAATCAGTGTAAAATTGAATAAAATATGTAAAATACAGTACAATGCCGAATTTAAGCGTCTTCACTCAAATGCATCTCCTGGCCGTATTTTTGCACGCATTTCTTTCGGCGGTAGCTTATATTCTCCACTAAAAATGAAAATAGTTTTCGATTTCTTATGAATTATGATAGCGCAAAAACTACTCATCCAAATGTAAAAATTTGTTGAACAAACATGAAGAAACTTAGAAATTTTATTCAGCTTAGCGTGATTATTAATATTGAACAAGAAGTGTACAAGATATATTTCAACATATGCGACTATATTTGAAAAAAGTGAGAAAAACTTTAAAAATCTTATAAATCATATAAAATCTTTAAAAAACACGTAAATCCTCTGTCCGTTTGCGTGAAATTTCACTCGCAACATTCATTTTTTGTTGCGTGAAAGTTCTGACGAATATTTTGTTATGAAGAAATTGAAAAATTCATGCTTTACCCTTCAAAATAGACCAGCATTATTCATACAAAAATTCAATATATCTTTAGTTCGTGTTTGTAAGAGTAGAATAGAGTTAAAATAAAGAATTTAACATGATCAGTTCGATATAATTGATGTCAAAATTAAATATAGTAAAATTTACTTAACTGAAATAAAAATATATAAACTTTATTATTTCAGTTAGCGAGTATTTAAGCAAGCAACAGTTATCTTTAACGAAGTGTCAAAGTTATAAACATTGCTAGCAATGATGATACGAGTTAACAGGTTAGGTAGCTAAGGGCCAGTTAACGATAACCGCAAGTTTCTTTAATGCGTTTGTGAATTCTACTAATGTTGATGCTCCACGAAAAAATAATTTAAAAGTGAAGTGGCTGAATACTTGGAAAAAAATTAGACCAGCATCACTGAACAATCCAAAAGAATCAAAGCTGTAGTTGTTACTAGAACTGCTATTATCTTTAGACTTTCATTCTTCATTCGTTAACCAACGTTCTGTTCTCTTCATGTCCTTTTATTTCTTCGGCTAATGATAGTCCTATTTCTGATGTTTGAACCACTTCTTTTTTATTAAAACCAATTTAGAAATATATTAAAAAACTTTAAAATGAATTGGTAACATCTCGATGTTACTCGATCTTTGTACTCGTACAAATAACATTTGTCAAAAGTACCCCAATCAAAAATGTCAAATGTACCCAAATGCTCTAGGCTCTAAATTTTTTTAGTTTTTATTTAGTTTTATTGAAATTCACTTATATTTTCAAAAACATAAATAGTTTTTACCTTTTGTAAAAGGTACTTTTATTAACTTTTATTATTCGATCGGAAGTCCTTACGTATCAGTGCCGAAAAATAACAGTTACGCGCGCAAAAACACAAAAACTTTTCTGTTACTTTTCTTCATGTATTGCAAGAATCGTCAAACTTCGTGACGATTACTGAAATACAATGATGCAAAATTTATAAAACAAATTATTGAAAAATAACGGTTCGTTCATACCGAAAACGTCTAGTCAAATGTGCCCCAAAGTCAAGGGTACCCCAGTTTACCCTACTAGACTTAACTATAAAATTTTTTTTTGCGATTTTCGTGTTAAGAGACCCTAAATCTATAACAAAATATAATGAACTGTCGTGTACAGAACCTTTTTCTGATTTTGACGCATAGTGTTATTTGTGTTAATGTAATTTAATAAGTGTATTATAATTATTTGTACTAAATAATAAAAAATATATATATAATATATAATAATTTTTTTCATTATTTCATTGGGGGCGCCAAAAAATTGTTTTGCCCCGGGCGCCAGCTATGCTCGCTACGCCACTGATACCGAATAATGGTTAATAGGTTGCGAGTGTCAGTTTTTCAAGGTCACGAAACATTTATTGAGCCAAAATTTTATCCCATTCGGAGAAGGGTTCTCCTTTTGTATCAGTCCCCAAGCTTGGTTATTACCTCTAAAAGGGTAAAATGTGCTACCGAGTGCTACATATTTCTGGTTTACCTCCGACATTTCTTTTGATCACACCTAGCTGCTTGTGTTAGTTGTTAGTCCCCAACATTTTTTCTGGACTTACTTAAGCTCTATCTGCCACCCTTATGCAGTTTCCTCCCAGTTACATACGAAGACTTGCCACCCTGCAGTCGGTTGTAACGCGTGCTGTTATGGAGCGATACCGAGAGAAGAGGAGGGAAAAGAGACGCCATTTCAGGCGAAAAAAACAAGACGCAGAAATGCGTGAGTGCGAGTAAACTAAGATTCAATGCGACAGGAATGAGACTTAAAACTGAAATCGAAAGGATAAGACGCCTGCCGACGGTTTCAAGACCGGAGCCTCTTCGTGCAAGGATGAAAACGGGAAATTGGTGACAGATATAAAGAGTCCACTGATGTTATGGAGGGAACATTTCTCGAGTCTTCTAAATGGCGTTGCTGACAACAATCCTGTGAGAAGAGATGATATTCTGGAAACCCCAATTATGGATGACAGCGTTGAAGTTCCGCTGCCCGACTATAACGAGGTCTTAACAGCTATAAAAAAACAAACAAATTGGCCATTTCATCCCTTGAAAGGACTTTAACCGAGCTTCTTATGATCAACTGTGTTGTGTGTGTTATTGAATGTTTGCACACAATTTACCGAGAACTGGACCTACATGTTTTATGCCGACTCCGAACGGCTTAAGTTCATGTTCTCAAGAAGCTTTACATGGCATTATTTACTCTCTGAGGTTTGCCATTGTCTGCAGAGAGGAGGTGACCGATCAGAAAAATTTTTTATTGAAAAAAACTTTTCGCCGCGGCTGGGAATCGAACCCGGGCTCCGAGCGTGCTAGGCCACACACTTAACCTGCATGCCACGGTCTTAACAGCTATAGCTCGACTTAAAAACAACAAAGTCGCAGAAGCCGATGGCTTACCAGCTGAGCTGTTTAAGACCGGTGGCGAAGCTCTGTTAAATGCATTCACAAACTTCAATGCAGAATATGGTCAGAGTAGTGCATTCCTTATGATTAAAACCTAAGTGTGATCTACCCAATCGAAAAAAGCGCTTTCACCATTTGCACCAACTACCGTAGGATAAGCCTTCTTAATATCGCATATAAGGTCCTGTCGAGCGTATTGTGTGAAAGACTGAAGTCCATCGTCAACCAACTGATTGGACCTTATCAGTGTGGCTTCAGACCTGGAAAGTCCACCATTGAGCAGATCTTCACTCTCCGACAAATTTTGGAAAAGACCCTCGAAAAACAAATCGACACACACCATTTCTTTGTCGATTTCAAACCCGCCTTCGACAGTCCAATAAGGAGTCACCTATACTCCATCATGAATTTGGTTTTCCTGCAAAGCTAATACATTTTTGCAGGATGACAATGAACAACAACAGCAGCGCAGTGAAAATCGGGAAGGACTTAACCCCTCCGTTCGATACCAAGCCAGGTTTCAGACAAGTTGATTCCTTATCGTGCAACTTTTTTAATAAAGTTATGGAAAAGATCATCCGAGCTGCTGATTTGAGACGCAGTGGCACAATATTCTATAAGAGTGTTATGCCGGGGCCTCGGTAGTCGAGTGGTTAGCGTGCTTGACTGCCAAACCAGAGGTTCCGGGTTCGAGTCCCGGTCTAGCCATGGCCCTACGCTTTTACCTTTCTTTAATTCTTTCCTCTTTTCTAATCAATTGAAATTAATAATTCATCAATATATATGGTTTTGAAAGTTGTAGTTGGTGGTAGAGATGTTTGTGGAATGAGATTGCTTAATAACTCGAATTGACTGAGGTAAAGGCATAACACTTGATATAGCACTCCGCCACACATACAACATTCTACACTTGTTTCTCTTGATTTCCCTTTCTCTCCTACTTATCTATCACCACATTTCCGAACCAAGGCAGACTTGACTGAATAGGTTTGAAACCTGAAATCCTTGGTTCAAAGCTAAAAAAAAAAAAAAAACAAACAGTCCTAGCGTCTTAGAAACCACGTCATTGTTTCTTTTGACAACACTTCTTTCTTAAGACTTCGTTTACCTGGGCTTACCTGGGCTTACCTCTGCTTACCTGGGATCCAGCATTAACTCCTTCAATGTTATCAGTATTGATATTAAACGAAGGATAACTTTTGCCAACAAGTGTTACTTTGGTATCAGCAGGCAATTGAGAAGCAGAGCTCTCTCTCGACGAACAAAACTGACGTTCTATAAGTCAATTATCATGCCCATCCTTCTATACGCATCACAAACCTGGACGTTGAGCAGTACTGATGAAAGGACTTTGGAAGCGTTCGAGAAAAAAAATCCTTCGCTAGATCTATGGTCCAATCTGTGTCGATGGCGAATACTGAATATGGAACCACGAACTGTATCAGCTATATGTCGACATCGATATAATCGATATAGTCAAGCGTATTAAAATTGAGCGGCTTCGCTAGCTAGTTCATGTCGAGAGAATCAACGACGAAGCTCCAGCAAAAAAATTATTCGATTCGATACCCAGCTATGAACAACACCGACGAGGAAGACCGCATCTCTGTTGGAAAGACCAGGCTTTGAATCACCTGACGGCGCTTGGAGTTTCCAACCGGACCCAGCAAACGCACGACCAAAGAAGCTGGCGCAAAATCTTAGACGAGGTCAAAACCGTTTTAAGTGCCATCTAAGTCAGTAAGTAAGTTAAGCTTGAAGTAAGATATATTATTCCAAAGCTATTTTCCGTTTATTCTACAATTTTTCAAAAGCGTTTCCAAATCGTTTTCCAAGCTTAAGGCTGATGTCAGAGTGAGCGCAACAAGCTAAGAGATACTTGAAATTTTTCAATTAGATGCTAGAACCAATGCTATCCTATGTCAGAGTGAAAGTGTTTCTTTCTTACTAAAAATACTGAATCATGTCTGAGTGAACGCTACAAGCGACGCGATGCTATAAAGCTACTCGAAGCTAGAAACCTTTTTCTGTACTTTTCTATGAAAAAATTCAAAAGATGTCAGATTAAAAGCGATGCTATAAAGCTACACGAAGCATCTTTGAAAGCTTCAAGCGTTCAGTAGGTGTTTGAAATGATTTGTATGAAATATGAAGTATAAAACTAAATGATTCAGCATTTCAAGTAATAAAAAACTCTTTCACTCTGACATAAAAAGCATTGCTTATAGCATCTACTAGCAAAGCTTCAAGTATTGCTCATGTAGCGCTCACTCTGATATCAGCCTAAGACTTACAAGGCTTACTTTCTTGTTTGGCGGATTGGCGATCACACATTCATCCTTATCATTGAACCCGCGCTCGCTCTCAAAACAGCGTCGAAAAAATATTTTCAATTTTTGAAAATTTAAATTTCAACGTCGAATGAACTATTTTATCGATAGTGAATCTCACTCAACTATTGAACAAACGTCGTCGAACAAAAATAAAAATTTTTTGTCGACAAATATTTGAGAGCGGATTCATTTCACCATAATTGAGCAAGTAGATCTGTGCGATAATTTTCGCTTCAATTATCTTAGGTCATGGGTCAAATACCATATTAAATGATCATCGGCTTATCACATGGCATTCGATGGTCCAAATAATTGAAAAATATTACACGATGTTATAACAAAGAGCTAGTTACAAAACAAACTCTTTTGTAAGAACCTCGCCAGAATTCAAAGAATATTAATTTAGTAGTTGTCATGAAATATTAGGATGCACCAATTAAATGCACTATTCTAGATTAAAAGAAATTCTTTGATGAAGTGGGTATGTTCATGTTACAGTATTGACTATGAAAGTTAACTAAACTAAACTTAAAATTATAAAAACTTATTATTATGGACTAAAAAATACCCATCTAGAGCGGTACCTAATTCTTTAAAAGGACTTTTTGTTGATGAACTAAGCTTTGCTCTCTAAAACTACAACGTATTTTTAGTAAAACATTGAAACGAGCACGGACTCATTGATCATGAAGCCTCGATGAGAGCAGATCTTTCAAGGGCACAGGCGATGGTCATAGCTGGCCTTAAGTAGCCAATAAATTTGCAACATGCAGTTGGCGACTAAAATGTTAAGGTCGATCGATATTGTCGAGGACATTGCGCATGTAAAGGCCCATCTACCACGTAATACCATCACCAATGATTGGACAAGTTGGTCGTGGTATAGCCGACCAGTTTGTAAATACTTAGTTATAAGCACAGCAACGAAAAAAATCACAATTTAAGCGTTATCTCTAAATATTCCAGGAGCGATTAGTTTCGCGGAAACGTAGCACAGTTGAGCGAACGAAAACCGCAACGGTGACGGAGTACACCTAGGCGCCACCGGCAACAACAAGCTTGCAACGCTTGGGGAACCAGACACTAATGCAGCCGCGTTTTGTAGAATCCTTGCTGCAGAAGGTACATGTAGCGAATATACATGTGCTAGATGTTTGACAGGCTTCCTTTTTGAGGCAGCACGTTTTATTAAGCTTTATAAAATTGAGAGTACCGATAAAGTAGTTTCTTCGCGCGTTTTCAATAGTAGGGTGATATTCTATTGTCGGAAGTGAAAACTATCGTCGAAATTCTGTTCGACGACGAACTGCTAGTGAAAGTGAGTTCTCGACGACGATATTTACTCGACGCGGGTTCAAGGATAGGGGTGATTGTTTTTTGAGTTTTTTTTTTTTTTTATTATTTTTATATGTAAATATTACACAAAGAAATGTATTTGAATATTGAAAGATATTTTGAAAAAAAGTAACGAGACTATATATGACCAGAAAAACTAAATAAGTAAAATATTTACAAAAACGGTATTGTACTTTCCCATTTGACAAACTTTTTGGAAATATATCTACAATTCTTCACATCAAAGAAATAGTTTTGAAAATTTAAATGCTTTAAAACTCAAGCTTCTTTAGAAATAAAGAACATCGGGATAGTTCTATAATCATTCTGACTTTATTTTTTTATGTTGCAGCAGGATGTATTTGATAAAGTTTTGTACACTGAGGGAAATATGTGTTAAAACTAAATGAAATTGTGTTAATATCAAACGAATTTATGTTTGAAATAGAGCTTGAAACAATTTCATTAAAGTTAAACACAAATGTTTTTAAAGTTTAATTTAAAACAAAAGTTTTTGTTTTTAAAACATTGTTTTTAAATGTAAAAACAAATTTAAAGCAATAATTTTAATATTTAAAACAAATGTTTTAAGCTTGATGTCTTCGATGCCAGTTTTTCATTTTTTCTGCGTTTTCGACACGAGATTCGTATTCAGCGACCCCTGGGACCCTCCGAATACCGAATTTCAACTCCACTCGATGAAGTTTGACTTCTAAATATTGAAAAAAATTAATTAGTGATTATTTTGTCGTTTATGTTCGTTACTTGCAAAACCAAAATTTCAAAAACTGTCATATTTTTCAGATAGTTATTTTCTTGTTTTTTCAAAGACATAAGAAAAATTATAAACAAGTAAAGAAAGTCTAAAGTCGGTCTAGGCCGACTATGAAATACCCTAAACCCACTTTTCAAAAAAAAAAAAAAAAAATTAATTGTAAATGGGCGTGTCCGTGGGCGGATGAAGTCCATTTTTCCAAACCATCTTTGTCTTGTCATAAAAAACATACGTGCCAAATTTTAGCTCTGTAGGTAAAACACATGCTTATTTATTGCGTTTTCAATTTTTGGGTTGTATGGGAGGTAGGCGTGTCCGTGATCAGATGACGTCCATTTTCCGAAGACATATTTGTGTTGGTATGAAACACATACATATCAAATTTTATTGTTGTAGGCTAATTATGAGGTGAGCTATGCAGTTTTCAATTTTCGCGTTGTATGGGAAGTAGGCGTGTCCGTGGGCGGACGATGTCCATTTTTCAAAACCATCTTTTTTTTTGTTATTAAAAACATACGTGCCAAATTTTAGCTCTGTAGGTTAAACAGAGGCTTATTTATTGCATTTTCAATTTTTGGGTTGTATGGGAGGTGGGCGTGTCCGTGAGCGGATGACGTCCATTTTTCGAAGAAATCTTTGTGTTGGTATAAAACACACACATACCAAATTTTGTTGTTGTAGACTTATTATGAGCTGAGTTATGCAGTTTTAAATTTTTGCGTTGTATGGGAGGTAGGCGTGTCCGTGGGCAGACGGACGGACGGACGTGGTGACGCTGATCAAGAATATATATACTTTTCTATACCGGACTCGCTTCGTTCTATGCGTTACAAACGTTTGCACAAAGTTAATATACCCTGACCTTTCAGGTTTAGGGTATAAAAAGGAAGGAGTTGATAGTTGAAATTTAAACACGTTTGTTTTAAATTTTGTTTTGTAGAAACGCAAATGCTTTTGATTTCTATTTTAAAATTTTTTGTTTAATTTTAAAGTATGTTTTTTTCTCAGTGTATTTAATTAATTTATTTAAAATTCTATGTAGTGTATATTATTTTTGTCATAATGAATGTCAAAAATTACGTCGAATATCAAATACACAATACAATTTCAAACACACCAAATTATGAATACTCTTGTAGTAAAACTAATCGTTTTTGAATTTTTAAACAATACCCACAATGGGTCCCACATTCTCATATTTCTATTTAAACTCTTTAAGTTTTATTTATACCAAAAACCTAGCATTAAAGGTGAAAAACCTATTTTTTTACAAAAAAAAATACTCTGAAAGCTCAATATTTTAATTTAAAATCTCTCATGTTTTAATACAATCGTATTACAACCAGGGACCGTACCGGTTATGGTTTTTATCAAAAAAGTCAAATATTAACTGTTATTTTTTAACTTTTATGTTTTCCGACAAAAATAAAAGTTATTTTGTGACTTATATTTTTTCGGGCAAACATAACAGTTACTTTTGACTTTTATTTTATCGGTCAAAAATAACAGTTATTTTCTACCTTTTATTTTTTCGGTCAAAAATATCAGGCAATTTGTGTTTTTTTAAGGCCATTTTACTGACTAAAAGACTATCGATACCATTATTTTGGTCTCATCGGTGATCACGTTTTACATATGGTATCAAAAGTTTTTTAATCGGACAAGCGGCCTTTAAAAAAATTCAGATTGCCTGATATTTTTGACCGAAAAAATAAAAGTCACAAAATAACTGTTATTTTTGACCGATAAAATAAAAGTGAAATGTAACCGTTATTTTTGTCTGAAAAAATAAAAGGCAAAAAATAACAGTTAATTTTTAACTTTTATAGAATCAGTCGAAAATTTAAAAGGCTCTAAATATTTGTGAAGCTGAGGCCATTTGTATCATAATGGTATATTTGAAAATGTCCTTTGACAATTTTATCATTGTGTCTTTTTCATTCTAAAATTGTAAAATAACAGTTATTTTCGGTCCCTGATTACAACTGCTTGCTTGACGACTAAAGTTTAACTTTTTAAAAACGTCACGTTTTTATTTAAAAACGTTTAACTTTTAATTTTAATATATTTCTATTTAATTATTACTATGTTATTTGCACAGTGTTTATATATTTATATTTAAGTTATATGTTTGTAAGTTTGTTTGTATGTGTTATGCATGATATTTTAAATTTATATTCTGTTCTGTTGTGAACATGGTGGCAGGCTTAAAATTGTTTAATTAAAATGTTTTATGAGCTGCAAACAAAGTTGTTGGTGTTTTTGGCGTTGGTGTTGTTGTTGTTTTCTGTTACATCAACGATTGCGGGTCTTGTAAAATTTACATATTTTGAGGCAATATTTGTTTATTGCATTTAAAATTGTATTTATAATAGCATAAATTAAGCTCATGCCTAGTTGACACATTCACTAAAGAATGTTTAGAAAATATAATTTTGGAAAATAGACAGAAGATTTATTTAATTATCACTTTAAGCTACCTCAGCAGAAGCTAGTGATTTATTAAACTTGCTTAAGAGTTAGGATAACAAAGTTATGGCACATAAATTGAGCTTAATTGTAGGCGTAGTGCATTAAAAGTTTTAGAATCATATTTTCTGGGTGTTAAATGCATTTGATTTTATTTAAAGAATATATTATCAGCTAACATAAGTTAAAATTTGAAAACTTTAGCCTTCAAAAGGGACAAGTTATAGTGTTTTTGTAAATTTGTATGTTAAGCGCCACAATTGATCAATAGAAGACTCGGTCAAAGTCCTTTAAGGGGGGACATGAAATTGACGTTTTTTATAATTTTGTATTTTAGTAAATATTCTTAAGATTCTAAGAAAAAAAATTTCATGGATAAACTTTTACGGGTTCAAAAGTAACAGTCGGATTAGTGAGAGCGTATTTTTCTTTTTCAACCTTTTTTTCTTTGTTCACAAACTTTGAACGCGTTTATCTCGAAACCATGTTTTTCGTACTGGTTGCGGCACTAGCGGGTTCATTTTTTGACGAAATTTTTTTTTTTTATTTTTTAAACTTGATCGCTATCGTATGACACGAGCTTTTTTTAATTTTTTTTTTTCGATTTTTTATGAATTTTTAAAGTCAAAATTTTTTTCGAAAAAGTACACTTTCAAAGTTGGAACATCGCCAAAAATTGAAAAAAAATTTTAAAAACTGTCCTATAATACGATAACTCATTTTTTTAAGATCCCAATAAACCATCGAATAATTTTGGCAATTTTTTTTTTTAAATTAATTTTTTTTAATATATTCCTGTCTAACGCAAATAGATTATTATGATAAAAGATTATAAGAATATTATTGTTATAAAAAAGTAAACAAATATATACATGTTCAGGATTCGTACCCACGTCCCCCGGATGCCAGTCTGCTATGTTATCCACTAGCCTATCGCAGTTGTTGTTTAGAAGCGGCGTAGTTTGCTTGATTATGAAAACAAACGTTTCAGGAAGTGGGTTCGACTCCCAGCTCAGACAAAAAACTTATCAGTTTTTTTTTTGGCTTTTGGTGTTTTTTTCTCTATTTTTTAAAAAATCTGAAAGGATCACGAATTTAAAACAAAAAAATCAATGTTGCGATAATTAATTGCAGATATATAAAAATTTAGTTTATTTTATGAGATTGCGGACTCGTTTCGAATTCGAATCGAAGACGAGATAACTAATCCGAGTTCTCGGTTTCATTACTAATTCGAAACTAAACCGAGTCCGCTATACCGGTGTGAAGTTAGCATCTTTTTCGCAGCATGCGGCGAATATTATATGTTCGATCTCTGTAATCTCATCTGTTATCAGAAAAAGGCTGTTAATTTAAGTGAGCTTTTTAATTCTAAAGCGAATTCAAAAAGCTTTCTAGTACAAGATTAGATTGTGGTTTGAGTAATGACTAAGTATTTGTTCCCTTTTACAGCGCCATCTATGATCTTTTGATGCTGCTGTGGCTAACTTGGTAAGGATAAATAAACATAGAAAATTCTTATTCACTTATTCAACTCAGTTTGGAGGTCTGTCGATATTAAATTCTTATTAATGTTTATATTTTTGCGGATTGAAATAGATTAAAATTGAAAATAGTTTACATAAGGAATTTGAAATTGTATTCTTTACAAAGGCCATCTAGTGCTTTTTAGTTATATTCTACGAATTAATAAGAAAATATTTTTAAAAATGTCTCTAAAATATCAAGCATAGTTTTAATGCGATTGACGATTGTTACTTAAGTTTTTGTTTAAAATTTTGAAGATATAAACGAAGTGTATTTTAACAAAGCATATATGCATAAAACACTAATAATAAATTTCTAAATTGTTTGTTACGTTAAAAGCTTTTTTACAAAAGCTGATAAATGATATCAATTATTATTACCTGCATTATTACCTTCTCTAAAAATCAGTTAAAATAGCTTGAGCTAGCTGCCTGTCAATTGCAAAAAGATAATTTAAAAAAAAACCGTTTTAAGTTGGTTCATTGTAAAAAAATAATTATAAAAATCTCTTTTACTAACAGATTTTTCTAAAGATAAAAAGCTTTTAGAAAAGCTCTTTATTATTTTCTATTGTATTTTCCTTGTATACAACGAAAAATATTAAGGAAATCAAAAACTATGTGATTTATAAAAACTAATTCAACGAAACTATTGATTAAGAACTTCGAATAAAAGTTTTGTGTGATGATGTATTATAAATTTGACAAAATAGAGCTTGAAAAATTGATAAAAAAAATCATTCACATATACTTTGCAACAGTTTTTGCATTGCTTCAAAAAATTACCAAATATGTTAGTAACACAATTTATATAAATGGAAATAGCTTTATCTCCAAGTTTTTAAAGAGTTATAATATAGAAAAGTGTAAAAGAGTTTTATCTATGCGCTCAAGTATTTAAAAAACATTCGTTCAGCTTTTAAAAATGCGTTGGAAAATTTAAACTTTTGTTATTTTGCAAAAATTGGCCAAACTGTGAGAACCACAGTTTCTACAAATGGAAATAACTTTTTATCAAATCTAATACATAAGTATAATGGCAGTTTCAACTTTGACCTCAGAAATTTTTATTAAAAAATCATAGTTCAGTCTTTTTTAAATTGAGTTGGAAAATTTTAACTTTTGTCATTTTGCCAAAATTGGCCAAACTGTTAGAACCACAGTTTCTACAAATGGAAATAACTTTTTATCAAATCTAATACATAAGTATAATGGCAGTTTCAACTTTGACCTCAGAAATTTTTATTAAAAAATCATAGTTCAGTTTTTTTTTAAATTGAGTTGGAAAATTTTACCTTTTGTCATTTTGCCAAAATTGGCCAAACTGTTAGAACCACAGTTTCTACAAATGGAAATAACTTTTTATCAAATCTAAAACATAAGTATAATGGCAGTTTCAACTTTGACCTCAGAAATTTTTATTAAAAAATCATAGTTCAGTTTTTTTTAAATTGAGTTGGAAAATTTTAACTTTTGTCATTTTGCCAAAATTGGCCAAACTGTTAGAACCACAGTTTCTACAAATGGAAATAACTTTTTATCAAATCTAATACATAAGTATAATGGCAGTTTTAACTTTGACCTCAGAAATTTTTATTAAAAAATCATAGTTCAGTTTTTTTTAAATTGAGTTGGAAAATTTTAACTTTTGTCATTTTGCCAAAATTGGCCAAACTGTTAGAACCACAGTTTCTACAAATGGAAATAACTTTTTATCAAATCTAATACATAAGTATAATGGCAGTTTCAACTTTGACCTCAGAAATTTTTATTAAAAAATCATAGTTCAGTTTTTTTTAAATTGAGTTGGAAAATTTTAACTTTTGTCATTTTGCCAAAATTGGCCAAACTGTTAGAACCACAGTTTCTACAAATGGAAATAACTTTTTATCAAATCTAATACATAAGTATAATGGCAGTTTTAACTTTGACATCAGAAATTTTTATTAAAAAATCATAGTTCAGTTTTTTTTAAATTGAGTTGGAAAATTTTAACTTTTGTCATTTTGCCAAAATTGGCCAAACTGTTAGAACCACAGTTTCTACAAATGGAAATAACTTTTTATCAAATCTAATACATAAGTTGAAACTGCCATTATACTTATGTATTAGATTTGATAAAAAGTTATTTCCATTTGTAGAAACTGTGGTTCTAACAGTTTGGCCAATTTTGGCAAAATGACAAAAGTTAAAATTTTCCAACTCAATTTAAAAAAAACTGAACTATGATTTTTTAATAAAAATTTCTGATGTCAAAGTTAAAACTGCCATTATACTTATGTATTAGATTTGATAAAAAGTTATTTCCATTTGTAGAAACTGTGGTTCTAACAGTTTGGCCAATTTTGGCAAAATGACAAAAGTTAAAATTTTCCAACTCAATTTAAAAAAAACTGAACTATGATTTTTTAATAAAAATTTCTGAGGTCAAAGTTGAAACTGCCATTATACTTATGTATTAGATTTGATAAAAAGTTATTTCCATTTGTAGAAACTGTGGTTCTAACAGTTTGGCCAATTTTGGCAAAATGACAAAAGTTAAAATTTTCCAACTCAATTTAAAAAAGACTGAACTATGATTTTTTAATAAAAATTTCTGAGGTCAAAGTTGAAACTGCCATTATACTTATGTATTAGATTTGATAAAAAGTTATTTCCATTTGTAGAAACTGTGGTTCTAACAGTTTGGCCAATTTTGGCAAAATGACAAAAGTTAAAATTTTCCAACTCAATTTAAAAAAAACTGAACTATGATTTTTTAATAAAAATTTCTGATGTCAAAGTTAAAACTGCCATTATACTTATGTATTAGATTTGATAAAAAGTTATTTCCATTTGTAGAAACTGTGGTTCTAACAGTTTGGCCAATTTTGGCAAAATGACAAAAGTTAAAATTTTCCAACTCAATTTAAAAAAAACTGAACTATGATTTTTTAATAAAAATTTCTGAGGTCAAAGTTGAAACTGCCATTATACTTATGTATTAGATTTGATAAAAAGTTATTTCCATTTGTAGAAACTGTGGTTCTAACAGTTTGGCCAATTTTGGCAAAATGACAAAAGTTAAAATTTTCCAACTCAATTTAAAAAAAACTGAACTATGATTTTTTAATAAAAATTTCTGAGGTCAAAGTTAAAACTGCCATTATACTTATGTATTAGATTTGATAAAAAGTTATTTCCATTTGTAGAAACTGTGGTTCTAACAGTTTGGCCAATTTTGGCAAAATGACAAAAGTTAAAATTTTCCAACTCAATTTAAAAAAAACTGAACTATGATTTTTTAATAAAAATTTCTGAGGTCAAAGTTGAAACTGCCATTATACTTATGTTTTAGATTTGATAAAAAGTTATTTCCATTTGTAGAAACTGTGGTTCTAACAGTTTGGCCAATTTTGGCAAAATGACAAAAGGTAAAATTTTCCAACTCAATTTAAAAAAAAACTGAACTATGATTTTTTAATAAAAATTTCTGAGGTCAAAGTTGAAACTGCCATTATACTTATGTATTAGATTTGATAAAAAGTTATTTCCATTTGTAGAAACTGTGGTTCTAACAGTTTGGCCAATTTTGGCAAAATGACAAAAGTTAAAATTTTCCAACTCAATTTAAAAAAAACTGAACTATGATTTTTTAATAAAAATTTCTGAGGTCAAAGTTAAAACTGCCATTATACTTATGTATTAGATTTGATAAAAAGTTATTTCCATTTGTAGAAACTGTGGTTCTAACAGTTTGGCCAATTTTGGCAAAATGACAAAAGTTAAAATTTTCCAACTCAATTTAAAAAAAACTGAACTATGATTTTTTAATAAAAATTTCTGAGGTCAAAGTTGAAACTGCCATTATACTTATGTTTTAGATTTGATAAAAAGTTATTTCCATTTGTAGAAACTGTGGTTCTAACAGTTTGGCCAATTTTGGCAAAATGACAAAAGTTAAAATTTTCCAACTCAATTTAAAAAAAACTGAACTATGATTTTTTAATAAAAATTTCTGAGGTCAAAGTTAAAACTGCCATTATACTTATGTATTAGATTTGATAAAAAGTTATTTCCATTTGTAGAAACTGTGGTTCTAACAGTTTGGCCAATTTTGGCAAAATGACAAAAGTTAAAATTTTCCAACTCAATTTAAAAAAAACTGAACTATGATTTTTTAATAAAAATTTCTGAGGTCAAAGTTAAAACTGCCATTATACTTATGTATTAGATTTGATAAAAAGTTATTTCCATTTGTAGAAACTGTGGTTCTAACAGTTTGGCCAATTTTGGCAAAATGACAAAAGTTAAAATTTTCCAACTCAATTTAAAAAAAACTGAACTATGATTTTTTAATAAAAATTTCTGAGGTCAAAGTTAAAACTGCCATTATACTTATGTATTAGATTTGATAAAAAGTTATTTCCATTTGTAGAAACTGTGGTTCTAACAGTTTGGCCAATTTTGGCAAAATGACAAAAGTTAAAATTTTCCAACTCAATTTAAAAAAAACTGAACTATGATTTTTTAATAAAAATTTCTGAGGTCAAAGTTGAAACTGCCATTATACTTATGTATTAGATTTGATAAAAAGTTATTTCCATTTGTAGAAACTGTGGTTCTAACAGTTTGGCCAATTTTGGCAAAATGACAAAAGTTAAAATTTTCCAACTCAATTTAAAAAAAACTGAACTATGATTTTTTAATAAAAATTTCTGAGGTCAAAGTTAAAACTGCCATTATACTTATGTATTAGATTTGATAAAAAGTTATTTCCATTTGTAGAAACTGTGGTTCTAACAGTTTGGCCAATTTTGGCAAAATGACAAAAGTTAAAATTTTCCAACTCAATTTAAAAAAAACTGAACTATGATTTTTTAATAAAAATTTCTGAGGTCAAAGTTGAAACTGCCATTATACTTATGTATTAGATTTGATAAAAAGTTATTTCCATTTGTAGAAACTGTGGTTCTAACAGTTTGGCCAATTTTGGCAAAATGACAAAAGTTAAAATTTTCCAACTCAATTTAAAAAAAACTGAACTATGATTTTTTAATAAAAATTTCTGAGGTCAAAGTTAAAACTGCCATTATACTTATGTATTAGATTTGATAAAAAGTTATTTCCATTTGTAGAAACTGTGGTACTAACAGTTTGGCCAATTTTGGCAAAATGACAAAAGTTAAAATATTCCAACTCATTTAAGAAAAAACTTAACCATATTAGTTTTACTGAAGATACCTGAAGTCAACAATAATACTGCCATAACACTTTTCTATTAAGTTTGAAATATTTTTTTTTCATTTATAGAACGAACAATTTTGTCAATTTTTGAAACTGTTTCAAAATAAATGTTCATGCCGTTTTATTTTTTTTTTTTATTTTGTTATATATTTTTCGTTGTTTGCAATGAAATTAAAAGTGCAAAATAAAAAGAGCTTTTCTTAGAGCTTTTTATTTATATAAATCTGTTAGTAACAGAGATTTTAAACTTTTTCTCTGTTAAAATTTGCACTGTTGCTAACAGAGCTCTGTTAAGTTTTTTTTCGCCGAATGCTGCATTTCGCCGTATGCTAACTTCACACCAGTGTCCGCTATGTGGTTTATTGGGATTTAAAAAAATCATTTTTTTCCAGATCGGACAATTTTTGCGACTCCCAGCTCTGCAACCACGAGGCCCCGTTTTTTTCTCTGCCGCTCGTTTGGAGCTCTATAAAACAATGTTGGAGTGAAAAACATATTTTTTTTTAATTTTTTTTCTCGTAATTTGTTCAATTCTCTACAATAATAAATAATAATCAATATAATAAAATTTTGGATAAATGTTTGTTTTTGACTGAGTTATGAATTTGTATACCCTAAACCTGAAAGGTGAGGGTATATTAACTTTGTGCAAACGTTTGTAACGCATAGAACGAAGCGAGTCCGGTATAGAAAAGTGTATATATTCTTGATCAGTGTCACCACGTGAGTTGAGCTATTCATGTCCGTCCGTCCGTCCGTCCGTCCGTCTGTCCGTCTGTGTGTTGTCCGGATACACAGGATAAGAAGAAGGAGTAGAAATAATTGGATGAAACTTGGTACACATGGTCACATGAACCCAAGGACCTGTACTATTGAATATTTTTGGAATTCGTCCACGGACACGCCTACCTCCCATACAACGCAAAAATTTAAAACTGCATAAGTCAGCTCACAATAAGCCTACAATAATAAAATTTGGTACGTATGTGTTTTATATCAACACAACTATGTCTTCGGAAAATGGACGTCATCCGCTCACGGACACGCCTACCTCCCATACAACCCAAAATTGAAAACTGCATAACTCAGCTCATAATAAGCCTGCAACAATAAAATTTGGCACATATGCTTTTTATAACAAAAGAAAGATGGTTTTGAAAAATGGACATCGTTCGCCGACGGACACGCCTACCTCCCATACAACTCGAAAATTGAAAACTGCATAGCTCAGCTCATAATTAGCCTACTGCAATAAAATTTGATATGTATGTGTTTCATATTAACACAAATATGTCTTCGAAAAATGGACGTCATCCGCTCACGGACACGCTCACCTCCCATGCAATGCAAAAATTGAAAACTGGATAAATAAGATCATATTTAACCTACAACAATAAAATTTGGTGTGTATGTGTGCTATATCAATACAAAGATGTGTTAGAAAAATGGGTGTCATCCGCTCACGGACACGCCCATCTCCCATGCATTCCAAAAATTGAAAACTCAAGAAATAAGCCCCTGTTTAACCTACAGAGATAAAATTTGGCGCGTATGTTTTTTATGACAAAACAAAGATGGTGACAAATGAACGTCATCCGCCAACGGACATGCCTACCTCCCATACAACCCAAAAAGTTTAAAACTCAATAAATAAGGTTATGTTTGTCATAGAGAAATTGAATTTGGTATGTACATATGTATTTTATACCAAAACTAAGGTGTGTTCAAAAATTGGAAGTAATCCGTCCATGAACACGCCCACCTCCCATAGCGACAGCACAATAAAGGCATTAACTGTGAGCTACGGGAATAAAACTTGGTATGTGTAAATTTTTCATCAACATTTAAATGCATATAAAATATAGGCTTCATCCGCCCACGAACACGCCCATTTTCAATAATATTATTTATTTTTGGAAAAGTAGGTTAAGGGTATTTCATAGTCGGCCTAGACCGACTTTAGACTTTCTTTACTTGTTAAAAAAAGGTCTGTTTTCTCTGCCGCGAATGTTAACCTTGAGGGTTTGTTTAGTCATTGAATGACTCTAAAAAAGGACATTTTTTTAAACTTGATATTTTCTATCTTTATTTCTACTTCATATTTTCCATATTTAAATGACTGTTTCGAGAATGGCTCTGCAGTAGCCCATCCTTTCAACCCAATTGTATACCATTTTCGTTTGTAAATGATATATGATACATAGTTTGTGGAAATTTTTTCTGCGTGGAATAACTATCATTTTAAAAATAGCAAGTGATTTAAAAAGAAACTAGCCAATGACCCGCTCGTCAGAAGTTATCAAAGTCTTCAGACCGTTTTCTTTTAATCATTTGGGTAGCAGCCAATAAATGTTGATGCCAATTCGACCCAAACATTTTTCTTTATTCACTTAAAGTCTTCAATCTGAGTCTCATTTTTCACTCTTTAACCCTTATCCAAACACATACACACAGCCACACCACTCTACACTGCCCAATATTTATTGATAGATAACCAACATGAAAGCGCTGAAAATTAATCAAGTCCCTAAAAAACTCTGACCATTCAATCGTTTTAGTTTTCATTTTTTTTGGTCAATGAAAAAGTTATCGACTTGGCCACGAGAGCAATTTTATAAATGAAAGTGTCAACATGTGTGCGCAGACAAATACACTGGCATGTGCGGGAATGTTTATTTGTAGTTGTACAAATATGTATATATGTTGCAACACAGAGCTATGCAGCTTTCACCATTTACTGCAGCTTGAACTGCTTTACTTCCTGTTATGCTAGAGTTATGCGCAGTGATTGAATATTTTTGCTTATTTCTTATTTTATGGATTTTTACTAATCATGCACATATTCCACAAAGTCTTTTCTCAAATATTAAAAAGAATTTAATGTTTATTTTATTTTTAATCAGGTTGAAATTTTGCAATGTTTTTTGTTTACTTTAAATTTATACTGATAAGTGAATGCATTCTCCAAAAATCATTATTCAAAATGAACTTAAATTGTATTTCTTTACCTCAACTACTAACACTTCGTTTTCACAAATATTAGCTTTATTCCAGTGCAAGTGCATAATAGTGCAATTTGCTTTATTGTTGTTCTAGCATAAAATTTTCTAAAATTGCTTCCTTTTAAATTTCATTCATTGTCAATAAAGAAGCCACGTTTGCAATTTACACGTTTCACCTTTTTATATTTGCAACGGAAATCGACAATTTATTGCAATTTAAGGTAAGTTTTTTGTATGCTGCCATCTGTGCCAAATGCAGGTAAAATTTCCACCTGCAGCAACAGCAAATAAATTTCTGCATGAATAGATAAAAACCGATTACTTTTATAAAATAATTGTATTTATATTTATATATATATACAGTTTAAATAGGCGTAGGGAAAACAGTAGTTAAGAACCATTTTCTTCCGTGTTTCTCAACCGATTTTTATAATTGTTGAAGTGAAATTTCTTTGGCGGCGAGTGAAATTTAAGGTCTCTTATTTGTGATGCTAGGCTAACGTTTTCAATTCATATTCATATTTTCAAAAAATGATTGTCACAAGCTGGATTTCAACCCGGACTTCAATGCCAAACAGGCACATGATAAACGAGTAAACAAAATTACTTAATATTGAACGGGTTGTGGTCCGCATCTAGTATATCACAGACACAAACAATGTCTTTTAATTTTCATCAAAAAAGTATGCACGGAAAATTTATTTCTTTAAGCTTCGAACGAAAATATTAAGACATACAATTCTACACTTTTTGTGTGGAGATTCAATACTGAGCATACTGAGCTTAAAGCATTGAATAATTGTATTATTATTATTTGAAGAGCAAACATGCAAATCAAGATATATCACAAAATTCAAATGCTGAGTAAAAGAGCATAAAGTGCTAGCACGTTATTTTTCCAAAAGAATGTTTTCATATTTTGTATGAACGCAGATATATAACTATATAGATTTGGATGTAAAAACAAAAATTCTATAATTTGGAAAACGTTTTAAGTTAACGAGCTTTTCAATTTGGATATAACTTGTTTTGCACCAAACATGGATATAACTTGATTTGCTCACAAGTTAGTTTGAATAAAACAAAAATCTTAATATGTAAAAGGCAAGCGTCTTGCTCCGTGCTCTATATCGTAAAACATGTTCAGCCTGGACCATGACCAGTTATAAATAATTCATTTGAAATGTTTGTACTTACTAAACCTTTTGCTCTTTATCGTAAAACCTGTTCATCCTGGACCAGAACCTGTTGTAAAATTATCTATTTGAAATCTTTGTACGTACTGTACTTTTTAGAACCTGTTCAGTCTGGACCAGCACCTATTCTTAAATTATGTATTGGAAATCTTTGTACTTGAAGACTATCGTCATTTTCCTCAACTACTAAACATCAAACATCATGTCTTGCTATTACAAAAAAAAAAAAAAAAAAAAAACAAATTGGCCATTTCAGCCCTTGAAAGGACTTTGACCGAGCTTCTTATGATCAATTGTGTTGTGTGTGTTATTAAATGTTTGCACACAATTGACCGAGAACTGGACCTACATGTTTTATGCCGACTCCGAACGGCTCATGTTCTCAAGAAGCTTTACATGGCATTATTTACTCTCTGAGGTTTGCCATTGTCTGCAGAGAGGTGGTGACCGATCAGAAAAATTTTATATTGAGAAAAACTTTTCGCCGCGGCTGGGGATCGAACCCGGGCTCCAAGCATGCTAAGCCACACACTTCACCTGCATGCCACGGTCACCACTTGCTATTACAGTCTTGCTATTACAGTACTTCTTAATTAACAGAACCAGAACCTATCCTGTCTGCATAAACTGAACAGCAATTATTACATTCAGTGACGTTGGTGTCAATTGGAATTGCTAGAATTAAATCACAATGTTCGGTCTTCTGATCCAAGTTTTAGCGATTGGCTACTCAAGTTAGGAAATGGAGATGAAGACATCATAGAAATTCTCGATCATTTTGTTTGTAAAGGTTCGCTTATTAACCCTTTCAATGGCTTTCCTAGAATAATCGTGGACAATTTTTTTGAGCTTATATTCCCATCATTTAACCAATAAAAAGATTAAAAAACATCCCTCTGATTTTTACATGAGCTGCTTTGCTTTTGGCAGGCTGTCTAATATAATGGACAAAACCATGATAACGTTGTATTATAATATTTTAGTTCAACTAAAACAACCGAAGACAAATGCAAATGCGTTATTTATGCAATTATTATTATAAAAAAAAATTATACTTTACACACCAATCACAATAATCACTTCTTTTTTGCAAAATTTATTAACACGCGATATAAAAAAATTGAAGGCTTCTGTTGGGCATAAAATCGAAAATCTAACTAAGTAAAACGTTGTATATCTCCCTAAAATTATTTTTGTCATGTTAGCACAACTTCATTTCATAGTACCAACCTATTTGATTTTAGAAAAGACGTTGGAAAATAAAAAAAAAATTTTTCTGAAGTGTCCAATATAATGGACAAATCCATTAAATATATTTCTGGCGATACTTTGAGTCCGAATAACATCAACCTTTATTCCAAAATTGCTATCCTGTGCACAAAAAATTCCGATGTGAACGAAGTCAACGAGCAAGTTCTAAATATTTTAGTTGGTGACACAGTGAGAGATCTGAGCACGGATTAAATTGAAGACAGTGATGATAACGATAAACAAAATTACCCTGCCGAGTTTTTGAATGAATTTTATCCTTCAGGAATGCCAATTGGAAGTATCTCAAAATTGGAAGTATTATAATACTTCTTCGAAATTTCAATACCAAAAGAGATATCTGTAATGGAAGGTGGTTAGTTTTGAAAAACCTAAAAACTTAATTAATCATCGCACAAGTATTGACAGGTGCACTAGCGAACATGAAATAGTTTTCATACCTACAATTGATTTGGCCCCGACAAACACAGATTTGCCTTTCACTCTCCGGAGGCGACAATTTCCAATTAAACTGACATTTTCAATGACCATAAATAAATTGCAAGGTTAAATATTGCAAAAAGTAGGAGTTTTTCTAAAAGAACTGATATTTAGTCATGGGCAGTTTGATGATGTAAAACTAAGCATTATAGATGGCAAGGGACAAGGTTAAAAATTCTAAGAATTTTTTACTAGAAATGTTGTATATACACGGAGAAAAATCGAGGCTTTTAACTTGTTTGGAGGCAAACAAAATATGTTTGTGGATGATGTTGCAAATAAAGTTATATTTAAAATTATCAAAAATTTGTTCAGACTGGAAGATAATATCTTTGTGACACCTAAATTGAGAGAGAGTTTGCAGAAAAAGTTCATTAAAAATATGTTATGTTTAGTTTCAACAAACTTTTTCTGTAATCACGCTTTGGTTTAAGCAACAATTTGTTCAGATACAAACGAAATATGTTCGGAAATATTGTTTCAAATAAATCTTGTTCGAATCCAAACATACTTTGTTTAACATTAAAAGAGAAAAAAGAGAGCAGTATGCTTATTATTTCAGACTCTAAACAATATTTGTTTGCATCTAAATGTAAAATATTTACAACAATTGAGAGAAATGAGAAAAATTTAAGCCTCAAAAAAATTTGTTTGCATCTAAACAATAAATGTTCCAAATTTGAACCAAAAGTTTGGAAGTTTGGCAACGTTGCAGTGTCCTTTGAAATTTGGCAATGTTGTTGAATGAAATACATTGTCAAAGTGTTATTTGCGTTGGAGAAGCTGAGTTCTGTGTTCTTTAGTTCTGTGTATATTCTGTGTATTTGTTAAACGTAAGTAATTTGTTATTAATTTAACCTTTTTAATTATTTCATTGCTTAAATAAAGATTTAATAAAGTATATATGAAAATGTTTATTCAAGCCGCTTATGGTAAAGACAAATTATTAATAGCAAAAAGAGAGCGTTGAGTATTGAAGGCGTTATGAATAGGCGGTCACATATTTCATCAACGAAAATCTTTCCATGTGATGGTAAGTAATCAGCCCAATTCTGAATGATTTTTCCCGGGGAATCGGAAAAAGAATTTTTCATTTTTAAGATAAGGTTCAAAAACATTGAACAAAGAACTTTTTATTGCGATTTTCTTCATCAACCGTCAATATTCATGAGTGTATAAAAAAATTTGATATTTTTATCTGCTATCGTAAAAATGAAAACTCCCTTTTCCGATTCCCCAGGAGAAATCATTATTCCAATTATTAAAATTATTCAGTATCACACTCTGTAGTACACCAACGATGAAAAAGGCATGAGAATCAATACTTTCTTCAAAACAAAATTGTATTGCTTCTCGTGTCTTTCTCATCGCTGGTGTACTTCTTTGTGATGCAGTAAGTGATTTTGAAAGTAATTATCTTTCTTTACACGTTTAAGTTTCACAAGAAGCCGAAGTATTGGAAAATATTAAGTTTTTAGAAGCAAATAGCACCGAATGGTCGGAAATTATTGAAAAATGGACTGCCACCATTACATACATACATTCCGGAAACAAGAGCTAAAAAGTAGTATTTCCACGTACGACTACATTCATAAGTATCCAGCACCTCAAGGAAAGAAAGGAGTCGAGCTAGTGCACATAGACGTCAATTTTTTATATGAGCAAGTGGCTCCTGTAGAAAATCCAAAAAGTATATGTATGTATTTGTAATAATATTTTAATAAAAATCCATTGAAATATTTAACAAAAGCAATAATATCCTTTTTTTAAAAACAGACTCATTTAAATAATATTTGTTTGAAACGTAAGTCAACTTCTTCAATGTGCAAAACTATTATATTCGGATAGCTAGATGATGCAAACAATGTTTGTTTGATCTGAACAATTCCTTTTTAAGGTGCAAAAATGTAATGTTCGGGTAACGGTTTCATTCAAGCAATGTTTATTTGTACCTGAACAACTCCTTTTTGTAGTGCAAAAATGTAATGTTCTGGTAACTGATTGATGCAAACAATGCTTGTTTGTACCTGAACATTTTCTTATTTAGGTCCAAAAAATATTATATTCGGATCACAGTATGATGCGAACAATGTTTGTTTGTATCTGAACAATTCCTTTTTAAAGTGCAAAAATGTAATGTTCGGGTAACTGTTTCATGCAAACAAACATTGTTCACTCACAAACATTATGTTATTGTACATTAAGAGAGAGAGAGATAAATTTGCAAACCATATCTGCAAATAGAGAGTGAGAGCGTGTATTTCTGCAACGTCCCATACGTTCTCAATATGTGCCAAACAATAATGTATTGCCAGCAGAGTTTGTTTGGGACAGCGTTATAAATTTTCTGCGTGTAAAGAAGTTTTATCAAAATAATTCAATAAATATGTTTTCAAATAAAAACCTTTGTATATAAATTCAATAAATTTTTTGTCGCATTTTGTACTCTAAATGGTTCCTTCCCGTCGAAGGACGGGCTTTTACACTAGTCTTAATATAAAACGTTCATAAGTTTCATAAAAATTAATGCGTTGCCTTGATTTATCACACGTAAATCTTGAAATTTAAAATGTATTCTGAGTTTGTTACTTTTATTATATTCAAAATAATAAAACCTTAATAACTTTGAATATATATTCAACACGGATGTGGGTTTGTTTTAACTTCGGCGAAGATATTCCTTACTAGTTTTATTTTATAAATATCTATTACATTTTGATAAAACTTAAACCGTTACTCGCATTACACACATCACCAATCTAAGTGAGCACATGAAGCATTAAAGGAAATTGTTCCA
Organism: Tetanocera ferruginea; assembly: GCA_958299015.1. Lineage (NCBI taxonomy): Eukaryota > Metazoa > Arthropoda > Insecta > Diptera > Sciomyzidae > Tetanocera > Tetanocera ferruginea. The sequence goes on along the minus strand of OY282643.1, from coordinate 111,277,783 downwards.
TGAAAACTACTAGAATAAGTAGAAAAACAAAAGAAAATTGCAAGAAAATGCCACATGAATTGAGGTTTAGTTGTCGTTGTTGTTGTTGTGTTCCTTGTTGCTGTGCAAGCTAACAATAGCTGATATTTTCTTCTATACCGTTTTGGTTGTTGTTTGTGTTTTTTTGTTTTACTTTTGTTATTGCAATTTTATTGCAATTATTTCGACGTTTTGAACTGAATCCACTTGTAAGTGGAAGTGTACGAGTATGTATGTGTGCTTGAATGAGTCAATTTATTGGAATGTGTTTTGTGGGCAAATAGGGAGTAACAGCAACAAATTGCAATGGAATATATTTTCTTTTATTTTCAAATAAATGGGAACATTTTTTTATATAGTACATTTGGTGGTGGTGAACTTTAGTTAGTTGGTTTTTAAGCAACTGTTGCCATAACAATCAACATTTTTATAAAAATTCATACTTATATCAATTTAAATCTTCTTTGTCGGATTTGACTTTCTCTTCCCTCCCAATGATTGCATCTTCAAAATTGTAAAATAATAAAATTTCACTGCACAAATATGATATACTAAAAATTTACAGTCTCTTACAGTAGCGCATGAAAAAAAATAAACAAATTGCTCGTTACGGTTAATAAGAATTTTATTGGCATTACTTAAAGTACAAGAGCAACAACAATATTGCCGAAAATTCTACAGTATAATCAAAACGCACGCATTGATTTGTACAAATTAAACCATTTTTATATAGAACAACTATAAAAAAACTCAAAATAATGCTATTTAGTACAGATTTCAATTGCTATATTTAAGAGCTATTTATATACATACATACGTTGGTATGTATGTAGGTCTTTCTATAAATATAATACTAAAACCTAACAATATGATTTTAGCTGAATTCCATGGCATGCCATGAGATAAAAGCAGCATGGCATCAAATTGAATTTGCTGCATAATGAGTTGGAAGTAATGCAATTTTACGGCACATGATGTGTGCAATAAAGTGATGAAGTAAATTAAGTAAATATTATAAAATAAACATGCACACCAGATAATCAAATAAGCCAGAATTATTGCCAACAGCTCTTTTACAAAGTTTTAACGACTTATTACAAGGTTATGCAGCTTTGTTGGAGTTGAAGGTGGAGGTGGTGTTATAATAAAATAAAAATTACTGTATGTGAATGAAGACTTGTTGAAGGAAATGAGTTCAAAAAATATTTGATGCTGAGGTCAACCATAAAATTCTAACTATTTGAAGGCCTCTTTGGGGAATATAATAACTTACAACAGTTTGAAACGTTATTTCAATATAAGAGATTTCCGAGAATCTGGTAGAAGAGACAAAAACATTACATTACAAATATTTGCATAAATATCAAAAAATTTTAAAAAAAATACACTTGCATAGGTTTTTCAATTATCTACGATTACAACAAAAACGTTATGTTTCAAGCGAACACTTCACGTGCAATTTCCTTTTGTTTTCCATTCTACTCGAAATGTAAGCAAGATGTTAATCAACTGTTATCGAGGCTTGCAAGTTTATGCAAGCGTTCGCGTACTTTTTTGATATATTTCTATTTGAGAGAGAATTGCGCGTTACTCTCTTGCAAGTTGCTGCTGGATATTTTTTACTGGAGAAGTACGCGAACAGACCAATGGTGTTAAAGCAGTATCAAACAGTTCTGGGTAGGCATAACTGTTGACAATTGGCTTGCGATCGTCGGTAAGCGACTTAGTTTTCAGTAGGCAAGCGTCGGTTATCGGTCTGGTAATCATTTAGTAACTGGCTGATAATCGAACTGGTAGTTAGCTAGTAATCGTCTGGTAATCGAACTAGTAGTTACTCTGGGAATTGGCTAGTAGTCAGTCAGATAAGCAATATTCGGTGAAGAGTTATACATAAGAAAGAACTAGAAGGAGACTGTTGGTTAGAAAAACACAATGGCAGGAACATAGATTTTGGCTGTGCGGAGCAGACGGCAGAAGAATAAAACGAAGCAAACGCGAACACTTCACTTTTTTTTTTTTATTTTATTCGCAAAGGGCGAATCTTCAAAAGACTCCATCCGTGCAGGTGGGAGTGTGCGATTTTTACGCACTAAACCTTATTTCCGCATTGAATACTATTATATAAAAGGAGACTCACGGATTTGCGGCGACGTGTTCTCAATAACCGCTGAACCGATTTTTATAATTTTTTCACTATTCAATTGCTATGATAAGCGAAATTAAAATAGGGTACTACGTTTTTTACAAAACTTTTTCTTTAATTATTTAAGAATTCATGTCTTTTAATTCATGCTAATGCTGTACAAGCAGCACAACAAGCAGCAGAAAACCAATGCGTGAGTGAGAGTAACTCAGCACGGCTGCCATGTTGTGTCGGGAGTTGCTCTCAGTTTGGTCTGTTGAGCAGTGTTGCCAACAATCTGACATCGTATTTGTTATGGTTTTCAGACTTGAATTGTTTATACATATTTACAGTCAAAAAATCTTTTTCCTCTTATGCCTGATATATAACCAAATTATTATTTTGTTATTTATTGCAAATGTTATTCATCGACAATAACACAATCTCGACGGATTGAAAGCTTTATACAATAGTTCAGATTTAAAATTTGTTTTTATGGCAACACTAGCTACTTTATTTGCAGTCAACTTCTTGCTCAGAGAGAAATATAAATATATTAAAATCTTACCATGAAATGGGGGATGAAATTTTTTATTGTTGTAGTTATTTCAGTATACAAATATTCCATTGCATATGCTCAAATGTTTCTCAGAGGATCTCAGTACGATCTGAAATGTCGCATTGATATGTTATTGTTTGTGTTCATCTGCGCAGAAATTATGTTCATGCATACAACCTTATAAAATAGATTTCCTTTAAACTTTTCAATAGGTTTATATTGGACGCATCAGAAAATAATTTTTGTTTTTATTTTCCAACGTCTTTTTTAAAATCAAATAGGTTGGTACTATGAAATGAAGTTGTAACAAAATGATGACAATAAATGTAGAGGAATACCAATATAACTTCTTTAATTTAGTTGGATTTTCGATTTTGTTCCAAACAGAAGCCTCAAAGTTTTTTATTTCGCGTGTTAATAAATGTTCCACATTAAAAGAGTTATTGTGATTGGAGCATATTTTTTATTTTTAACCGATTTCAAAAAGGAGGAGGGTCTCAAGTTGGTTGGTTTCTCTGTTTTTTATAATAGCATTATAAATAATGCATTTGCATTGGTCTCCGGTAGTTTTAGTTGAACCTTGATATTATAATTCAACTTTTGAATGGTTTTCCATTATATTAGACAGCCTGGCATAAGCTACGCAGAGCATGTAAAACGCATCGAAAACGTATGTTTGACGCAAATTTTAGTGTTTAAAGGATGCGTTAGTTAAGCATATTTTAAACAAGCTGTTAACATCTTCTTTGTATATTAAAATGATTGTATGTACAAGTAGACTTCAAAACCGCTAAACCAATTGTTATGAAATTTTCAGGGAAACTCTAGCAAAGTCTGGAGACCGCTCCTGTGAAGTTTGGCACCGATATCGAATAGCTTTAGAGTTACATGTTGCACAGCTCCAAAATTCTGTATTCGACCTCAATTTTCACGTGCTGTTTTACTGGAAAATTTTAAAGCCGTTGCAGAAGGGGCGTGACACTTTTAAGGCATTCAAACTTTTCAGTATAATTTAAGAAACATAAGTCACAAATTTGTGAAACTCGGAAGGAATATAACATTTAGTCGTGTTCATCCACTGGAAAAATTCAGTAAGCATTGGAAAATGGGGCGTGGCACCATCAACATAGTTTAAATGTTTAATATCGAATAGCTGTGGTACTTAATGTTTCATAATATTTAAACTCAGGATAAATTTAATTTTTGGAAATGTCTTTCGACAAGAAATATAGCACGGGCATTGGAAAACGGGGTGTGACTCCGCCCATACAAGCCAAATTTTTAATAGCAAATAGCATTGGACATAAAAATCGCTGATCAGTGAAATTCCGAATGGAGTTGCCATTTGGTAATGTCCTTCTAATAGAAAACTGGTCTGAGCTTTGGTCAAGTGGGTGCACCTTCCCCTACAAGCTACATTTTTGATCGAATAGGTTCTGAAGTCACAGATGAAGTATATGTGTTTGTCCAAGGCTGCGTGCATTTTCAACGCCGATTCAGACAGACAGGCAGGCTGAAATCTGTGTGAACAAATGAGATACAAATATCTATCTATCTCGCTTTTTCACACACTCTGCGCACACAGGCAGGCAGTCTGAATCGGCGTTTACTATGCACGTGGTCTAAGGCGTAGCAACGCGCGCCGGGTATTGCGTTACTTCGCGGGTTGAACAGCATTAAGACCCCCCGACAGGACTAATTTTTTCCGTCGGGGAGCTGTCAATGTAGGTATGCAGGTATGCTCTAAAGTAGAGCATCCAGCTTTTAAAAAAATAAGTGAAAACACGAACTTAAACTACACGTGTATTGTATTCACGAACTAAACGTGAGGTTTGTATTCACCTAAATAGTGTTCACGTTACTTAGGCATGAGCCGAACTTTTAATAGTTCTTTTGAGATAAAGAATACGATAAAAAGTGGTTATGTTTGGCCTATCTCGCTCCGTTTTCTAGATATTTCGCTCTTTCTGTGTTGACGTAGAATGACGTCTTACAGCTCGGTTTGTATGGGGTCGTTTTAACAGATTTTTTTTAAGGTCATGCAACTTTTTTGGCTAATACTTTAGGGTATATCTACAGGCTTTAATACTTATCGTTCAAAGTTAATATATATATATTAAAATATCAGATATATCCTGCGCTGAATGAGTATCTAATTTTGGATTTTGTCACTATTATATTAAAGTCACAAAATAGTAAAATAAAAGAAGAAAAAACCATGTTTTTATATAAGACAGTCGATCATCAGCTGCTTATAATGTGCCTGCTGCTTTCTTTGTTTTGTTTCGTTGTTTTTGCCGGGATACTAAGCTAAGCTTGCTTATCAACTCATGTGTGCTTAAACTATCAATTCATGTCTAATTTTTGTTGGAAGCTCAGCCCGGGGGGACTTTCATGGGCTGGCCTTTCGGGGAGTTTCGTGCTGGCTGTGGTAAGCTTAATGTCGCAAGCTAGACAACGTGTCGGCGCACATTGGTTGAAGAGTGGCCAAAATTAATTTTTTTCATGTTCGCAGATTTGGATAATGTTTTGGTATTTTGTTGTCAGATATCTGAATATTATGATTCCGTAATATTAGGCTGATATATTTTTTATTTGCTTGGACAGATATGCTCGAAGTTCATATATATTCGCTTGCTTAAAATGGCATGCAAATTTACTGTATATTCAATCTTTTGGTACAGCCATAGTAAACTTATCATTTGACATTGTTGTATATTTTCGTAAATGACGATTGTCATAGATGAGATTTGCATTAAAAAAAGTTGGAGATAGTGCCATATAAAAAATTTCGCAGAACAAAATATAAACAACATCAAAATTTCAATGTTCATCAACTTCCGTGAACCGCATCTTTTTAGCGCTGTGAAGCGCTGTTTAACGAAAGATGTCAAATTACAGCTTGAAGTCTCAGCTAAAAGTTAAAGCTGCTCCAAACTGCTCCTTTCGAAAAAAAGAGTACGATAATGATGTTAAAAAATTATTATGAGACTATGCTTAAATTACTTATTCATGTTTTTCTATTTGTATTTTCGATGGGAGGTGGGCGTAAAAGTGGTTGGATCAGGTATATATTTTCAGAAGCCCATTCTACAATTACAATATTTATTTTTTGTGAAAATTGTGTTGATACATTAAAAATCAAGGGAATTAACCACTTTTTCAATACAAGTATGGGAAGTGGGCGTAAAAGTGGGCGGATATTTTTCAAATTTCACACAAATGATTCTGAGTGTTGAAAAATTTTATGTGCCAAAAAACAATGCCGTAGGTCAAAATTTAATTTTCACTTTGTATGGGAGGTGGGCGTAAAAGTGTGTGGATTATTTTAATTTTTCAAGTTTTTTCTTGATTCCAGCAAAAACTGCATGTGTGCTAAGTTCCATTGTCCTTCGACAACTGCTTCTATTTTTAGCCGCTGGTTCTATGAACCTCAACCAATGTGCGGCTTGGCGTTGCGTCTCAGTACAACCAGGCTGGCATATCCTATATGCAAGAGATTTTAGATAGGTCTCGCTCCTCACAAATGGAGGTGGATGGAATTTAACCTGAAATTAAATGTTCACAAATTGGTACTGAGGAATCGGTGGATGAGTAAAGTGTTTATTGTAGAATTGGCAAATGGCGCCTTGTCTATTGAATTTTAATACTTGAAAACGCGAATCCCCAGGGCACTGGTCATGCCCGGAAAATAATTAATTTCTATATGGCGATAATGGCGATCGAATTCTGGATGATATGATTGAAAAGAAGGGTTATTCAGTAGAAATCTTAGGTGGAAACTGGTCGATAAATTTAATTATATTCCAAAAACCATTGGACTTGAGAAAGCAACTCCTAATAGACATGGCGGCCATATTATCCTGCGCACCGGCAGTTTCGATGGATGTGAGTCCTAAGAATGCGTCTGTTGAGAGTTGATTTTGAAATTCCTTGACTCCTCGCCATGGGGCAAGTAGAGTTAAACCGAACAGGTAGGCATCTACCATAAACACTGAACCACTACTACTACTAAGGGTCTCCACTTCTTCTAGATGTTAAGCTATTACCAAATCATCCGCAAATTTGACGATATTGACATCTGTAGGTACCTTAAGCCTTAGAACACCGTCATACATTACATTCCACAGAAGCGGCCCTAGTACTGACGCATGTAACGCCGCCAGTGACATTGTACGTCATTGTACGTACACCGCTATTAGTCGAATATTGCAACACTCTCTCATGGAAATAATTTTAAATAACTTTCGTCAGGTAGCTTGAAAACTCCCTTAGAGCTTTCAAAATCTTGCTTCAGCTAGCTGGGTTGAACACAGTGCGTGCATCAAGCGTTGGCAAACAAGGCAATATTGTTTTCCTTCATCGAGTGCCTGGGATAGCTTCTTGCGCAGTAGTGGGGACTGCCGATTAGATAGCCCTTCCGCTATTTGGATTGCCACTTTAATTCGGTTGCACAGTAGTCGCTCGAAGATTTTCCTTTATGTGTCAAGCAAGCAAAATGGTGTGTAGATATAAGCACTAATCTCGGGGCCTTCCACTGAGCTGGAAATATGCCCTTTCTGAGGCAGGCGTTGAAGAGCTGGACAAATGCTCAAGGTTGCTCGAATGGCGCTCAAATGGCGAGTCTTAACACACAGTTAGCAAAACTATTTGATCCTGATGCGCTTTCGTTTTTCGTGAATATCCCCTTATCAGTTCTCACCAGCATTATTTGATGAAGGTGTTTGTCTGCATGGTGAGGCGGAATTGCTGGTTGTGGCGGAAATAGAGTCGATATCAGGCAGGTCGGGGACCATAGGAGTGGGCTATCTGAACCCCTTCAGCATTTTTGTTGCTAGCTTGTAGGCGATTCCCCATGGACTAACTTCTGCTTCATCACATAGCTGTAGGAAGCACATGCGCTTGCTCTTATTTATGTATATCTTTTTCAAAGCTTTTTTGGAAACACTGTAGGATTGTAGATCGAATCTATTGGTACCTCTTGAGCGGTAAGAATTTCTTCTAGCTTGAATGCATTCTTTGCGTGCTTTTTCGATTTCTGAAGACCATCAGTACACTGGAAGGCGATGTTGGTGTTGGTTTTCTTGGTCTTCTAAGGAGTATGCTCTCCTGACTTGATCAGTGGCTTGCCTTGCCATATCGGTTGCTGTGCCGGCAAGGTATATGTTGGTCATCATTATACTGATGATGTCTTCGTCTAGCATCTAGAATCCGTCTATCGTCTACGATGTTGTCTACCTAGCGTGTATGTAATGGTATGGTGGCCACTGTGCGCATGGATATTTCGTACAGTCCACCCAGTCTGAATGCAATGCTCACTACTAGCGAATGTCAGATCAATTAAGGAGCTACCTACTGCTGTTTGTGTTGTTATTTTTGTACCACTTTTCAAATAACATTTGTAAGCACAGCTGCCATAAAGCATCGATGACTAAAGCAACTATGGCACATAACAAGCATTGACCGAAGTATGTTTAAGGTATTCAATCAAGCTGTAATAAAGCTACTTTGAAACTGTAAACTGAACTACAACTACTTCTGCAATGATAATAATATCGATTTCAGGATAAAAAGTTACAATAACAACAACTTGAAAATTGAGGTAAAATTTCAATTCAATGTTAGCGTGCTGAAAATCGATTAAAATTTCAATTAAAGCAACAATACGTAACCTGCAAAGATGCTATGTTGCATGTTGTTGTGAAGTGTTGCATGCAACTCAAGAAAGATAGATAGATACTGGTTTATTTATTAGACTATATCATAGCATATTTCATGCTGTGCAGAAAGTATTCAATGGCATGTGTTTTCATTAAAAAAAAATTAAATAAAAAAAAAGGAACTCAAAAACATTGCTTATTTGAAAGCAAGAACATGAAATTTTTGATTTTTAAATTATATATTTAGTATTTAACAAAGCAGAGCTATAACTAAGCAAAAAAACTCATACGTATCTGGAATATTTTTTTTAAAATAAATAAAAAGCAGATTAATTCAGCTCTAGAAAATTGATTAAAATGCTTAAAAGAAATATGTATTATTTCCAACAAACTGCAATAAAATACGTTTAGTCGACCTCAAGTGCAATTTCTTTACTTATATGGCACATTGTAGTTGCCACAGCTGCAACAGGCAGCATGAGAAAACTTCAAAAATTTAAGCCACATTAAGCAGTAAAGTTATGCCAATTTACAACAAAAGCAGCAAATCGTAGCAAAGTGCATGAAAAAGCGCACCTAAAACTATGCAGCATTTTTTATATATATTTCTAGGAATTACAGCAATTATAAATTAGTTTGATTAACAACGACAACAAAGGCAGAGACAAAAACCAACAAACTTCAACATTTGCCATTCTTAACCAACAGCAATTTATCACTTAACGGCTGAAACATAAAAGCGAATTCGCTTGCATACCAACACAAACACTCAACCAAAAAGTATGCAAGAACTTTGCTAGTGTAAAATATTTTCAAAATGTTATCAAAGAAAACTTCTTATAAATTTCTGGTCTACTTTTATTATGACAATTATAATTGCAACATGGTATTGAGGCAGAGAAATTGTGCTGCAACGGCAACGGCAACGTCAGTAAGTTGAGAGCTGTGGCTGTAGCTCAATGCACGACAACTTATGTGAAGTTATTAAGCCAAAAAGTATGCAAAAAGAAAATGCGCTGCATAAATTTTATGCAAAATAATAGAGAAAATAATTTCAAAACTCTTTGAGAATAACAAATGTGATAAACGACTTTGAGTTTCAACGAAAATTGAGCTGGTAACATAAGGAGACAGCATTAAAATAGCATAAAGGAAATAACTTCGACTGGCATAAATATGGCAGAAGGTTAACAAGAAGTAAAAACACAAAAACAAAAACTTGCAAAAAGTAGGGCAAAAGTATCAAATGGTTTACAAAAAAGAAATAGTAGCTAGGCAATAAGTAGCTGTGTTTAGTGGAAGCTGATTGTCAAAGCATTATTGAGATTCAATAAAAATACCAAATTTATAAGACGAGTTATCGACGAAAATAAGATTATAAGATAGTAAAATAATACGAAAAGATAAGTAAGATTATTGTAAAGCAAAACAAAATTACAGGCAAGCTGGAAGTAGAGCTAGTAGTAAGTAGAGAGGACAACAAACTTTTAGTGCTTAAGTTTTTATTACAGTCTATAAAGTCAGTCATGAAACATGTTTAGAAGCCCAAGAAACAATTTAACTTTCAAGAATCCAAGGCAACCAACCATTCCACTCCCTCTTGAGAACTTGTGCGAAGCTCAATTGGAACACTTTAGATGCTCACTCTATGCTCAGTCTATGAACTGACTCGATATTGCGATACCTTATTAAGTTGTTTTAATACTGTCTGAGCTTCGACAGAGTAATTCGCTTTTGCCTTTAATAAGCAACTTAGCAAGTCGCACACTAAATACAAAACAGTCACAACTCAAAATTTTTTATATCGAATTTTTGTTATAAATCAATTTATAAAACACATATCTGACTATATTTTTCGTTATTTTCTTCATTAACTGGAAGAATGGAGTTTTTGTGTTAAATGAAAATTGTTTTTCTTCTGCAGTTTCAACCAAAGAGTTTTATTTTTCGCTTTTCCTGAAAAATCATGTTTTTTGAGTTGTGACTGTATTGTATTTAGTGTGCGAAGTATCCGGTCTTACGTAAACAACCTCGCTCTTACAAGTAAAATAAAAGTTATTTAAAAATGACACATTTAACGCGATAGTCTGAGTTCCATCCCCACATCTGACTGAAAGTTTTTTTCATTTTCAAAAATTTCACTGAACGGCGGTCATCTTTCTGCAGATAATGGCAAACCTCAGAGAAATATGAGGTTTAAATAATGTCATTTATAGCTTTTTGAGAGCATTAACATTAGCCTCTCGGCGTCGGCATAAATTATGTAGGTCGAGTTGGGTTATTTAATATTTTAAACGTTGGGTATAAAAATTAAATAACACACAAAACACAATTTGATCTTAAGAAGGTCGGTTTAAGTCTTTTCACGGGCTTAATAGGTCACTTTATAGCCCCATAACCTGAAAGGTCAGGGTATATTAACTTTGTGCAAACGTTTGAAACGCATAGAACGAAGCGAGTCCCGTACAAAAAAATTATATATATTCTTGATTAGGGACACCTCGTGAGTCGAGCTATCCATGTTTGTCCGTCCGTCTGTCCGTTTGTTTGTCTGTGTGTTGTCCGTATGCTTAGAATAAAAAGAAGGAGTTGAGATAATTTCATGAAACTCGGTAAACATAATAACATAGACCTAAGGATCTGCACTATTGAATATTTTTGGAGTCCGCCCACGAACACGCCTACCTCCCATACAACGCAAAAATTGAAAAATGCATAACTTGTTACGCATTTGATACTTAAAATTTTGTATCAACACAAAGATATCTTTGAAAAATGGACGTCATTCGCTGACGGACACGCCCACCTCCCATACAACCCAAAAATTGAAAACACAATAAATAAGCCTCTGTTTAACTTACAGAGATAAAATTTGACACGTATGTTTTTTATAACAAAACAAAAAATAGTTTTAAAAAATGGACATCATCCGCCCACGGATACGCCTACCTCCCATACAAACCTAAAATTGAAAACTGGATAAGTTAGCTCATAATTAACCTACAACAATAAAATTTTGTGTGTATGCGTTTTATGTAAACACAAAGATGTCTTCGAAAAATGGGTATTATCCACGCACGGACACGCCCATCTCCCATACAACCCAAAAATTGAAAACGCAATAAGTAAACCTCTGTTTAACCTTTAGAGATAAAATTTGGCACGTATGTTTTTTACGAGAAAACAAAGACGGTTTTGAAAAATGGACGTCATCCGCCGACGGACACGCCTACCTCCCATACAAACCTAAAATTGAAAACTGGATAAATTAGCTCATAATTAACCTACAACAATAAAATTTGGTGTGTATGTGTTTTATGTAAACACAAAGATGTTTTCGAAAAATGGGTATTATCCACGCACGGACACGTCCATCTCCCATACAACCCAAAAATTGAAAACGCAATAAGTAAACCTCTGTTTAACCTTTAGAGATAAAATTTGGCACGTATGTTTTTTACGAGAAAACAAAGACGGTTTTGAAAAATGGACGTCATCCGCCGACGGACACGCCTACCTCCCATACAAACCTAAAATTGAAAACTGGATAAATTAGCTCATAATTAACCTACAACAATAAAATTTGGTGTGTATGTGTTTTATGTAAACACAAAGATGTTTTCGAAAAATGGGTATTATCCACGCACGGACACGTCCATCTCCCATACAACCTAAAAATTGAAAACGCAATAAGTAAACCTCTGTTTAACCTTTAGAGATAAAATTTGGCACGTATGTTTTTTACGAGAAAACAAAGATGGTTTTGAAAAATGGACGTCATCCGCCCACGGACACGCCTACCTCCCATACAACCCAAAAAGCTTAAAACTCATTAAATAAGGTTATGTTTGTCATAGAGAGACCAAATTTGGTACGTATGTATTTTATACTAAAACTAAGGTGTGTTCAAAAATTGGGAGTAATCCGTCTATGAAAACGCCCACCTCCCATAGCGAAAGCACAATAAAGGCTTTAACTGTGAGCTTTAGGAATAAATTTGTGTAATTTGTGTAAATTTTTCATCAACTTAAATGCATATAAAATATAGGCTTCATCCGCCCACGGACGCGCCCATTTTCAATAATATTATTTATTTTTGGAAAAGTAGGCTTAGGGTATTTCATAGTCGGCCTAGACCGATTTTAGACTTTCTTTACTTGTTTTTTTGTGCGATTGTGGTTGGCGACGATTGTTATTCGAGTGGCAAAAAATGACGAATGGTCTCATGAAGTATAGTCGGTATAGTAAAAGAGCACTGGAATATGCACGAAGTCAGTGCAGATTTCTCCATATTATAGAAAAAGTCGAATGAAGTGGGTCTTGTTATGAACGCACAACAGCTTAAATTTCCGGTACCATAAAAACAGAATTTTCCATTGTCACTGAAATTCCGTTTCTGAAACCACGTGACTGTTAACAAGACCTCCTTCGAAGTTCTTTAGGACTTCACCTACTTGATTTGAAGTTTCAAGTAGGTGAAGAAATCAAATGAAGTTTAAAAACAGATGGAATTTTTGGTTTCAGTAGGCAATTGAAGAGCAAGGTCCAATTTGTGACTTTTACCGAATACGATGTAATCACAAGCTATAAGAGTTGAGTGCCGACATCGACATGTCTAAACTGGAGCCGCTCGGAATGAATTAAGTTAATTTTGTAGGGCCACCTATTAAAAGCCCCGGGGGCTTTTCAGCCCATTTAGTACAATGGCATCATTTTAAATCCCTACGCATCACTCACGCTGCGTTGCTAAAATTGGCAATTAATAAAGCGCAATGCATCACGGCGTGATCCTTAGCGTTGAGTCACGTAATAAAGCAGTGAAAACAGTACAATAAGTACATTTTGTAAATCCCAAGGCTGGAATTTCTATCACTTGAACTGTCAATTCCAACACTTGTTCGTGAGATGCCGTTAGCAAGGAAATATTGTTAGAAAGCAGCAACGAACAAACAGTTCAAAATATTGGCAAATTAAATTAAAAAGCTTACCGAGGTAGAGAATGATCAGTTTTCAACATCATCCATGGTCAGCCATCTTTCATAAATCTATAACATTGGCCGGCAATCTGAGTTTTTAAGAGCTTCTTTATCTCACACGTTTTTTTTTGCTCTTTCGCTCCCTCAATAAACAATCAGTGACGAAGCAGCATTGTTTCGGATGATACGCAAGGTTTTGTTTCACTCTCACTTTCAGCTTCATTAGCAAACAATTCACAAACATATGAAAAATTTTAACTGAAGAGCACAGCTGACATGGTTGCCAACATATCAAAATTTATTGAATGTTGATGTCTCTAAAAATTTACAAAAATTATGCTGTTTAATTACATATGTGGTAACCCTTATGCCGTAAGACTGCTTCAATAAATCAAATTTTTATACATATATCTTATCGAGTATTGAAAAGCGTGTTTAAATCACCGTTCATGTTGCAATACTTTGCAACCATGTGGCACTATTTCTTTGAGCATTTTCCTAGAAACATTTATATACATTTCTAAAGTAAGCGAAATAGTTATAAAAAAAATGACCTGGCATGTGAAAAGTAGCTGAACTGTAAAAGAAACTTTGAATTCTGCTGGTATTGGAATAATTCCATTTCAACCAAAGGTATAAGCTGACCATTAAGTCAGGTGAAAACATTACTTTATCTCATTTAAAGCATTATTTTTTTTAGTTTTTTTACTACTTACTTTGAACAGTTAAAAAGCATTTTTTACTCCTTATGCGGTTATACAAAAAATGTCCTGTCGCTTCTTTTAATATATATTAACGAGGTTAGTTCTTTAAGCGTTTCAACGCCTGTTGGTGTCACAAGCTGCTGCATGCTTTTGCTGGACATTTGAACCTTGTGTCGAGCCATAAAAACTTTAAAAGCTCTATAATAAACTTGCTTGTTAACTTCAAAGTGCTTTCCAACACTATGACACATACACACACATACACAGCCTTTTGCCAACTTCATCTCATTAATTATGTCCACTCTTCATGCCATAACTTGTTGTTATCCCCAGGTAATCCCAAACAATCAGCTGATTTACATGCCAAAGTTTAAGAAAGAAAACCAAACGAAAAACCAACGAAAGCAAGTCATGTCCTTCTGTGCTGCGTCCTTTTATACTCTTTCCACAAATCATTATTTGCTGCTGGTTGCAGCAGAACTTTTTTGCAGCTCCTCATTTTTTTTTTTTGCGTTAAACTCAGGATTTTGTGCAAAATTTATGCGCTCACAACATCAGGCATCACTGACTGACACATCACTGAATAGAATTCATTTTTATTTTCTAGATTGTTTGTTGGTGTTGTTTTTTGTTGTTTTTTTGTGTTGTACAACCGGCTCTTTGCAGTTATGGCTTCTTCATTCTGCTTCATTGCAGCAGAGTATAAGGATTAAGTTCTCGACAAAAACACTTGTTCGCTTGATTGTCTGAGGGAGCCACAGCAGAGGGAAGGAAGGCGACATGTTGTTGCTATTGTTGTTGAAGTTGGGGCATTGTTGATGCACCGGGGAATTGAAGTGACATTTTGCAGTGACTTATACACTACTTCAGTGATGCCATTGCCATTGTTAAATAAAGCGTAACAACAACTGACCAGCAGCAGCAGCAGCAACAAGAGCAGCCAACAGCAGCTAAAAATGTAAACGAAGGTTGACTTGTTTTGACAAAAAAAAAAAACAAACGACTATAATAAAATATTTCACCAGTAGATGCAGTGCTTGTTTATGTTGTTCTTTTTAGTACTCGTATTGTTTGGCTGCATTTATTTTTTACAAGATTTAAGAGAATTGTAGATGTTTATGTTGCAGACATTTGCAAAGATTGTATGGAGCGCATATTTAGAAGAGATTTTTACAAATTGGCAGTTAAAAAATAATTTGAAGTTAGGATGTGAAAGTTTGATGCGTTAATTAAGACATTAAATAGGTTAACATAAGCATAAAAATGAAAAAAGTTTGACGTCAATGTCGACATCATCAGTCACTGACATTGATATTGACACTGATATTGACATTGACATTGACATTGACATTGACATTGACATTGACATTGACATTGACATTGACATTGACATTGACATTGACATTGACATTGACATTGACATTGACATAAGCATTGACATTGACATAGGTATTGACATTGACATTGGCATTGACATTGACATTGACATTGACATTGACATTGACATTGACATAGAAATTGACATTGACATTGACATTGAAATTGACATTGACATTGACATTGACATTGACATTGACATTGGCCTTGACCTTGACATTGGCCTTGACCTTGACCTTGACATTGACATTGACATTGACATTGACATCGACATTGACATTGACATTGACATTGACATTGACATTGACATTGACATTGACATTGACATTGACATTGACATTGACATTGACATTGACATTGACATTGACATTGACATTGACATTGACATTGACATTGACATTGACATTGACATTGACATTGACATTGACATTGACATTGACATTGACATTGACATTGACATTGACATTGACATTGACATTGACATTGACATTGACATTGACATTGACATTGACATTGACATTGACATTGACATTGACATTGGCATTGGCATTGACATTGACATTGACATTGACATTGACATTGACATTGACATTGACATTGACATTGACATTGACATTGGCATTGACATTGACATTGGTATTGACATTGACATTGGCATTGACATTGACATTGACATTGACATTGACATTGACATAGAAATTGACATTGACATTGACATTGACATTGAAATTGACATTGACATTGACATTGACATTGACATTGACATTGGCCTTGACCTTGACATTGGCCTTGACCTTGACATTGACATTGACATTGACATTGACATCGACATTGACATTGACATTGACAGTGACATTGACATTGACATTGACATTGACATTGACATTGACATTGACATTGACATTGACATTGACATTGACATTGACATTGACATTGACATTGACATTGACATTGACATTGACATTGACATTGACATTGACATTGACATTGACATTGACATTATCATTGACATTGACATTGACATTGACATTGACATTGACATTGACATTGACATTGACATTAACATCATCAACATCAACAAAATTATCAACATCAACAAAATTATCAACATCATCAAAATTATCAACATCATCAACATTACATGTTAACTGCATATTTTGCTCTCTTTATACCTGAGATATAAACTGTATATCGTCAACCCCATCAACATCATCAACATCATCAACATCATCAACATCGTCAACACCATCAACATCATCAACATCATCAACATCATCAACATCATCAACATCATCAACATCATCAATATCATCAACATTATCAACATCATCAACATCATCAACATCATCAACATCATCAACATCATCAACATCATCAACATCATCAACATTATCAACATCATCAACATCAGCAACATCATCAACATCATCAACATCATCAACATCATCAACATCATCAACATCATCAACATCATCAACATCATCAACATCATCAACATCATCAATATCATCAACATTATCAACATCATCAACATCATCAACATCATCAACATCATCAACATCATCAACATCATCAACATCATCAACATTATCAACATCATCAACATCAGCAACATCATCAACATCATCAACATCATCAACATCATCAACAACATCAACATCAACATCAACATCAACATCATCAACATCATCAACATCATCAACATCAACATCATCAACATCATCAACATCATCAACATCATCAGCATCATTAACATCAACATCAACATCAACATCAACATCAACATCAACATCAACATCAACATCAACATCAACATCAACATCAACATCAACATCAACATCAACATCAACATCAACATCAACATCAACATCAACATCAACATCAACATCAACATCAACATCAACATCAACATCAACATCAACATCAACATCAACATCAACATCAACATCAACATCAACATCAACATCAACATCAACATCAACATCAACATCAACATCAACATCAACATCAACATTAACATCATCATCAACATCATCAACATCATCAATATCATCAACATCATCAACATCATCAACTTCATCAACATTATCAACATCATCAACATTATCAACATCATCAACATCATCAACATCATCAACATCATCAACATCATCAACATCATCAACATCATCAACATCATCAACATCATCAACATCATCAACATCATCAACATCATCAACATTATCAACATCATCAACATCATCAACATCATCAGCATCATTAACATCAACATCAACATCAACAAAATCATCAACATCATCAACATCATCAACATCTGCAACATCACAAACTTTATCAACATCATCAACATCATCATCTTCAACAACATCATTAACACCATTATCATCGTCAACATCATCAACATCTGCAACATCACAAACTTCATCAACATCTGCAACATCACAAACTTCATCAACATCTACACAAATGTTAACTATTTTTCTCTCAGTGCAGCTGCGTTTCAGAAACTTTAAGTTCTTTTTAAATAATTTCAAGGCATTCAAACACTTAAAGTAGTTCGAAGGCACTTTATTAGCAGTTCAATAAACAATTTTAAAACCTTGCACAAAACTTGGTCAGCATGAAAGTTGGCTACTTTTCTATTTGGCCAGCATTATGGTAGGTAGCTACAGCAACAACAACTGAGATCAGAAGTGTAGCAAAACTTTTGTAAGCTTTCCGTTTTGGTAAGTAACGCAATACCAACGAAATAAGTTGCTGCAAGAGTTGCTGCAATTCTTTCGATACATAGCAACATATGAGATAACATATGTTGCTGTGGCTGTTTTAAGTGCACTGAATATTGTGGTAAGTTCAATAAGTACACTGCAAGAAAATAGCAAACACTTACACAAACACACTCTCGAACAATACAAGTTAAGCGAAGTATTTTCGAGGCAAACGCATTGCCGCTATCTTGTTGCCAGTTTACTTAACCAGCATTTTTGTGTCGCCTGGTAAAGTTTTGTTATTCGCAAGGATGAAGCTGCTGCTGCTGCCACTGAAGCTAAGTATTGCGCTTACATACATGTGCAAATATCTTTACTTAGTTTTGCACGCAGTTTTTGGCTAAAAACTAACAGACAAGAGAAAAAAAATAAATTGTTTGAAAGCTGCTTGAGATTGTAGCAGATGTTGGTGTTGGAGACAAGCAAAAAAATAACAAAAAAAAACCAAAAATGTTATTTTTTTTTCTAAGCAACGCAGGCAATTCTCGAAAAAGCTATAAAGTTTTTCTCGATGCTGTCAAAAACTGCTGTGTTCCACCGATTAATAGATTTTTATATTTTATCTAAAACTTGAATAGGAAGCTTATTTTAAAGTCTTTTTATTCAATGCTTAGATAATGCTTACTTTTTATTTGTTATTAGATTGTTGAATAATCTACTTTGTTAAAAACTACTAATATGTAGAAGTTCAACTTTTGATTTTATGTCTAATATACTAGTTCTTTCCCGTCAAAAATGATGGGCCCGGTAATTTTACCCAGATTAGTTACAACTTTTTGGGAAATCATCACAGCAAAATAAGTGTTGATTTAAGCTTTAGGGAGAATATTCTGGACATATTGTGTTAATGTCATAAGACAAAAACAAAATTCATTTTCAAACCGACCCAACCCATTAAAAAGTTAAGTTTTTATGAATAGTCTTTTATTAGTATTGCAAAATACTCCAAAAATTGTGTTCAGTTGTACAGTAGTCGGCATAATTATTTTAACGAAAAGAAAAGGCAAATATTTTCAGTTTTTAAAATAGTTTGAGAAAATGCGAATCAAAATTTTTGTTTTTGGTTAAAATCTTACCAGAAATGTGTAGTTTTTCTTAAAAATAAGTTATAAGGAAAAAATATTCGAAAAACTTCATTTCAAAGAGGGCATAACTATTTTGAAAGTTCTGTTTTATACAAAAATCAACTTAAAGATAAGAAACTTTATGACAAAAACTTTACAACTTAATTAAAAATATATCCGCCAATAACTTTTATTACTTTTTTAAGACGTTTTGGGACTGATTCCATAAGATTTTTCAAAATATCTACCGGAATTTCCTCCCTTAGACTTTTTATTTCAGATATAGTCTCTTCCCTAATCCTTCCTTTAATAAAGGCCCACAAATTTTCAATAACTTTTAAATCAGGACTTCGGGTCGGCTAGTTTGAAACTTCTACGCTATGGCACTAGTGCGCCAGTTCGATTCAAAAATTTCATTATGAACTTACTCTTGTGACATGCTGCATTATCTTGTTGTAAAATAAATGACTCACCAACAAGTTTGTCACCAGATGAAAATGCGTGATCATTTAAGACAAACAAATATTTGTATTGGTTCATCGTTCCAACTATTGGAACCAAATCCCCATGACCACAAGAGGAAACGTAACCGATCTGCCGCCATATCAAATTGCTTGTAAGACTGGATCAATTTCTTTGCGTGAATTCTTTGGAATTCCGACAAATCTCTTTCTCTTTTCAGTTGATCCGTGATACTCAAACGTACTTACATCTGTCCACAAAACTCGGTTTCAAAAGCTCAAGTCTTACAAAAAAAAAATCTTTGACAAATTGAAGTCGTTTGATTGTATGTATTTGCCGGGGTAACATAAGGTATTTTTCTTTCGGAATATATACCGAATTGGAATTCTTTTAAACGTATGCGAATTGTGCGTTTGCTTACTGGATTCATTTTTCATTTGAAATTCATGGCTTTTCGGTGTTAAGGGTTCTTTAAGAACTCTCTTATAATTAGCTGGTCTTCTTTACGTGTTGTTTTCTGTCCGAACGTGGCAAATTTTTTACTGAATTTCTTTTTTGTGCTTATTTATTTGATAGTGAACGGTTTGACTTGATACTCGGAAAATAATTCTTTGACTGAAATATCACAATAATGCTTCTCCACGATTGCACATCTCATTTCAACGTTTAGTTCCGACTTTTTCCCCATTTTTTTATAGAAGTGTAACTAAAATAAACAAATATATTTGAATAAAATTGACCATTTATTTAAAACTCCGATTTTACTTACCAAATCGTTATTTGCATACATGTCAAAATTTCTCACACCATGTTTTTACAATAAACTATTGTTGTTAAAATAACCACTTGGGGCAAGCCTTAAAATTTTTCCTTTGGTGAGTACTATGGACCTCATTTCCGAAAGTATAAAACACACAATTTCTGACACCTTGAGATGAAAAACTAAGAGCCTAAATATGAAAAAATCGTTTGAGTCTTTCGCCACCAAAATAACCGATTAAATTTCCTCTAAAATTGACTTTTATATCGTCTAGAAATTTTTATGAAACAGATTCGAGAAAACGATGGAAAATTATGAATTGTAAATTTGTGCTTCAGTTTCGGAAGTCAATCGGAATAAGTTTTTTACGGAATCACATGACTTCACTATAAACTTAATTCCTGCAGAGTTTGGGTTAATTTGTGTTTAAAAAATAACAATAAAAAAAGAACGAAAAATAACAATTTTTGAGGAAATTTTTTTGATCATTTCGCTGGCGAGGAATTCGACTGCTCTTCCTCAAATTCAGGCTTTTTTATTTTATAATGCTTTTGAATTAATTTGCATCCAAATATTTCAAGTCGTTTTAGTGGGTTCCAAACTAGAAGTTGAAAAGACAACTCAAATCGAAGCCCTCAAGTGGTCAGAATCAGTCTGAAGGAAATAAAAATATTTAAAATTTTGTAGATTTGCATCAAACAGCATCGATTTGAAATATACATTTGGGGCTTTCACTCATTTGATAAGATGTGAGATTGTTTTTCATATGAATCAGTTTGATTCAATCCTATTTTGCTAGGTACAATAATTTTTGGGAGGGGTTTAAAACCCGAAACCCCCTTTTTGGTTGCGCTAATGGATGCAAGGCAGAAAGTTTCCGTGAATTACTTCATTTCAAAATGAACGATGGTTAAACGATCTCACAATTTTTAATTGAATTTGATAAGTGCATTTCATGTTTACCTGAGATAAACATGGAACTCGATGAAGTAATTTAAATTGATACTTTGCCGAGTATTTATCATGCCATTAAGGCAGCCATAGATACTGCAAAAAGTTTTCCAAAACATTAATGTTCTCCGATCAAAGCTGCTATAAATTGGCGTTATGCAGGAAACCTTAAAAAATAGCGTAATTTTACCGTTTCAAGAAGAAACCAACAAATGGTAATCAAAATTTAAAAACACAGTATTCCTTATAATTGTCATCACAGTGGGAAAAAGGGACACATGGCACAAAAATGCGACAAAATGTAATGACATTCAAGGGACAAAATGTAATGTCATTCAAGGGACAAAATGCATTGACATTGGCATTGACATTGACATTGACATTGACATTGACATTGACATTGGCATTGGCATTGACATTGACATTGACATTGACATTGACATTGACATTGACATTGACATTGACATTGACATTGACATTGACATTGACATTGACATTGACATTGACATTGACATTGACATTGACATTGACATTGACATTGACATTGACATTGACATTGACATTGACATTGACATTGACATTGACATTGACATTGACATTGACATTGACATTGACATTGACATTGACATTGACATTGACATTGACATTGACATTGACATTGACATTGACATTGACATTGACATTGACATTGACATTGATATTGACATTGACATTCCCATTGACATTGACATTGACATTGACATTGACATTGACATTGACATTGACATTGACATTGACATTGACATTGACATTGACATTGACATTGACATTGACATTGACATTGACATTGACATTGACATTGACATTGACATTGACATTGACATTGATATTGACATTGACATTATATTCTGTACACGGAGAGAAAAAAATGGGCTAAAATCAAGCTGAAGGCGTTCGTAAATTAAATAAGCTCAATAGAGCACAAAACCTTCTTAAAACATGCTATTCGGGGAGATGACGCAACGTCCACCGCCATAAGGTCCATGGACATTATGTCCGTTTCAAACAGGCATAATGGCAATGGACCTTATGTCTCTTTCGAAACAGACATAATATCCAAAGCAAAACGGACAGAAGGCCCATGGACATTTTTATTTCAATCGAATGCGTTTTATGCCATTTAAACTATTCGGTTGCTTGTTTTTTATGAAAAAATGGTTTGCCCTTGTACAGAATGTTAAAAACAACATTCCGTACAAAGGAAAATAATTTTATTTCTTAAAAATTCACCATTTAGAGTTTACAAGGTTATAATGACCATGAACCCTCTACTCATATAAACCGTGTTGCCAATGCGAAAAAGGCATAAGGTCCATGGACATTATGTCCGTTTCAAAAGAGACATAAAGTCCACGGACACTATGACCGTTTAGAGTCGACATAATGTCAATGGACCTTATGGCGGTGGACGTTGCGTCATCCCCCCTGCTATTCACGTATCAGAATTTTATGCCAGAAATTGGGCTTAAAAATTATTTTGATAAACACGTCAATTTGTGCTTAATAAGTTTAATCTTGGGCTTGTTTGAAAAAAAATAAATTTTGTTGTAGTTATTTTTGCACCTTAAAAAAAATGAGCTGCCAAACGATGTAGTTCTCACTTGGTTTTGATTCCTGTTAGTATGAAATTGTATAAAAGTGCAGAACATAAATTAAAAAATTATATTTTCCTGTCCGAATTGGATCAAATATCTTATAAGGACAATGAAAATATAATTTTGAATTTTTGTCTGGTCATCGTTTTATTTTCGGTTCCTTTCGGTTCTCGGGGAGATACTTGCAGTCATGGAAATTTTTGTTTGGTATTTATTGATGAAGAGGTGTAAGAGAACGCTAAAAACCTATTACAAAACTGTGATTTTGAAAAAGGCCACATATAAGTTTTGTATGGAGACAAATTTTTTGTCTATCAGGACTGTGAACTTTTTCATACGATCAAAATCATTTTCAGCAATCAAAGACTGGTTTATACAGAATTGGACTGTTTTACTTGCGAAGATTGAATGTCCTGCCGGCTCTTCTGCTAACAATTATAGTTCAATGATAACAGATATGGCGTGTTTTGAGGGTAAGCACATGTACATAAAATTCACTGTTTTAAAAATTGTGAGCAATTAAAACATGAATCCTAAAATGCATTCAATTGAAGTAATGTTTGGTTCTCGCATTAAAATAGAATCTAAAGTTACTTCTGTTGAAAAATTATTTTTAGTTTTAAGGCTTTTTTATGTGTTTTTGACAATTAAACTAAACAAACTTCAAGTTGAAAAAAAAATTCAAATATTTTGTTAAGATTTAAAACATTAAAAACAGCCATCTCTTGATACACCTAAAAAAAAAATTGGTTGAGGGAATTGTCTGCAGAGAGGTGGTGACCGATCAGAAAAATTTTTTATTGAAATAAACTTTTCGCCACGGCTGGGGATCGAACCCGGGCTCCGAGCATACTAGGCCACACACTTAACCTGCATGCCACGGTCACCACTGTGACCACGGTCACTAATAATTATAACTTACTAAATATTTTTTGGTCGCACATAAATCTTGCCATTATTTACAGGATATAGGTTTAATGGATACGTATCGAAAACTATTATTTCTATATGTTCATTATTCAATTTTTTTCCTACTTCATAAGACTGAAAATGTTTAGAAAATGTATTCAAAAAAATTTGTGACACGAGACAATAGAGTTTTTTCATTTTCATATAAAAGTTTTTCGATCTTATACAACTTAAATATATTAAATTTATTAGTATCTAAGTAATATTCAGATTTATAAAATGTACCTTTATATATAACCATTTTTAAAATTTTTATGTTTTGAAAATTTAAATAAGGTTTTTCTTTTATTTCTGAAAAATAACTCTCTTTTGTTAAATCTGTAGGTGTTGATAAATCAAATTTTATCAACGCCTTAACTGCTAATGAATATGGCGGATTAACTCTTGAAGTAACATTGGACCATATATTTTTGCTTCTTTATGTTTTGCCTCAAAACGCATAGACCACACATTTTTCAGTGGACCACACTTTTTAATCGCTCTAACGTAATGGACTAAAAAATGATGTTTTGATTTTAAGCTGCCGTAAAGCTGAATAAAGTTTGAATTATGAGCTATTATCAATTCTTTTAAAACAACAAGTTCCTGTGGTGAATATTGAGATTTCCCCAATGAAGTGATTAATTGTAAAAGAATTGAAAAAAAAGCCAGTGTTTATTTTCAGGTGGAATAAGATCACCAATTATTAATGGTAAAAAATTATTAATGGTTATGATACGAAGTATTGTATGTAAATTCGTTGGAAACAAAATTGCATAACTTTGTTCTTATTCTGTGGCCAGAGCTTATTAAAATTGAATACTATTCATAAAAATTACTTGCCTTTTTCAGCAAAGCCTTTTCCGAACACTCCGGTGAAGCTGAAGCGCTCTCACAGCTGCCTTGTTTTTGGAGCCAATCATGGACCTTACTTGGCATGGATATAGTGTCATCATCCATTCCAAACTAAAATAATAAGTAAACATTTAGATTGATTCGGGTTTTAATTTTTGATATTGCTTATTGAAAACATGCATACCACTACTTTTTTCCACATAAATAATTTTTCTCTAAATTCCATGCGTAATCCGAGTGGTGGAATTGCTTCCTTTAAGTCTTTTTTACGCATAAACTGGAGGCTTCGAAATGTGAGTTTTGCCTCTGAAATTATAAAAATGTTTGAGAACACGAGTCAGCAAAATTTATTTTAACACTTGCAATATCAATCTTACCTTTTAAGTAAACCAAAACAGATTCCATATCAAACTGTTTCACTAGTTCTTTTAATTTTTCATAGTCAGCGCTGTGGTCAACGTAGCACGCATTTTCGGAACAGTACTTTGATTCATACGATATCTTTTGGATATAGTTAAAATTGTCATACAGTCAGTCTAATGGCATTTTATCTAGAAATTTCTTCTGGAAAATTGCTATACTTCTTTTTTATTCAGCATGTATAGAATTTATTACAAAACATCTAAAACAATTTTACTCCTCCTACTAATGTCGAACATTTACGTTCTAAATCAGAAAAGATTGATTGATTTTTAGGACAGTATAATGCAGAATAACAGCATGGCTTAGAGGTGGTTTTATTTACTTCAGAGTATTAATAATAATGATGTTTACATGCTGGTCACGCACTCGGATGCTAGTCATAGCACTATTTCGCCACCACTGTGATATGCACGAGTGCAACTGTACTGCAATTTTAGCTATAATGCAATTTTCTTATATTGTAAAAGCACATCGACTGATGATATTTAATTTTGCATAGAAGCAGCAAAGCAGAAAGAGTCAGAACAACAAAAGGCGTCAACACTAGAAGCTAACAGCAATAACAACAGCAACAATATAATAACAGTAATATTCGTGCGGAAATATTAACAGTGTCGAAATAACGAAAGAATATTTCATGCTTGCATCTTTCGAATTCTAGTTCGTGATATCAACAAAATATTTGCTTAAGAGATATAAGGCGTTTTCGTTTATTTGTTAAGAGCATTTCTATTTATATTCTTTATTTTGTTCAGAGCATTAAGAGTGGATTAATCGAGTTTTTGTATACACTCATAGCATAAACAGAGTGCTATCGACGTCACTCTACCTACTCTGTTTCAAAAGACCAAGCACGTTGAGTGAATGAATATCAGACAGCTTTGATTAGGAGAAATCTGAACGTGATCAGAGCGGACTCAAGGCATATTTATCCAGGTAGTATAAAACGCAACTGCGCTGCCGACTTTTGGGAGTCTAATGTCAAAATCAAATAATGCCCACTCTTATTAACGAGTTGGGGGATTTTTTTATTAATATGCCTTGAGCGGACTCTTATCGAAACGTTCTCTATTTGCTCTGGCTTTGAAGATTACTCTGCTCTTAACACATAAACGAAAACGCCTATACAAGGAATGTGGCGCTTTTGCACGAATGACATGTAGCACGATATAAGTTTTGTGGAGAAAAGGATATGGTATAAAAATTCGGTGCCGGTAACCAAAAACAGCTTAAGGTACGTTTTATGAGCTGATTTGAGCTATTTGAGAGATAAGAAAAAAAAAAGTTTCCGAAGTTAAAATACCCCCAAATTTTATATTATAAAATTAACATATTAAGAAAAATTGTTTGTCAAAAAACGAACAAAACACTTCACAAAATGTTTTCTGATTTCAAAGTAACTATCAAGCCAATCGATCAGCTGCTTACTTGAAAGTTTATACAAAGCTGCTAACTTCAAAGTTTTCTGTTCACATACATTTTCTGTTAGTTTTCTTTATGTAAAATGTTTTCTGAATTCTTCTTTATCTCTCTCCCAGAAAGTTTTAACAAGTAAAGTAAGTGAACATATCTATTTACTGCATCAAAAAATTGTGAGCATTTCCGACATAAATCGGGGAGAGCAAACAAACATGCAAAATTAAATAATTTATTTTATTATGTTAACACAAAATTATGTTAAACAATGATGGCTTTGTGCCAAGTTTCTATGTTTTATTGTACCAGTCCAATAAACGATTCTAGTTCTATGGTAAGTGCTACTCCCTTTTCTGTAATGGTCGTAACTTTCCCCTAAAATGATGCAAGTTAATGATGGTATTGTACCATATAGTACATGAGTACTCATATATAATTCATTGGATATGGAAAAAATGTACCATATTTTTTTAGGTAAAATCATGCTTGTGAACGGTAGCTTCGTACAAAGGTTTATGCTCTATCGTGTATAATAAAAGCAGGGCCGTAGCCAGAGTTGATTTTAAGATAGGACAGTGGTTAGTATAGGTAGGGCGCAAGTCAATATTTAGCCCTAAGCGGCCACACCTCTGCTAGCTCATTACCCCAAGCTAAAAAACGTAGTAGAACAAGAACAATTGGGTGTTCTAAGAGTTTTTACTGATTGTTGTATGCCTGTTGAAGAGTTCTTCAACATTTCTAATAATTTTTATCGGTCAATTTATAGATAGCGTACTTAAAGGTTAAAATCATTTTCAAAGGTTTTACACCTCACAATTTAATTTTTTCTGAGCCTGGGGTAAATAGGGTAAATAGTGTGTGCTAAGGGTTCTGCTAAGGGTAAGTTGATCTGATCTGGTGGATCGATTTTCGGAGTGGGATGGTCAAAAGATTTATTTATTCACCAATGATCAAGGATTACATTGTTTTCTTTCACCAGGTAGATAATAAGTATTTGTACACAATGTAATTCTAGATAATTTCTACCAATGAACTTCAGAAAAGTAACTGTAGCATCAATAGCTTTTTATTTATTATGGTTTATTTAAGGTACCAAACAGTTTAGAATTACAGAACAAAAACAAAATTAAAAATAATAACAAGTAAAGGAAGTCTAAAGTCGGTCTAGGCCGACTATGAAATACCCTAAACATACTTTTCAAAAACAAAAAAATTTTTATTGTAAATGGGCGTCTCCGTGGGCGGATGAAGCCTATATTTCATATGCATTTAAATGTTGATGAAAAATTTACACATACCAAGTTTTATTCCTGTAGCTCACAGTTAATGTCTTTATTGTGCTTTCGCTATGGAAGGTGGGCGTGTTTATGCACGGATTTCTTCCAAGTTTTGAACACATCTTAGTTTTGGTATAAAATACATACATACCAGAATTAATTTCTCTATGACAAACATAACCTTATTTATTGAGTTTTAAACTTTTTGGGTTGCATGGGAGGTAGGCGTGTTCGTAGGCGGATTCAAAAAATATTCAATAGTGCATATCCTTGGGTTCATGTGACCATGTGTACCAAGTTTCATCCAATTATCTCAACTCCTTCTTCTTATCCTGTGTATACGAACAACACACAGACGGACAGACGGACGGACGGACGGACGGACGGACGGACATGAATAGCTCGACTCACGTGGTGACGCTGATCAAGAATATATATACTTTTCTATACCGGACTCCCTTCCTTCTATGCGTTACAAACGTTTGCACAAAGTTAATATACCCTGACCTTTCAGGTTTAGGGTATAAAAAGTCCTTCCTTAAAACAATCGAATTTTTCGATTCGTCATATCATTATCAAGTAAATGAAGTCTAAAGTCCTACTTTTTCAAAATACAGTAATAGTATTGGAAATGGGGGTATATGTGGGTTTATGTAGCCTATATCTTAAGATATAAAAATCACGGTCAAATCAATCTCCCGTGGCTTGGGAGATTGATTTGGCTTGGGAGATTGATGATGACAACCGATTTTAATGAAATTTTGTGAATGTGTATGGTTGGTTTTGAACCTTTTTAAGTAACGCTGTTGTCGAGATCGAAATTTAGTTTTTTTACTATTTTTGACGAATTTTTTTTTTTTGTATTTTTTCAGATTTATCATTCAAAAAGACATACGACAACAAATTTGAATATGTGTCAGGACAAGATCTGCACGAGGCAACTTTCAATTTTGATTAAAAACTTACGCGTACCAAGTTTTATTCCTGTAGCTCACATTTAAATGCCTTTATAGTGTTTTCGCTATTGTGGGTTGTGGGTAGCTGTGTTTTATTTTTTCGAAATTACTTAAAATTTTTCAAAGCTATAATTTTGTTACATCCAACTCATCGAGACTCGCTATAGAATTCCATGGATCATCTTTGTTTGAAAATCTTCTTTGTAATTCAGCAATAAGTATGTCCAACGTGTCAAAGTACTCAGATTTAAAGGACGGAGCATTCATGTCTTGTATATTTTGTCTCGCGAATGGACTCGAAGGGTCATACAACACATAATTTTCCATTTAATTTGATTTTAGACTTGCCTCTTTTGTGTTTGGGTCCTACTTTCGGAATGGTCAGTTGTATATTGATTAGCTTCTTCTAAAATTTGATGATGCATTTCATCTAATCTCAGTTTCATCAGTTTCATGTTGTTTCAGTTTCATGTTGGACACACTTTATTTTTATTATGACGTGCTTCAATACTACGCTTCGGTCTAGTAAAGCTGCGTCTGCAGGTTGAATCATGAATAACATTTTTTTGGCAATGGCCATTCGAAATTTAGCCACGTCTTCACTATTATATTCGTCATTTTAATTTAATGCGTCAGTTTTATTCGTAACTGATCAATTTTTATCAGTTTTCGAGCACTTGCCTTAATCTAAGCAAAAATAAGTCAGCTGTTTTGCTTGTTACCACCTAAATAGATGATAGCAACATTCACCGGTAACGAGTGGTTGCAGAATATAAAAGGGAAGTATAAGTTACCAAATGGTAAATTTCTTCGGTAATTAGATTAATGTTACCGCGACAGAATTGATCTGTAAGGCCGCGTTCATAGTGGAAGCTGAAGATGGTTAAGCTTTTTCAAGCGATATCATGACGCTTTTTCTTGCTGTTGCTGTTCATAGTGCGCGCTTTTTTTCGCGCTTTTAGATACTTTTTCTTGCTGTTGCTGTTCATAGTGCGCGCTTTTTTTTCGCGCTTTTAGTTACTTTTTCTTGCTGTTGCTGTTCATAGTGCGCGCTTTTTGCATGCGCTTGGCTTATGTTTTGTTTTATTTATTTCTTGTAGTTTGGAAAGTTAATGCATATTGTGAAGTGGAAAGAGTGTGGGGAAGTTAGGAAAGAGTTTTTTTAGCGCAAAAAACATAGTGTTACTTGTAGTTAGTTACCATAACAACGGTTGAAAAAATATTCAAAGAATAGATAAAGAACAACGAAGAAAACTGCGAAATAGCACAAAAGCAACAAGTGCAGAAAAAAGTTGGAAAACCTATCCTTCACAAAGCAACAAATAAAATATTTTGTCTATATTCTACGCGCAAAATAAAGATCAATAACATAAGATCATAACAACAAAAAATGCATTCAAAGGAAATTGAAAACGTGCAACTCACACACATACCAAGAAATGATACAAGAATGAAGTAAGCATCTGAAGGAGAAAAAGCGTCGAAAATTAGCGCTGCCCACAAAAATTACCAACAACAAAACGTATCTAAACAACAACACGCATTGTTGTTGCGAAATAGCGCACGATTTTATATTTTGCGCATCGCATATGCTGAATTTACTTACAACAAAAGGACATACAAACAACAACATGCAATGCTGGCAGCGCTTGCGATCATGTTGACATTGTTAAATAGACAAAAACAACAACACGTATCAACCGATAATGCGAAAATAAAACACAAAAAATAAAACTAAAGCGCTGGGCATTGCTGCCGAAAATAACAAAAACAAAATCAGTGCGGCAAAACATAAACAAGAAGTAAAAAAAAACAGCCAAGAACAGCGTTAAAAAGTATGAAAATAACCTACATCACAAAGCGTACGTAGAAAATGAAACAAAAAATCAAAACTGTGTACACAAACGAGATGGAAGAAAAAGTGCCAAAAAGTATGTTAAAATAAGCTGAAACCCAAAGCATAAGTACGACATGAAACAAAAAATCAACACCGTGTGCCAAAGTGAGATAGAAGAAAAAAGTATCAAAAAGCCTCAAAACTGGCGTAACCTTGAATTTAAGCTTGCACTATGAACACTTCGCGCTTTTTCCATATGATTGTACACGAAGCGTTTTCAGCAGCTGTAAAAAGTTTCAGCTTCAGCTTCCACTATGAACGCGGCCTAAGTGTCCCGACCAACGCTGTTCGAGGAGCCGGCCAATCTTTTTTTCATCGTACAAGACAGCTATTTCGGCATGTGGGAAAAATTAACTCGAAGTTGTTTAGAGTTGTTTAGTTCAGTTGTTTTTTATCAATCATAGCAAACTATGAACAAACAGTTTACTAGTATATTATCATAGTGGATGAATTTCTTAAGGTAGGGTAATGGCATTTAAAGGTAGGGCATTGCACCATAATTCCCCTCCTCCCTAGCTACGGCCCTGTCCGAAAGAGGTAAGTCATATAAACGATTCGGGTTGTTTGGAAGCTGACACTCATTGAAACTAATTTTTTTATTCTCTGTACAATCTACAAGAAAGGTAGCCACCATTTGGGCCATCTACGTATGAAATAAGTTTTATGTGACTTTGTTACTTAAAAAGTACACTCTCATCCAGTTATTAACGCTACGACAAACCTTGAAAAAGATTCTATAAAACCACCTTTAACAGTTCAATAAGGAATTATCTACATATATAACAATTCTTGAAATTTTTACTCCTGCAAAGGATGACACTTAGCAACACAAATAGCGCCGTTAAAATCGGGAAGCGATCAGAATCATGATAGAATAACAAGGTAGGCGCATATTGGAGAGGAAGTGAGCTAGATGTCAAAATCAGCCGTTCGAATTTGAGTTGTTCTAATTGTTGTTTTTGCCTTTCCGTTTGACTTGTATAGCACCTCACAGCATTGTTTGTGTAAAATTAGACATTTGAGCAGCCATATTAATATGAGCCTACCTTATTATTCTATCATGATCAGAATGTAATTTGCCAATCCAATGCGATTTTCATGCGAAACTTGCACGCATAACGTTCACAATCAATGTACAGTTATAAACTTCAATTGAATCTTACCTGGGCTAATTTTAAATTGCAATGTTGATAGCTGCTATCACAAATATTGTGATAGTTTCTTAGCATATTTCCTTAAAATCGTCATCACAATTAAATTTTCCGAAATCTTTTGCAAACACATCTGACAACTCATGTCAGGTTCTGACGTTGTCTCGCCTTGCACTATTACTCTATTGTCTTGCAAGTCGTCTTTGACTTCTGGTTATATTAAAAAACACAACAATTTCATTTAGAATCGACTGCAATAAATAACAACGAAAACAAGTTGTTTTTAAAGAAGTTCAACGGATCGTTTGCTCACCTAATTTTATATGTCTTTCCAAGCTTCTCCATACAAATGTCGACACTTCATTAATAAGAGAATAAACGTAACAATTTTAATTAAAAATAAACTAAATGGTTTATGCCATTCAAAATAACTCGCACAGTACTTAGTTGGAATAACCTTAATATTTTGTTGCTCAATATGGCGTGATGCGTTAAAAAATTTTATGAAATATTTCCTTTATGTCATCCGCTATCACTGAAATTCCGTCTTTTTAGAACACCCTCTTGTATGCGCCCGTCAAACAGAAATGAAATGCGAACCATAAGTAATGTTCTGTGTCTTCACTAAATTCGGACACTTCGGAGTAATGATTTGCTTAATACATCGTGAATATTCACAAGCACACTATGGTGAATTGTTTGCTCAGATAATAAAATCATGTGTTATGGTGTTAAAAATAGCTTAATTATGAATTATGAATGGTTCCGGAACTAGATTAATTCTTTATTTTTACGATTTAATTAATAAAAACCTTTGAATCAGACTGTAGATAGCAAGATACTCAAGAATCCTATTAAACAAGAGGCGAATTGTCTGATCCGTGCAGGAAAAGGCAATTTCACATGTGACGCTTTTAAGTCATTCGCTGCTATGCTATGCGAGAATTCTATGTCAACAAGGAATAACCTAAGTTCGACTTTGTTCTAAGTCGAGTTAGGACAAAGTGAGGTTATTACCTTGATATAAGGTAGCGATTTTAATCTTAAAAATGCTCTTCTGAAATTTTGAATATGAGTTTAGCTGTTACTCCTTGTCGACACAGAGTACATTTCTTCCAAAACTTAAAAAATTAAACAGTGCCCTGATTTAAAAAAAATGGTAATTTTTGGCGTCTTAAACATTGTGCAACTAAAGATTGTTCAAAAGCAAAAAGTGACAGTTATATTTTGTGCAGAAAATTAAAAGGAACTTTTCCCACTGATGCTGGCTTTTCCCACCTTTCATCTTCTGAACCGTATTTGTTTTCCATCTCAAAATCATCTTCCATGTTTGTTGGTTAGTATTTGCCTTTTGATGTAGCTTTTCCGGCTTTACATTAAGGTATTCATAGAAATCGACGGGTAAATATTTTAAATTTTATTTGACGATCAGAATCGACATCAATGTGTCCACTTCTAATCGAGTTCTTTCTGACAAAAAACAAACAGTTCTTTCAAAAAAAAAGCGGTACGCAGTTTGAGTCTAAAATATAGTGCAGTACTGCGAAAAACCTTGTATTACATACATTTCCTATTATCTTTATTTAGCTGGTAATACGAGGGCTGCCTTTGGTATTTTGATTTTGAAAAGTGTTGCTTCACTGACGTTTATGTCAAAAAATTTTAAAAGTTCTAGAACATTTTTTATACCGCTATTTTTGAACAACTTTTCCCAACTTTGAAGCTCAACAACATTGCATTGATAAGCTTAATTACACTTTTATGCTGCTCCATTACGTACCAGTAATGAAATTGAATCAAATTCAATTTGGATCGAAGACGAAAGAAAATCTGTTGTTGTGCCATAAAACATTGATGCTGTGCATTTACTGATACTGCAAAATCCTTAAGGGACTTATAGTGAACTTGCGGCATCCTTGGGGAATGGTAGGAAATGCATACATACAACATTACATGAACATGTAGCCGTCGACAAATGTGTAGCACTTTATTTGTCAACAGTTAAAAATATGACAATTTTTCGAAACAATTACTCAAGATCAATATGATCGCGGAACTTTAAATGACATTGCGGCAAGTGATAATCTTGAATCAATGCATATGAACCCGCAACAACGACTGTTCGGGTCATTCAAAACGAGCAAAAGCCAACAAAAGTTGTTCCGAAAGTATTCACTTCCAAGGAAATGGTCGACTGTTTTTACAGAAAAACAGAAAAAATTTTTACCGTACCATATGAGTAAGATACAATGGTCATTTCTGAATGGCACACAACCATTCTTTGCCAGAAGTGTATAGAGAAATGGGGACAACCAGCCGCAGAAGTCCTATCAGTCTTAACCATGGTAGAGGGAATGTTTACGCAATGACTCAAAGAATAGACTTTTTTAAATTAATAACCGTTGGGTCATCCGCCTTACATGCTCGATTTTAAATTCTTTAACTTCATTTAATGCTGTACATCAAGTATAATTTGCGATATCTCCATTTTAAGACACCTGTAGAAGCTAATGTTCATGGTTTGGAGGTACCTCGGAGTGGAAAAAAGTGTTTACAATTTAGTTCAAGCGCAAAGAAAATTGTATTAATCTTGAAGAATTTTCACAAAAGCAATTTTGTTATTTTCGATAATAAATATTTGTTGTTGTTCATCTAACAATAACTTCAAAAGATAAAGACAGCTCTCGTAATATATAAAACTATTCAATCCAAAACCATTTTATTTTAATGTACATTTAATGATAACAGCAGATCCATACCTGTCTATGTTGCTTATAAAGATATTTAATTTACTATTCATATTATTCTTACCTCATTTGCTGCAAGCTTTGCGTTTTTAAAATATCAAAGAAATATTCACATTTACCATTTCTTTTTATATAATTCTGAAGACCACACACATTTTAAAATCTATTTTATAACAGCAACAAACATGACTTTTGTTTCTATGTTGATCAGTAAACGTTAAAAACAACAAATATATTATCGGGCTTGCAATAGTTTTAAGCGTACTCAATACCTGTGCAATGCGCTATTGAATCCATGTTTATAATTTACTTAATGCCGACTTAGTTAGAGGCAATTCTTTCAAGCCTCCACAATGTTTATTATGGAACCAACAAATTAAAGCAACTTAACGTTAGGTGTTTTTAATATACTATAAACTATATTCAACTTCAACTACTTTCAGACTGCGCTGGTTCTTTATTTACGCTCGGATTTGGTCTAGACAGTTCCCTCATTTTTTCTGTAATCCCAAAATAATCATTACTTTGTAAATATGTCGTACAAATTTCAACTTACTATATTTTCCAGCATCCATCATTGGATCAATTATGATTGGATATATTGCCAAACCGATACCACAAACTATGCTGGACACAAAAGCCACATAGCGCCAACCTTTTAACTTAATCATTTTTTAATATAATAGACTGAAGATGATCGCACTAACAATGTAAAAGATAGCGAGAAATTGTTATGCAGTTTTAACACCTGAAGAAATTTAACATAATTTCTGAAAACATCTGTTTAAGAAACATATGTTTCAGAGCTGTAACATTTTGTATATAAAGTAGTAGAAGGTAAAAGTACAAAAAGTAGTAGCTCAGCCAATACAAATTTTTAACATTCCGATATTTCTACGTTTTCTATCACCAGGGGCTAGATTCCGTTACTATGAAAAACTCAGGGTCACAAAATATTCATATTAATTTTCACAAGCAGTGTACACATTTTCATTTCAAGTGATTGTGTGAGCTCAAATGAACACTTTTGTGCAGAATGCAAATTAAAGTTATACCATGTTCACACTGAGATCAAATTAGGTAATTTCGAGCTTTTGTGTAATTTCGACTGAAATGATCTAATACCTATGGTAATTTCCCATACAATTTGTTGATTTGGAAATTACCTCAAACAATGTAATTTCGTTAAAATTACTCACGAAATTAGGCAAAAATGCACTGCAACCCTGAAATCTAAATATAGTAAGGGTATTCATGCAACTGGGCAAAACCCTTATAAACGGCATAAACCGTATAAGTTTATTCTCCTTATAAATGAACTGTCAAAGTTTGTATGAAGAAGCTTTTGCACAAACCAGATATCTTTGCTCAATGATTTAGCTGATCAAACGAGCGGCAAACTTATAACATCAATCATCTGATTTATTTTATTAAAGCAAAAGAAAAAATTATAAGCAGGAGAAGATATAGTCAAAATTGTAAAACTAATTAAATAAAATGGAAGAGGTAAGAATGGAAATTTTGTGAATTGAAGGAATTAAAAAATATTTATATACTTCATTTGCAGAAAGCAAACCCTGATCTTGCAAACAGCTGATATATGATGCAAATGCTCAATCGACTTTTAAGGGATGCTCATGCAACCAGCCTGATAAAAATAACTAGGTCTGTTCCCGTACTTGAACATTCGTACGAATTCGCACGAATTCGTGCTATTTTCTACGATTTCCTGTTCCCGTACCCAAAAAAATCGCAAAAGAGAGCGAAAATGTGAAATCCAGTCCTTGTCAAATGTTGCTATTTTCTGCTACACAAATTTGGAGTTGCAAAACTCGCAGCAATTAGCAAGTGCAATATTTTGACAGCTTATGTCAGCCATTAAAACAACATGTCGAGAAAAGTAGAAATTAATTGTTCCACATACACATTAAGCAGAATAAAATGTGAGTATATTTTATATAATTTTTTCCAATAACAACTAGCGTATTTTCTTCCTTAGGTATCAACTATAGCAATTCTGCCACCAAAAATTTGTTGAAGTTTCATCAAAAGTTGCAACTTTTTGCATAAAACCTGTTCCCGTTCTTTTTGCAATTTTTCACGCAAAGAGAGCACTTTTTTACTTACTCTCTCTCAAATTTTTCAACTTGCGAATTTCTGCTACAAAAGTACGGGAACAGACCTACTAATTGCCCAAATTATAGGTCTGTTCCCGTACTTGAACATTCGTACGAATTCGCACGAATTCGTGCTATTTTCTGCGATTTCCTGTTCCCGTACCAAAAAAAATCGCAAAAGAGAGCGAAAATCTGAAATCCAGTCCTTGTCAAATGTTGCTATTTTCTGCTACACAAATTTGGAGTTGCAAAATTCGCAGCAATTAGTGCCATATTTTGACAGCTTATGTTGCGTCAGCCAATGTCAGCTGATAAAAAAATTAAATAAAGTCAAATTAGAAAGGCAGCCATTAAATCAAAATGTCGAGAAAAGTAGAAATTAATTGTTCGACAGACACATTAAGCAGAATAAAATGTAAGTATATTTTATATAATTTTTTTCAATAAAAAAATAGCGTATTTTCTTCCTTAGATATCAACTATAGTAATTCTGCCACCAACAGTTTGTTGCAGTTTCATCAAAAGCTGCAACTTTTTGCAAAAAACCTGTTCCCGTACTTTTTGCAATTTTTCATGCAAAGAGGGCACTTTTTTACTTACTCTCTCAAATTTTTCAACTTGCGAATTTCTGCTTCAAAAGTACGGGAACAGACCTTATATTCTTGCCTCTTTGCATGAATACCCTTAGTGTGAATGAAACACACCCTTTTTTTGACGTATTAATAATCTTGCCATCCATTCCAGCTGAGCCGTCAAAATTATGCATGACACCTGATAATGGCCACATTCGGATACTTTACTTTTTTGACCCTTCGGGTAGCAACCCATGCAGTGAAACTTGGGTGAGCAATGTTTTCAATGAATTAAAGTTGTACAATTGATAAGATGTACGGTTATGAGCGAAATAGTTTTGCAAACTTACTTTGAGTAAGAGTTTTCTATTTTTAATTGAATATATAAGCTGGCAACTGTTGAGTATGCTGAATGTGGCCAATAATGAATTGATAAAAAAATAATTCAAACGTCAAACGAAATTATCTAAGCCCAGTGTGAACACTTTTGCACAATTTCGAAATCATCTCACGAAATTACCTAATTAGATCTCAGTGTGAACATAGTATTACTTATTTTACAATTCACAACTTCTTATAATATTATGACTTACATTTTGTGTTAAACAATAGGGGTATTCACGATGTAGTGTATTTTTGATAAATTCTTACAAAATTTACAATATTTACAACTCATTGTGAACAAACCTTCACTTAAGTCTGGGAAGTAAATCATTTAGCAGTACGAGAAAGTAAAAGAATTGAAACGAAGCACTGAATTAAATTTACTTTTATTAAATAAACACACAATCCAGCCAATGGGCCGAGTGAATAAAAATGTAGTTCAAGCTATAACTAGCAAATTTTAAGTTTAAACTAGTTTTGAGGTGAATAAAAATTTCAGTTAAAGCTAGTGCTTTTTGCAGTCTAGTACAAACTAGTTTTTCCAGCGTTTGCTGGAAATAAGTGTGAATAAAAACTAGTATGCACTTAAAATAACTAGTTTTAACTTAATTTTTTTAAGCATGTCATTGAGGTGCTGAAAATAAAACTTATTTTTAGTTGTTTTAATAAAAAGTGCTTTGAAAAATCTTGCTTTTTTATTATTGTAGAGAATTGAACAAGTTGCAAGAAAAAAATTAAAAAATATATATTTTTCACTCCAACATGGTTTTATAGAGCTCCAAATTGGCGGCAGAAAGAAAAACGGGGCCTCGTGGTTGCAGCGCTGGGAGTCTCAAAAATTGTCCGATCTGGAAAAAGTGCCTCCCTCACTGATGGCGCTTGCGATTTTTTAAATAAAAACTTTTAAAAAGTTAATATTATGTTTATATTACAAATTCAGACAATTTAAATTATTTCCACTGATATATATTATATTGAATTACCAAAAATTTTCATATCTTCTTAATTTTGATCTAGTAAATAAGATATTAGCTGTGTTTTTTACCAAGCGAGTAGTCAAAAAACGACTGCTTACTCGCTTAAGAATTTTTTTAAAACTTGGAAGCATTTTCTGAAAAGTCAAAAACGTTGTTTATGTTGTGATCAAATTTTTGAAAACAATTTTTGACAAATTTATTTTATATATCAAAGTTTTGACAATTAGTGATGCATAAATTTTCAGATTTTAAGCATTGGAGACTCGGTTCTGAAAACAAACCCGATACTCAAAAGATTTCAGTGCTAAAAGCTTAAGCAAACAACATAGTTTTACATAATGAGTATATTTGATAAATTTTGTTTATCTTACCTGTTAAATTATTATGTATTTTTATTGAAATATTGATCTAAAGCAAATTATGAGTATTTCGTGAAAAGTATTTGGTACAAAAAAATTTCATTTCATACATCACTATTGACTATCAATCAGATATATTTGCCACCTTTGTAGGAAATTTATACAATTATTGAAACATAACTTAAGCCCTAACCAAAATAGACGATTTGCTCCGTAACGAGCGAAGACGAAAACGTTCGCTTAAATGCAATTCAATGTTGTTGCCCAAAATAAGCTAACGTAAACACATCGAAACTGAACGAAACGGTTTGACGAGACGTTTTGTTCCGTAAGAACCGAACTTTTAGCGTCTCAACTCGTCAGCAACAACAGTGCAGATAACTTTTACATCAAATGTTGTTGCATTTTTATCAATTAGTTCAAGAAACAATATTTTAATGAATTAATAGCCATTGTTAAGGATGCACAAGGCATTTATATGCATTTGAAACATTTGGCAGCTGACCAGCCTAGACGAGTTCAAGAACGTTTCATTTTGGGTTAAATGTCAAAGCAGACGTAACGAGTGTACACGCTCGTCGAGTTGCAATCGTCTCGTTTCGTCTATTTTGGTTAGGGCTTTAGAAGCATTTTTTTTCGTTTGGTCGTCAAACTTTTAAGCGACTAACAGTTTCCTGTGTTATTTAAGCGAGTATACATATGATAAGCGAGCGTTTTTTTACAACTCGTTTGGTAAAAAACACAGCTATTAATGAACTTTTAACAATAAGCTTTTGCTAATATTACCAGAAAACAGAAAATATCTCATTATTTGTAAAATTGTATGGCATTAAATGCTTTTTTATATTGTAAAATTGTAATTGCTTCTGAGTGATTTTCTGTTCTATGTGTGATTTCTGTGAGTGTCACACGAGTGATTTTACATATATGTTGTGTGATTTAGTGATTTCGAGTGTGAATTTTGGTTGGCATCTATGGTTGGTCGTACTTTATATCGTCAAACAAGAAGAAGAGAAAAAATACGACCAAAGTACGATCTAACCATGATATAATGACCAGGTACTATAAATCGCTGGAATTTATGTTTTATATAATGTTTTTTAATAACTCATTCTATTTAAGTAATCAAATGAAAATTTTGATAAAGTTAATCTATTTGTATTAGTTTTCTTCAATTTATCTTTGTATAAATATGCGTTGGCGAAACAGGTAAGAACATCTTTTGTGGGCATTTTTGTATAGCTGCTTTTATTGGCATCGCCAAAATTACAGACGCACGATCTGTCAGCGCAACATCGAGTTTTGTTTATTTATAGGTCATGCGTTCTGACAGCTCATCTCGTAAAGTTTATGCAACGTCAATATAACGTACGATCGGCGCACGACCGACAAAACGCAATATTGTGATTTCAGCATTACAGTTGAGTTTCATCGTGTACACACTACTTTAATTTTTACACGAATGCCATCACTGATATTCAATCAATGAACACTGCCAAGAGAAGTGTCAGTAAAACATCTACATAGTTGCCATATCTGCCGTGCTATGCTATAAAAAACCCACAATAAATCACTTATACAAATTGGAGACCTCTGTTATATTATATATAGATAAAAAGAGTCCTTGTCTATTTGATTAATATATAATTCCTTTTATTCGATATATCAAAGGTCTTACTTAATAAGTTCAATATACATATTCAAATAATACTCATTTGGAATTTCCAAAAAAATTTTCATACATTGAATTATTCGTGGCAGCTGGCAACTTTGAACGACGTTCATGTCAAACTGCACTGATTGAAAAAAGTCAATTGGAAAAAGATTACGAATTGAAGTAGACGTGTTAACTCTGTTGTGAAAGTGAAAACTTGTTTAATAAAGTTTTAAAAAACAACACAATCGGATTGTGAAAAATGGAAAATTCGGTAGTGCTGTGAAAATTTATAATTGGAATTAAAATCAATTGTATTTGGAATAAAATTTAATGTGCAACAACACAAAAACAACAATACGAAAGTGTTTAAGCAAAGCGAAATGCAAAAATGACGAACGAACAAAAATTCGACACAGCCGAACAGATAAAGCAAGACGAAATGGACGAAACTTTAACATTCAACAGCAGCAACAACAATAGCAGCAGCAACAGCAGAGCTAATGGGAGTAACAGCCCACAGCAACAACAGCAGCACTTTGGGGGGATGACGCTTGCTTCCTTGGATCCGCTACAGCATACAAGCGTGGGTATCAGGCGGACTCCAGATATGGAATGCCAGGAATTCGAGAATTTGCTGCTGGGTGAAGCATCAAGTAGAATAGAGCCACCAAGAACAAATATTAAACAAGTACGCCTATCTATTGTGGGAATGACGTGCCAGTCATGTGTACACAACATTGAAAGCACCATAGGCGATAAGCCAGGAATACTAAAGACTCGCGTAGAGTTGCAGGAGAATGCAGGCTACTTTGATTACGACTGTGAACAAACCAACCCACAAAAAATAGCGCTAGAAATCGATGATATGGGTTTCGAATGTGAATATAAGTCAGAGCGGGATCTGTCCAACTCCAACTGTGAACGCACGCTCATACGTGTGCATGGCATGACATGTCAGAGTTGTGTGCACAGCATAGAAGAAAATATTGGTACAAAACCAGGTGTACTTAGCATAAGCGTAAGTCTAGAAGAGGAACGCGCCACAGTGGAATACAATGGCATGCAGTTGAAAAGTACAGAAATTGCGGAAATGATCGATGATATGGGCTTTGAAGCAAGCGTAGAGCAAAGTACAGAAACTCAAGACTTACTCAACTCAAATAGATTGCAATCACCAGTAAAGGTTGCCACACCACGCACTTCGCCATCTCCACAAAAGCAGTTGTCTGCTTTTGAGCAATCAAACGGTAGTGCCGTTTTGTCTATAGACGAGCAGTTGTCCAAATGTTTTTTACATATACGCGGCATGACCTGTGCCAGTTGTGTGGCTGCAATTGAAAAGCACTGTCGTAAAATCTATGGACTAGATAGTATACTGGTTGCTCTACTGGCCGCCAAGGCAGAGGTTAAGTACAATGCAAATGTTGTGACTGCAGAGAATATAGCCAAATCCATCACAGAATTGGGATTTCCTTGTGAACTCATTGACGAGCCTGGCAACGGTGAATCGGAGGTTGAAATCGAAATCGGTGGTATGACGTGCTCTTCGTGTGTGAATAAAATTGAAAGTCATGTGCTCAAATTGAAAGGTGTTACTGCAGCAGCAGTGGCATTGACAACAAAGAGAGGTAAGCCGTTAAGGTATTTTTTTTTCAATTATTTTTAAGCGCCTTTCACTGTGGGCTTTATATAATTAATTGTGTAGATAAAATTTTGAAAAAACTATGAAAAAATCAGTGGAAAAAATATAGAAAAATATATATAGTATATTGTGTTATCGCCAGCTTTTAGCTCTATTGGCATTTTGCGAAAATTAAATTGATTCGAAACAATTTGCTGCTTTTATTTTTTTATAATTTTATGCACTTACGTTGTTTTGTTATAAGATAAAAACAACAACTTTCATTTTATTTTTTTGCTTAAATCTATTGATAATTTTTGTCAAAAACTATGCAAGCTATGTAGAAAAAAACCAAATTGTTAAAGTGCAGCTCTACAGGTGTTTTTGTTAAGATTAAACATATGTTATTATGTTTGGC
This sequence comes from Tetanocera ferruginea, assembly GCA_958299015.1. Lineage (NCBI taxonomy): Eukaryota > Metazoa > Arthropoda > Insecta > Diptera > Sciomyzidae > Tetanocera > Tetanocera ferruginea. The sequence goes on along the minus strand of OY282643.1, from coordinate 111,234,953 downwards.
TTTATTTCATTCAACCTGAGTTCATTACTCTACAAATTTATATGCAAAGAAAGAGCTGTAGCTGATAAAAGTATAGCGAAAAAAATGCAACTTTAAAGTTGAGTTTATTTTGTCTTAAATTTTCCAACGACTTTAATTTGAGTCGTACAAAAAATCTTCGAATGATTAAAATTTATTTCAGAATGTAATTTCAAAATCAGACAAACACCACATTTACTCCCTTCTTATGAAAAATAAAGGCTTTTTGTAGAGTTTAAAAACAATTACAATTGGCTCATTCCACAGAAATGAGGAACGGGAGCATGAATTCTAAAATGCATGCATTTGAAGTAATTTTTGGTTTTCAAATTGAAGTGGAGTCTTAAGTTAGTCCTGCTGCAAAAAAATTTTTAAATTAAATGCTTTTTTATATTATTTTGACAATTTAACTAAACAAACTTCGAGTTGAAAAAAATTTTTAAATATTTTGATTTAATTTAAACCTTCAAATCAGTCATCTTTTGATACAACTTTAAAAAAAATAAGGTTAGTAATATTAAAAAAGATATCAATGTTGTGTTAGAATAGTTTGTAATAATGATTGGTTACTGCGTTTCCAAAGTACAAAATATTTAAACTGAGTGTTTTTTCTGTGTCACACCCGTCCCAAAAAAGGCTATAGTTTTCCTAAGATGCAACATGGGCTTATGATAAGAATGAAACTTTCCTAAAGTAAGGATGTTGATGTTTTACATAAATTTGTTAACTTTTTTCATTCAATAAATTATTTTGATTCTTCATTTCCGTTACAAGAAGTTGGTCACACCCGGAACGGTTTTCAAAATTTTTTTCTAATAATAAAATTTTTGCAAGTATATGAATAAATTCTTTGATTAAAACAAGTTTTGTAAATTCATGTATAGCGAAATCATTTGTATAGGTATTAATTTGATCAAAAATTCATGCGAAAAATTTTTTGCAAAAAAATATTTTTTTTTTAAATATATTAAAAACTTGAAATTATTTGAATAGGTATTAATTTGATAAAAAATTCATGCAAAAAAATTAATATTAATTTTTAAAATTTTTTTCAAAAAAATATTTTTTTTTTTTTAATTAATACATTAATTAAAAACATATTTTTTTGATTTAAGTGTCAAAAATATGTGAAAGTTATTATACCCATTAAGTTCTTATATATAATTCCCACATCATTCGCACTCGTCACACCCGGGACAATCTTATGTCACACCCGTCCCATTTAAAAGTTTAAAAAAGAATGGTTATCGCCATTTTTTCAAAATATTTTTCACTATTATTCAACAGAAAATATATTAAATTTGAATATATGCAAGTTAAAAATGGTCTCATTGTGGCATATGGACTGAATTTCAATGTTAAACTCAGAATTTTTTGTTTTTAAACTTGTGCTCGTCACACCCGTCCCAGGTGTTTAAGCGAATGTAACTATTAAACTGGTATAAATAATTGCATTTTGTTTTATCATTTAGAAACCTTGGGGCATCTTCTAAAATACCCTATAGTAAATTGCTAAAATTTAAACCGGTTAATACCATTTTCAGCACGATAAAGTAGTCAAAACGTCACACTCGTCTGTATGGAATGAGCCAATTGATACACAGATATTTGATATTATTTTCCATTAGCAGAATGAGGTGCATGGTATTTAGCTTGGACTAATTTGAGTTTATTTGGAACTCTATAGAAATAACCTCTGAGCATTTGTTGTCTGTCAATGAAGGTTAATACGAGTATGTAAATAAACTTATTTGACTTAAAAGAGTCTACGAAGTTTGAGAGGATTTCTTAAATCGATGAAATGATGGTGGTCTTTAAACTGGAATTTTCTAAGCTGTCATGCCAGCGGATTTTAGACACTTATTATAACTTATCTACCATTTTGTGCCCAAATTCTAGTTTTAAAAGTGAATAGAACGGCCCTTTGTAGGCTGGTTGTAGCCTGGTTGGTGAAAAGCAGCCGGCCATTAGAAGCTGATATTGGCAAGAGTTAATTTGTTGATGCCATAATAGAGATTATAAAGAGTAGCTTGCGACCAGATTCCGAATTTATAACAATATTTTGCAATAGAATTCAATGTGATGTGAAGAGATTAACTAACTTAAGCTTCGTGGTCAGCGCTCGATTAAACTATTCAAGCATTGTAAAATATAAGAACCAAAAATTTTGCTTCACTTTTTTGGAAATAATTGAAAATTAGTAAAAAAAAGTTTTCGGGAAGGTGAATATTGAAACAAATAGCTTTAAATAATATACATTAAGTTTTTTTCAACAAAGTAAAGGATGACCGTCATTATGGTATACTGGGTGTCATCGGTGCTTTTGACTGTACAGATATTTATATTAACGCTCTATATGTGTACCTTAAAGATAACTTTAATAGAAGGTGTTCACAAATCATAAAGTTACAAGCCATCGTTGCAGCTGACAAAAATTTGTCGATTTGGTTTTGCCGAAACAAGTCCAATTCACGATAACAGAATATTGCACCTATCACCAATCTATTGGAAAATTAACTATAACAATGAATTTGTAAATTATTTTCTGGTTGAAAACTCAGCATATCGATCGATGAATGGATTTTCTACATGTTGTCTTCTCCATTCCAAAATATTGGTATTTTATAGAAAGCTAAGCTTAGCTTAAATGTCTACAGTCCTACATGCTTATTGTTGAAGAAGCGTTTGGCTTGCTAAAAACAAGGTTTCGACAGCTTGATTACATTGTTGAACATAGTTACCTAGAAACTACTGTCTATTTAACAAGAATCATGTGTATTCTACACAAAAAGTCTTTTCCTGTACTCTTAAGCTATTGTCCAATTAGCCAGTTTTACAGGTTTGAGTCCGAGAAGCCTTCCCGTACTCGAAGAAATGGTAACAGAGAATGCAATCGAAAGAGTAAAAAATGTCCTCTCCTTGTCAAAATTTGCAAGTTTTAGTCCGAGAAATTTCTTCTCGTAAAAATGGTAAAAGTGGCAAACATCTTAAAATCAGCTGTTTACAAGTAACCAAAGAGATTGAAATATATTAAAACTGCTTTGAAACTATTAAAATGGAAACCATAAACATGGAAAAATGTGTAAAACTAATATAAATGCTAAACTTGAGAATTAATTTCAATATTGTTTTAAATCTTAAGCATGTCGTCTGTTCCAGCTGATACTACACATCAAACCAGCGCTGGACAAACAATTTTATTTGACAGTTTGTACAATTTTAGTCCGAGAAGCGTTCCCGTAATTTTTTGTGTTTTTCTCTATTTTTGAAAGATTTTTTCCCATTCTCAGAGTTTTGATAGTTTTACCATTTTTAGTCTAAAAAGTACGGGAACAGACCTAAATTTGCATTGACAACAAGGTACAATTACTTTAGCAGTATAATATTATTGTATCATGTAGCATCTAACCCGCTGAAACATTTGATCAAAAAAATCAAGGATGTAGAAAACAGGCGACAGTTATTGAGGCAGAAATTAAATTTTAAAAATTTAATTTAAAACTTTCTTCTTTAAGGGCCAGTTTTTCAGTTTGGTTTTAAACTCTAGTCAAATTAAACCGATGTTAACTGTGTTTAACATATTTTATTTGCAGATTTTTTGTTTAGTTAATTGCGATTTTTTAATAGAATGCATTTTTTCATCAAATCAGTTTTACTTCTTCGGCTTCTCCGCGCTGATGAAGCTTATCATCTTTATATTGCCTCATTATTTTCAGCTTTCTCTCAAAATATTTCTCTTTTGTCATATGTAGTAGTAAGAGAGAAGTCTTAATGCTCAGTGCGACAATTGTCTCGACGATGTTGGCCGTTCGTCAACAACAGTTTTGTTTTGGTAGCGACCAAAACGACAAAAGGCTCTCCAGACAATGCCAAATAGTACTTTTTGAGAATTGTTGAAGGACTTCCAAATAGTTTCTCAAACTCCAAAGTTAGCAAAGACAAAAACGTTACATATGAACAACCATCTGCTCAGTTTTAAATGGTAGTTTGAGTTTTTAATGTAAGTTATAATTAATTTAGTTTAACTAGTCCATATAAATTTAATTTGAAAATTAAAAATGGCAAGCTAACTACGAATTTCTACTCTTTGTTGAAAAAGTAGTACAAAGCCATGTTTAACGAAAAACTTGAGGATACAAATTGCAGTTTTTAAATCATTTTGTAGTTTTTCCACCTTTAACCTTTTTGCTTTGGCTAGCAAACAAGTTTTAAGCAACTAAATTATGCTGTTTAAAATGTTTTTTTTTTCAGCTCAATGCAATCGCTAAAGGTGTGTCCGTTGCGTTTATATCTTGTATCGCAGAAATAGATATAAGATAGAAAATAGTCCGAATTCACTTGATCTTAATGATCATATGTTGTTGCAATTTTAAAATTTAATTGCTCTAGTTTTAAAAGATAAACTTAAAAATTACACTGTGCGACAATTTTGATTTTATTATTGTGTATCGGGGAAACAGCAGCTTGTTTTTTAGTAGAGGAGCACTCCCAGAACACGACTCATACTCCGTTTTGCCTTAGAAGGTCTAATTTTTTTAATTTGGTCAATTGATTTTGCAGATTTTGGGGATATTTCGTATTTTTATTATAACTTAAAATTAGGAAGAAAAACATAAAGAAGCTTGTTAAGGATTAATTTTACTAATAGTGAATAAGAATACAAAGTTAAAATTTAAATACTTTAAAAACAATTTTATCGCGATTTCGACATCTTCCAAAAAGTTAAAAAAAAAATCTTTAAAATACTTTATTGCATAAGCTTACAAAAAAAGACTGAGAAACTATAAAATTAGAACCTTTTTTATTTATTTTGGGACATCTTATTGAACAACATTCTCAAACGCGTTAACGACACTTATGTTATCGCTAACTGGCCCTTAACGACACTTATCATTAACTGGTATTCTCAACATCTTTGCTAGCAATGATTGACAGTTCGTTAACTTTGACAGTTCGTTAACGTTATTTGTTGCAAGCTTAAGCACGATTAACGCAACTTTTGCGAAAAATTTTTCTTTGTTTGGCTTTAAATTAGCTATTTTTTATTGAAGTATATCTGTTTAAAGCAAAAATATTAAAAAATTTTATTTAAAATTGCCTTTGACTATTTGGTAATGAATGCATCATTGCTATAAGACGAAATTTCTATGCGCGAAACTGCGTCAAAGTCGGCTGTTTTGTTAAGGGTAGACAGTCCATTTGATATGTGCTCTTTATTGGAACAAATTCGAATGATTTATTTTAAAGTGTCAATTTTAACATCATTGAAAACATTTTTTAGACTTGATATTTTTAAGTTGACAATGAAAAAAGAAGTAATTTTGATATTTTCCAATAAAGACCATTTTTTCCGCGATATACATAAATCAGAGTTTCAACTTAATGGTAGACAAGGTGGTGCTAAGCGAATCTCGAATATCTTATTTTGATAATTTTACAAACATTTTTTTTAATAAACTGACAAAAAAGGACAACAAAAAATTTGCCATGTCAGCCCTTAAAAGGCTTCGACCGAGCTTCTAAGGATCAATTGTGTTATGTGTGCTTTTTAAATGTTTGCACACAATTGACTGAGAACTGGCCCTACATTCTTTATGCCGACTACGAATGACTTAAGTTCCCGTTCTCAAGAAGCTTTATATGGCAATATTTACTCTCTATGGTTTTGCATTATCTGCAGAGAGGTGGTGACCGATCAGAAAATTCTTTATTGAAAAAAAAACTTTGCTGCGATTGAGAATCGAACTCGTTCTTCGGGCATGCAAGCCACACACTTAACACGCATGCTTCCAGTGGCACCACTGTGGGTTAAGCGAATAAATTTGAAAAAATGTGATCTATAAGAAGTTAACATTAACATACATTTTTTTACTAAGATGATGTGGAGACTATACCGATATAAAACTTTTATTGAAATCTGAATTTTAAATTAACTAAATTATTAGTAGCAGTTTTCATTTTTATTATAAACGCACTAGTATTCTGTGGGTTTGCGTGAAATTTCGCTCGCAACATTCATTTTTTTGTTGCGTGGAAATTCTGAAAAATATTTTGTTGCGAAGAAGTTGAAAAATTTTAGAAAGTCATGCCTTACTTCTCAAAATAGAGAAAAATAAATATATAAAAACCAAAAATTTACGACAACTGTCACTTTTCACTTCAAAATAAATAGGCAGTTCCATTACATTGTCGTGAAAAAATGTTGCAAACGAAATGTTGCAAGTATTTTTCACAGCGAAACTGAGTACTTTTTTGACGAACATGTTGTGAAAAATTTCACACATATTTCATACACTGAGGGAAAAATGTGTTAAAATTAAATGAAATTGTGTTCATATCTAACGAATTTGTTTTTGAAATAGAGCTTGAAACAAATTCATTAAAATTAAACACAACTGTTTTTTAAGTTACATTCAAAACAAAAGTTTTTGTTTTTAAAACAATGTTTCTGTTATGAAAAACAAATATGAAACAAAAATTTTAAAATTTAAAATAAAGATTTCAACGCATATTTTTTCGGTGGCATTCTTTTAGCTTTTCCGAATCCTTAGCATCAGAATCACAACCAGCTACCTCCGGGACGCTCCGCATGCCAACTGTTAGCTTCATTCGATGAAGTTTCCATTGAAATAATTTATTAAATTAATTTATTATTAATTAGTTTTTATTTTATTATATGTTCGACATTTGTCAAACCAATTCAAAAAATTAAAAAATTTTCATTGTGTTCAAATTTTTGTTTATTTTTTCAAAGAATAATGAAAGAAAATTAAAAAAAGAAAGAAGTTTATAAGCTGTTCGAAATTAAACACACTTGTTTTAAATTTTGTTTTGTAGAAACGCAAAGGCGTTAAATTTCTATTTTAAAATTTTTTGTTTAATTTTAAAGTATGTTTTTTTTCTCAGTGTAGCTATAGTTTTTTGTATGTAGATTCGAGTGAAATTTCACAAAAAATCTTAACAGAGTACTAGGCTTTACTTTTCAAAATAGAGAAAAATAAATATATAAAAACAAAAAATTTTCGGCAACTGTCACTTTTTACTTCAAAATAATTAGGCTGTTCAATTAAATTGGCGTTAAAAAATGTTGCAAGAAAAATGTTGCGAGTATTTTTCACAGTGGAACAGAGTACTTCTTCGACGAACATGTTGTGAAAAATTTCACACATTTTTCACAACTATTGTTTTTTGTATGTATATTTGAGTGAATATTGATATGAAACTGAACAGAATACAAGGCTTAAATATATAAAACAAAATATATAAAACAAAACGACAACTGTCACTTTTCACTTCAAAATAAATAGGCAGTTCAATTAAATTGTCGTGAAAAAATGTTGCAAACGAAATGTTGCGAGTATTTTTCACAGCGAAACTGAGTACTTTTTTGACGAACATGTTGTGAAAAATTTCACACATATTTCACAACTATTGAGAAACAGGGTTTTATGGTCTCCCCAAAATGTATGTTCCAGTGTTGTGTTTTTTATAATAAAAAAGTATGTGTTTTCAATATTTTATTGCTTAAAAAAACAAACAAAATATGTATGCACAGCTTGGACTCTGTGAAGTCGCAGAACCTTTAAAAATCATCTGATGGATGCTTTAAAATTCAAAAGTAGCAGAAAATGTATTGACTAAAATTTTTTAGATATATTATACTAAGAAATAGTAAGATATTCAAGCAGCTGTGAGATTTTTGTGTCATTAAAAATGCTCTCCTCTTCAAATAAGGGTATCTATCTCCATTATCGTGAGAAGACGTCAAATATCGGAATTTAAATTATTGAATCATGGTTCCATTAAATTGTCGTAAAAAAAATGTTGCAAGTGAAATGTTGCGGGTATATTTCACAGCGAAACAGAGTACTATTTTGACGAACATGTGAAAAATTTCACGCATATTTTGCAGCTACAGTTTTTTGATGAAAATTCGAATGAAATTTCACATGAAACTGAACAGAGTATTAAGCTTAAAAGGCATCATATTTCCCTTTATTTCACTCAGGAATATTAAAGGTTGATGAACAAATTTGCATTAAACATTTTTAAAAAGTTTCTGAGCTGAATTTGTGTGACCATTAAAACACACCAGAATGTTGTGTCTTAAAGGCACATTTCTTTAACGACTTATTCTTCCCCCTTTATGTAAGTTTCCTAAATAATGGAAATTTCGCATTATTTAATAAATCGTTTAACGTTTAAATTTACATATATTTAAATATTTTTGGTTTTTTTATTAAGCAAATATAGGCAAAATTGTAAAAGCTTTATTCAATTTAATTTTTCTTATATGACATTTATTTTCTACGGCTTTAATGCAAAACAATATCTTTTTTCACACACAATATCTTTAACTAAATACTATTTATCAATGTCCGTACAATAAAAAATATAAACACTTCATAAGTTTGTTTATACTCATCATAGTAGTGGTTAAACAATATAAAAAAAACCGCAGCTCCAGGAAATTTGATATTCGTGAGTTCATCAGACATTGGAACAATAATGTTTTTGTTCAAGATCCCCGATTATATTCAAAACAAAAGCAAACAAATTAAAAATTTACTTATCGCACAACAGTGCAAGATAAAAATTAAAACAACTGAAAAAAAATGAGGTTATGAAGCACCAAACTTTATTATTCTCTCCTTATAAAAAAAAATGCAACAACTGTCCGTTTGCCTGCCTGAATTGAATTGGAGTTATTTTTAAAAATCTTTTGTTTTTTTTAAACTTTCACTTGAAATTTAACTACTACATTCAATATTTAACCCTTAAATTGCACTGACAGCATGTTTGTTACTTGATTTAATGTCATTTGAATAAAAACATACAAATAAATATATTAACTAATCTTCGTGTTTATAGTTTAAATGTTTGTTATTTTTTCAAGATAAGGCGTGAAGCAATTAAACTAGTTTTATCTCCAACTGTCAGTTCTTTTTTATATTTGTTTTGAGCTTATAAAGAAATTTGTGTATAATAAACTGTTTTATATTTGTCCCTTTATAAATTTATTTTGGATGTCAAAGTCAATTCAATTGATTTTACCACTGAAAAAGAAAACAATATAAGATCCCAAGAGGTCGAAATTCACTTGTGAATTTGGATGCATAACATAATTAATTGACCCGATTAGTACATACTAAATAGAAAAAGGCCTAAAACTGATCAATGTAAAGGGTGATTTTTTAAGAGCTTGATAACTTTTTTTTTAAAAAAAACGCATAAAATTTGCAAAATCTCATCGGTTCTTTATTTGAAACGTTAGATTGGTCCATGACATTTACTTTTTGAAGATAATTTCATTTAAATGTTGACCGCGGCTGCGTCTTAGGTGGTCCATTCGGAAAGTCCAATTTTGGGCAACTTTTTCGAGCATTTCGGCCGGAATAGCCCGAATTTCTTCGGAAATGTTGTCTTCCAAAGCTGGAATAGTTGCTGGCTTATTTCTGTAGACTTTAGACTTGACGTAGCCCCACAAAAAATAGTCTAAAGGCGTCAAATCGCATGATCTTGGTGGCCAACTTACCGGTCCATTTCTTGAGATTAATTGTTCTCCGAAGTTTTCCCTCAAAATGGCCATAGAATCGCGAGCTGTGTGGCATGTAGCGCCATCTTGTTGAAACCACATGTCAACCAAGTTCAGTTCTTCCATTTTTGGCAACAAAAAGTTTGTTAGCATCGAACGATAGCGATCGCCATTCACCGTAACGTTGCGTCCAACAGCATCTTTGAAAAAATACGGTCCAATGATTCCACCAGCGTACAAACCACACCAAACAGTGCATTTTTCGGGATGCATGGCCAGTTCTTGAACGGCTTCTGGTTGCTCTTCACTCCAAATGCGGCAATTTTGCTTATTTACGTAGCCATTCAACCAGAAATGAGCCTCATCGCTGAACAAAATTTGTCGATTTAAAAAGTTGCCCAAAATTGGACTTTCCGAATGGACCACCTAAGACGCAGCCGCGGTCAACATTTAAATGAAATTATCTTCAAAAAGTAAATGTCATGGACCAATCTAACGTTTCAAATAAAGAACCGATGAGATTTTGCAAATTTTATGCGTTTTTTTTAAAAAAAAAGTTATCAAGCTCTTAAAAAATCACCCTTTTTTGTTTAATTCATACAACATTTGTTTAATTATGATACAATATATTTCATCATATAAAGTTTATTTTTTTCATATTTAATACTTTGTGAAGCCGTCCATTGCTTTTTTTAACGCTCTTAGGTTTGCGTTTGTGGCGTACTTATGAGAGAATCTTCGTAGTAATGGATTTTCAAATCCCTTCACAGCTAGAAAAGACCTCATGTTTGTTTTTTGGTGGTTCCGAATAATTTTACACCTGCTTTTTTGAGATAAACCACAAATTCTCAATCGGGTTCCGTCCGTTCGTTAAATTGTGTTTCTTTTAACCACGTACAGCCTTGAAAATTCGCGATGATCAATGTTAAAGTCAAGTTTCAACTTACCAAGAATAAAAAAAAGAGATTTCAATCTATTTTTCTCCAAAAATAAGAAAAATACCATCTGTTAAAACCATTAGCGTAGCAAGGGGGGGCGGGGGGGGGGCGGTCCGCCCCGGGTACACGCTAAAATGGGGTGCAAAATTTGATAAAAGAACTTTTCACCACACAATTTTTGATTTTTTTTAATAATAAGAATACTTTAATGACTGCGGTTTTATGTTTTGAATATAAAAAGGGTGCAAAAGTAAATGCAAATATTTTTTTTCTTCGTTTTTATTAAAACTTCAGCTTAATAAGAAATTTGTTTCAATATAAACAAACGCTCATACTAAAACCTAAGTCAATTCGGAATTTAATTTGTCATTGGTTAGGGGTGCAATTGCCAAACAAATGCAATTCAAATTTTAATGACAGTAAGATAGAGTACACAAAGAAAAATGTTATATTATAATGTTACATTCTTTTTAAATTCCATAAAATTTTTTAAAAAATCGTGTTTTTTTGCTTCTTCAGGTTAAGAAGTGTTCAAATTTACTCGTATAGTATACATTTCTATTACCAATATTTTACGCAAATCTGGATGATTTTCATATGAATGGAGGCATCAGTTATTTTGTAAGCAATACAGCATTTCTCCTGAACTTTACAGAAAAACGTGCCCATGACATAAATGTCAAGAATAATAAATATGCTTTATGATTTTGTGATTGCTAAGTTCTAAGATAATACATCATAAAACAAACCTTATTTACAGCTCTTAATCTGCTAGAATATTATTTTTAATAGTAATATGTTTTTGGGTATCCTGTTACATGAAACAATTTAAAAATCAATAATCAACTAATTACATGCTTAAAAAATTTCTAAAAAAAATTAAATTATGATTTAAATGCATTAAATTTTTTATTTAAATTAAATACATGGCGTTTTATAACAATTTTAAGGCGTTCTGACGTTTTTATTTTATGTAGAAGATGTCTATTAAAAGCTCTAAGATGGTTTTCTGACTCCTTAACTTTACTAAAGTAATCATTATTATGATTAAATCAACCAACAAAAACTGTCAAAAATAGAGTTTTTAAAAATTATACCAATTATTTAAATTAAATTTTGTTCTCAGTCCCCGAATGTGAAGCATCGACAGAATTCTTGTAATTGTCAGCTCTTTTTTGGCCATTCATGACTCTTGACCTTGTCCAGCCAGGGCTAGTTTGCTTTGGGAATTATGTACATAATGAGTATGAAACAAATTTCTGATAATAATTTGAGATACTGTGATATTAATGTTGAGATACTGTGATATTAATAGTCAAGTATAGGGCAGTCAAATCTTACAGACCTCAGCTTTGTCTATCAAAGTCGAAGCTGAGATGAATATAGAATACTATAAAGAAGTTGATAAAATTTGGGAAAAAAGATTATAAACGAATTTGAATGCTTTATTTTAATTTTCACTTAAGTTTTATATAGAAGACATGGATTGATTTCGAAAAAATATTCAACTTTATAGTTATTCAGGGTTAATGAGGGAAAATTTGCCAACGGTTTGCTTCCAGGTCCTGTTCTTTCTTCAATTATGCACAATTTTTCGTAAAATTTTCACAATTTTCTATAAAAAACTAGCTTAAGTTTTTATAACTTCATAAAGTCCAATTATTGAAAACTTCACACAGTTCTCCAATTATTAAAAACTGATATTGTGTGGTTTACTGACAGTAAATTGTCCTCGCATAACTTATAAGCCCTTATAAGCTTTTTTCCAAATCTTTTCTAAAATATGTAATTTTTGTAGAGGTTGATTCAAAAACATGTAGTCGGATTCATCGACAATTATTGTAAAATTAAAATGGAAATAGTGAAAAATTTTTATCAAAATATATCTTTGGGGATTAACTCACTTTTGCAAATCAAAATTTTGCGTAAACAAAATATTTTTCAAAAATTCCTTGATTGCGGAAAATCCAGCTTTAAAAAAATTAAGATATACTTCATAATTGAAGTTAAATGAAATTTTTTAAGTTTTGTGTTACTTACCCAATAACATATCTTTCAAATGATCAAATATATTAATATCGATGAGATTATTTTTAAATTTTGTCTATTGTAACCGAATTTTAAAAACTATATAAATAATTAAAATATTTATAAATTTATTTGCACTTTAACAAACTAATTAAAACTGTAAACTATTATTTAAAAAATTATATTAATTTCGTGGTATTTTTTAAACATTACTCTTTTGAGGTTTACTATAACCTTCTTAAGGGGTGCACAATTTAGTTTCCGCTCCGGGTGTCACCAACCCTAGCTACGCCACTGGTTAAAACAACAACGGTTAATTATTTTTCAATATTTTTTTATCATCTTTATAATAATCACCATCGAATGCGACAGACATACATATGCCAAGGTTTTTCCATTTTTGCAAGTATTATTGACCTATTTCAAAATCGCCTTTAGTTACCTCTCTGAGTTCTCTTTGATGACTTGAATCGTTTCAAAATATTTTCCACGAAGTGAAAACTTGCGTTTGGCGAAAAGGAAAAGTCACACGGGACTATATCTGGCAAATATGGTGCTTTTTAAACGACATTGACATTAGGCTAGGTTAGGTTGTTAGGTTGATCCGGCTGTCTCTCTTTGGAGTCTCACATAGATCATATGGTTCTTAGTGGTATCGGTTGACAAAACCCTTTGAGAGGATTATTAAAAAACCTCAAAGATTTCCGGATTCCGCGCTGCATGTTTTAGTGACGATAACGTCGGTGAGCGTAAATATTTAAGTCTCGATCTAAGTAAGGCGGAGCATGTGCAAATAAAGTGCATCAGAGTTTCTTGTGCATACCTGATTCCTTGCATTGCCTACAGTTGTCATCCGTGGTAATACCTAGCTTTTTAGCGTGAGTCGCCACCATGCAGTGACCTTTGAGGATTCCCACCAGTGCCTTTCTGTCTCTTCGGTTGCGTGCCAGGATAAACGAAGTCTGATTTCCACATGCTACATCACACATAGTTGTCGAAAAACTTGCATGTTGCCGTATCTTTCCATCTACGACTCACTCCTTGTTTGGCTCTAGTTTCGAGGTTTTTGTACAATTACTGTAGTGGAATATTAACGTGGTCTGTGAGCTCTGTCATCTCGTTTCCGTCAATACCCCGGTGACTTGGAACCCAGAAAATGCACACTCTTTTTGAAGTGGTCAATGCATCTAGTGCGTTTTTGCTTTCTAGGACATTTTTGGACTTGACAGTGTTAAATGAAAATAACCAAATAAAGTTAAGCTAATATATTTATTTAATATAGTAAAGTTTTTAAAGAGTTCGTTATTAAACACAAAACGGATTTATTCGAAGAGCGGTTTATGTTAGCCGATTGACGCTACAAGACAGACTGATTCATTCAATTTGTTGCATGTTGCAGGAAATTATATTATTGCGTCAGCCTTAACTCTGCAAAGCTGCAAGTTCTTCGAAATGCCTTAGTTATCGAAAACTACTATGGGGTCGTTGACAACAGTATCGAAGCACATGGATTTGATTGCCGCTTGGCTGTTAACAAAGATGTAAAGTAAAGAGTGATGAGTGTTTGTACTAAAAGCTATTTCTGCGTCATTCCTAATAGGAAAAACCTTCGCCTGAAAGACACTGCAGTGGTCCGGTAGTTTGTATGCCTCCCTTATATCGGGCTCTGCGCAAAACACTGCCGTTCCTACTCCCGTACTAATTTTGGAGTCATATGTAAATACTTTGACCGCCTGCTGAGCCTTTTTGATACCTAGGCCCAGTCTGTAAGTCCTGGAAATGTAGGTATTTTGGGTGTTCTGGATACAGGTGGCTGCAACAACCTGATTTTGGTATGAAGATCAAACTAGCTGTTCTCCAGGCTGCAGGCACGTAGTTAAGTCTGATACATCCTCTATATATTATCTTAAGCCAAGAATCAACTTGCAAAGTGATTGCCTTTAACATGACTGGGAATATGCTGTCAGGTCCAAGGGTTTTTCACTCTGAAATAGAATTTATAGCCCACTGGATCTTGTCTGGTATTATAAAGTTCTGTGGAGTCTGTGACGGGATTATCCAGTCTCTCTCTGTAGCGTTAGTGTTTGTGACTTCGCAACCTGTACAGCCTGGAAAATGTACTTATAGAAGCACATCTAGAGATTCCTGACTGCTTTGCGTCCATTCACCACCGTCTTTCCGGAGATGACTCTGAATAAAGGGCTAATTTGAAAACAGCTTTCTGAGCCTTGCTGTGTCTGTACACTAAGAAATAAGTTTCTCGGAATATGATAAAAATTCATCATATTTAGAGAAAATGGTATAGACTTTGCTCCAGAGAATGCTTTTCTCTAAATGTTATCCTAAAAATTCTCTAAAAATGATAAAAAGCTTCTATGAAAAAGAAAAATATGTAAAAATATATTGTTTTTAGAGAAAACTACTTTTTATTTTTCAGAAAACATTTGTTTTCATTGAAGAAAATAGTTCTCATAGTGAATTTTTTTATCAAATAATAGGAAAAAATTTTCTCATTTTGAATAAATTTTTAGAGGATTATTAGAGACATTGAAATATTTCCATTTCCCACCAGTGAAGAAATATTTCTTCGAAAATGTGAAAATTTATTCTAATTTAAGAAAATTTTATGTGAAAAAGAGAAAATTGCTATTATCGAAAATAAAGAAATTTTTTATCGGAGAAAGATATGTGTTTTTTTCTGAGTGTAGTTTTCTCAATGTCCAAGAAAAAGTTTTTCCATGAAAATCTTTTTGCTCGCCGGAAATTGCTTTCGAAAAGTTTGAGGCTCCATTTGTATTCTCCCCATATTACTTCTTGTTCAACTAATTTAGTCAATTTGAAGAAATATTTTAGATCGCGACTTTGCTTTACAAGATCAGGACTCCAACATGGTGCTCTAATTTTTCAGTTCGTTCGCGGGGGCCTACAAGAGGAGTGGTAGGTTTTTATTAGTCGGTCTGAACTGACATTGTTTTTGGTTAAACTATGCGTCACATGTGAGCTAGTGCATTATTATAGTGCAATAGTGAGCTAGTGCATTATTATAGTGCAAAAACTATGAATTGTCCTTCCATAATTCTGGCCTCCTTCGTCGAATATAACCGCTTTAAAATACAGATAATGTTGAGCGTTGGCCGATTGACCTTGCGGAAGGAATTCTGATTGTACGATATTTTGAGAATCGATGGAAACAGTCAACATCACTGAAGAAGAGTGAATCCAGTTGTCAACTGATATACAGAAATTCAGGTTGAAATTAGCTTCAAACTGATTGCAAAAAACCGAGAATACCACTTAATTCTATGACCGAAAATTAATTTCACTTGTCCTGGCGTTGCCATGTGTCTTTTTCACGTCACTACGATATGAAAGCTTTTGTACTTTCCTAACAAACAAAAACGATTAAACATATATTTTATTTTTATATCATTTCCAATTGTTATTCAAAAATGATCAATTGAATTTCAGAAAAAATCAATTTAAATTCATAAATTTGATTTCAAATTCATAAAACATAATTTCAAATTCAGAAATTGTATTTGAAATCCAGGCAATATCATTTCATATTAAATTATGAAATATCATAATTTCAGAAATTCCATCTGAAATTCAGAAAAATCATTTGGAATTCACGTTCAGTATTCAAAGTCATTTAGAAAAAATCAATTGAAATTCAGAAAAGATTAATTAAAATACAAATAAGATAATTTGAATTCAGAAAAAATTTCATGTAATCAAAAGCCATCTATCAATATTCAGAAATTTCATACGAAATTAAGTAAAGATGACATGAAATTCTGAAATTCCATTTGATATTAAAAAAAAATTATTTAAAATTCCGAAAATATTGAATGTTATTCAGAAAACATCAATTGAAATTCAGAAAAATCGGAATTCCAGAAATTTCATTTGAAAAAACATCATTTTGAATTCAGAAATTTTATTCAAAACTTGAAATAAACATCGATTGATATTTATTCAAAAAAGATAGCATGAGATCCAAAGATTGCTTTTGAAATTAAGAAAAAATATTTTAAAATTAAGTAAAAATCATAAGTAATTCAGAAGACATCAACTAAATTCGGAAAACACAAATTGAAATTATAAATTCTATTTAAAATTATGAATTAAAAATGAATTCTTAAATTTAATCACTTTTATAAACAATTTTTTAATAATTTTAATTCTCTTCTTCAACCAGGTAAATTTCGTTTCAACAATGAATCAACCGGTCCACGTAATATCTGCGAAGCCATTGAAAAGTTAGGCTTTTCAGCCAAACTTCTATCGGGCAAAGACAAAATGGCACACAGTTACTTAGAGCATAAAGAGGAAATACGTAAATGGCGTAATGCATTCATTATTTCTCTACTATTTGGTGGCCCCTGCATGATAGCAATGATTTACTTTATGGTCGAAATGGATAACAGAGGACATGCAGCCATGTGCTGTCTCGTGCCGGGCCTATCAATGGAAAATCTTGTCATGTTTCTACTCTCGACACCAGTACAATTCTTTGGTGGTTGGCATTTTTATGTGCAATCTTATCGCGCCATTAAACATGGCACAACAAATATGGATGTTCTCATCTCAATGGTTACGACCATATCGTACATGTACTCTGTGGGCGTTGTTATAGCAGCTGTGCTAATGGAACAGAACTCTTCACCGTTGACATTTTTCGATACTCCACCCATGTTGCTGATATTCATATCACTAGGACGTTGGCTTGAACACATAGCCAAAGGCAAGACTTCAGAAGCACTTTCCAAGCTGCTCTCACTCAAGGCCGCCGAAGCACTGCTGGTGGAGGTGACAAAAGACTTTGAAATTACAGCAGAGAAGACTATCTCAGTGGATTATGTGCAGCGTGGTGATATACTGAAAGTTATACCAGGCTCTAAGGTACCTGTTGATGGTAAGGTGGTCTTTGGTCATTCATCATGTGATGAATCGCTGATAACAGGCGAATCGATGCCAGTGGCGAAGCGTAAAGGAGCTGTAGTCATTGGTGGTTCGATTAATCAGAATGGAGTTTTGTTGATTACCGCAACGCATACAGGTGAAAATACAACGTTGGCGCAAATAGTGCGTCTCGTCGAGGAAGCGCAAACATCAAAGGCACCCATACAACAGCTGGCCGATCGCATTGCGGGCTATTTT
The DNA here is from genome assembly GCA_958299015.1 of Tetanocera ferruginea. NCBI lineage: Eukaryota > Metazoa > Arthropoda > Insecta > Diptera > Sciomyzidae > Tetanocera > Tetanocera ferruginea. The sequence continues at coordinate 111,217,271 of OY282643.1, read as the reverse complement.
GTGCCCTTCGTTGTGGCTGTTTCAAGCATAACACTTATTGGCTGGATTATAGCGGGCTTTATTGATGATAATCTGGTACCTGTGTCTATGGAGCATAAGATGCATATGGAAAGCAATACTATTATTATAAGTTATGCCTTCAAGTGTGCCCTGAGTGTTTTGGCTATAGCCTGTCCTTGTGCTTTGGGCTTGGCTACACCCACCGCTGTAATGGTGGCCACTGGTACTGGAGCTATCAATGGCATACTTATCAAAGGTGCCACCGCTTTGGAAAATGCTCACAAGGTAAGTAGCACACATATAGATGATGACGCTTTGTTACGTTATAAATTCTTTCTTAATTATATTTTTGTTGTTGTTTTTTTCTTTTGCTTATTATTATTGAAACCATAAATACAGGTGAAGACTGTTGTTTTTGATAAAACCGGCACAATTACCCACGGCACTCCAATGACGTCTAAGGTGATAATGTTCGTCAAACCAGCTGTGTGTAGCTTAGCGCGCGCCTTGACGATTATTGGTGCAGCCGAGCTAAACAGCGAACATCCCATAGCATCCGCAATAGTCGGTTTCTCCAAAGAAATGCTCAATTCGGAAACGTTCGGCAAGTCGCGTAATTTTCAAGCCATACCAGGCTGTGGTATCAAGGTAACCGTCTCGAACTATGACTCAGCACTGCGTAAGGCATGCAATGCTGAAAAAATCATTAACTACGAGAATAACTATCGTTCGAAACATGCATCGGTACAGCTGGAAAGTGGCGTTTGCATAGAAGAGCTCATACCACAAGTTGGTACGCGCAAAAGTATGGAGCTACAACAACAACAGCAGCTGCTACAATTAGATGAATGTATTGTTGACAATGCTGTTGCGCCCGCTATGCTCTCTTCGGTGCTAGGCAGTGAAATTGATGTGCTGATTGGAAATCGCGAATGGATGCATCGCAATGGCATACTTGTACCTCAAGAAATAAACGATTGTATGTCGGATGAAGAGGACAAAGGGCACACAGCAGTTTTGTGTGCCTTGAATGGACAACTGATATGTATGTATGCTGTCTCTGATATGGTTAAACCGGAAGCGCATTTGGCAATCTATACGCTCAAGAAGATGGGAATCGATGTTATACTTTTGACGGGAGATAACAAAAACACTGCAGCCAGCATTGCGCGACAGGTAAGACTTTACTTTTTGATTTGTAGTTAAAAAAAAAATATCTGTCCAATGTGTGAGTTGATGTATCGCATTGGTAAAAAATGTGTTCTTATGAAATGATTCTCATGTCATTACTCTTAGGTGGGCATAAATCGCGTTTTCGCTGAGGTGCTGCCCTCACACAAAGTGGCCAAAATACAACGTTTGCAAGAAGGTGGCATACGTGTGGCCATGGTTGGCGATGGCGTCAACGACAGTCCTGCCTTGGCGCAAGCTGATGTTGGAATTGCTATTGCTGCCGGTACCGATGTTGCTGCAGAGGCCGCAGATGTGGTGCTCATGCGCAACGATCTCTTAGATGTTGTTGCATGTCTGGATTTGTCGCGCCGCACTGTGCGTCGCATACGCCTTAATTTTCTCTTTGCCAGCATGTATAATCTACTAGGTATACCACTGGCTTCGGGGATTTTTGCGCCCTTTGGTTTTACGCTGCAGCCCTGGATGGCTTCGGTGGCAATGGCAGCCAGCTCAGTGTCTGTTGTTTGCTCATCACTTTTGCTAAAGTTGTATCGCAAACCAACAGCCGCCACATTGCGTACCGCTGAATATAGACAATACTTGGCAATGGAAAGCGAACGTGAACCAGATTCGCTTTCTCTACATCGCGGTTTAGAAGATATACCACGTCCCAACTTTAGCCGCTCAAGCAGCTCACTGCTCTCGCGTTTGTTCCTGAACAGCGTTAACAACAAAATAGATACGACCAATGAAGACCGTCTGCTGGCGGCAAACGGTGAAGAGTCCTCGGATTTTCGCAAGGTAAAAATTTTCAAATCTCGCAGTCCTAAAGATGTTACGGAAATGAAAAAGTTGTAGTTATTGTAAATAAAAACTTTTTAAATTTAAGAGACAAATTGTTAAAATCCTTAAGCGTAGATTTTGTTAAAGCGACTGTCCATAAATTTCGCTAAGCAAATTTTTAGAAATTTTCTAACTGCTAACTGTTAAAGCCAAGAACAAGCTAAGCTTAATCTAAATACTTTTTATCCTAGTGAACTTAAAAATAAGCAATTTTTTTTTAGTTATTTCAAAAATGTCTTCAAATTTCTTATAACCAAAATCTTCCAAAAAGCTGTGCTTAATTTATGGGCATGACATAATGTTACAATTTCATTTGTTTTTTTTTTCTAATTTTACATTTACATATATAAACATATAAATATATACAAAATATAAAATTAAAGAAATCATAATCTATGCTCTATTTTGTTTAAATTTTTCTATATATACATATATATTAGTCTTTTTGTATTTGCTATAATTAATAATATACGATCAAAAACAAACAAAAACAACTTTTTGTTGTTATGCAAATGATTTTTTTTTTTTTGATACAAATAAGTTATAAAATACAAACAATAAAATTTAAATTATGTATTTATATAAAACCAAAGTTATATTTTCTTTATCTTTAATATTGTTTAGAGTTTGTGGTGTTTTGTGTTTGAAAGCAACAACAACTAGGACACCAAAGCTTATCTAAGTACACACAATACAAAATGCTGTGGCCTACCAAGTTGTACACATTTAACCACATAATATGCTGTCTATATTTATGTTAAAATGTTATCGCCAAAAATACCTACACAATACAATAATGCGAAGCGTTGAACTTAGAAAATAAACACTTTGATTGATTTGAAATAAGTGCGGTACATTTATGGCAAGTTAATGCCTTAATTTACTTGAGTTGCATTACATTTCTTTTTAAAAATTTCGCATGATAGAAAAAATAGTTATGCATAGTTTAGTTCTGCGTTTTGTTTTCTTATCAATGATTTCACATGATTCTCATTTTGTTGAACTCATTAAATAAGCCGAAACACACATTTTGTATTAATGATAGTTGTGTAGTATATATATATATGTTAATTAAAGAATTAACTATAAGTTGGGTATTTTGTAATATCGCTAAATGTACGTTTTATGATTGGTTTGCAATTTTTTTCTTAATTTATGTGTGCGATTGTATAAAATTATAAACACAACTAACTATAAACAAAGTCATACCATAATTATGCAATTAACATACCTCAACCAAACCATAACCATAACATACCTTGACATTTGACTTATAAAAGTTATAGAGCAGATGTAGCTACCTAGTCATGCCATAAGTTCTGTTACAAACTAAATATGATGTAACAAACACGTTTTTAAATTATTTTGCAATTTTTATTTTTTAATATAAGGAGAAATTTTCTAAGAATACAAAAAATTATTCAAAATTATTGCTTTTTGCTTTAATGCAGGCTCTTAGACGGTCTGACCATTGGGCTAAAGCGGCACGTATGCTGCAATTAGCGCTTGCTTGAGACTTTCCAAATTTCGGTGGCGAACTTTGCAAACCATACTCTCTAGCTCTGACCATAATTTGTAATCGAGAGAATTTAAGTCTGGGCTTCCTGAAGGCAGATATATAAGAGTTTCAAAATCCTGGCGCAACCATTCTTGCGTTTTTTTTGCTGTTATGAGCTGTTGCAGTCTTGTTGAAAGACGCATTGTTCTCCATTGAAAAGTTCAGTTGGTAAATTTAGAGCAACGCCTTCCAAGACATCTTGTTGGTACACTTTCGCTACAGTTTTTACAACTTTTTCACAAAAATGCAGGGATGTGACTGACACCTTTGCACGATACTCCGCACCAAAGCATGACATATGCAGGATGATGACATATCTGAACCCTAAGTACTGTATGTTTTGCTTCCTGAGATGTTCCAGCTTAGACTTTGCCATTTTGTTTATTAAAAACTTCCTCCACCGTACATTTTTTTTATCAGTAAAAATTATATTTTGCTGGCCATTACTTGCATGCCACTACAGCAGCTTCTTGCATCTTTCCAACCTTATTTGCTTTAACCGTAGAGTTAAAAGATTAGTGCTGCTTCGAAAAGCTTTCATGTGGAAGTCAACACGGATTAGTGGGGACATGGATATGGTAGACATGTTCATCTCTCTAGCTATTATTTTCAGGCTCCTTAAGACATTTCGGTGAATAACACGCTGACGTCCACTTCTGGCCCTGTCCTTTACTTGAAATGATTCTAAAAACCGATTTATGGTACGATACACAAATATTCTCGATATGTTGAGTGTTTTTAACAGCGTGAATATCTGATTCGCAAGTGTGTAGCATAAGCACAGCGATACGATTTTATTTTTCGCGCCACTTCATATTAACGCGATGAAATTCTAAACCAAACTGGCAAATTGAACATGCAATGAAATATTTTAACAACAAAAATTATAACGGGACTTTCTAATTTGAAATTTGAACTGCATACTGCTTTGAAAGTCTTGTAACAGAACTTATGGCACGGCTAGGTATATTTTAAAGTTACTCCAAAATAAAATATGAATAGGATTGATGTGGTCTGTCATAACAAAAGTGTGGCAAACTATTGAGAAAGTAAAAGCAAAATGGCTAGACTTTTTTCACAAGTGAGTTGAGAACTGGCGAATCGAACACAGCTTCTTTGTGACATAAGAAGAATAGTATTTAATTTTCTTTCAACCATCTATTCTTATCTTATTAAATATTCGGTAGTACTGCAACATCTGATCCATCGGATCTAAGCCATCCATTTCGTTATTATATAGCTGATCAACTTCAGGTCTATCGATTTCGATAACCTACTTAATGCTCTGTTCATTTCTCTGAATCCTCTGAACTAGCGGAACTAGATAGTTCCGCGGACATGTATAAATCTGATTGAAAGACATGATAAACGAACAATTGGAAGATATATTGTCATTCTTGTTATGCACATTGTTTTGTTCATTTGGTTAAACATTTAAACGGGCGGAACTAGATAGTTCTGGGACATGTTTTGCATTCGAGGCAACTGCTGCATATGAACATGCTTAAATAATTAAAATATGTGGAATGAATTGTTGATAAGGAATGTAGAATAAGGTGAGTATGCATTTATGAAGAACTAATTTAATAATATATATTCATATCTAAGATTTCCTCATAAATTTAATTCCACAATTATTCTTGTGTATCACTACATAGTTCCGCTGTACAAAAGAAACTTTCCATGTTCATTCCGGCTTAAATTAACGACACTTTCAAAGCCATGTCCACTATACTGGACATCAGTAGCGAAAGGGTTAAATGTATCGATACTAGAAAATTCAATTCCGATTCCTGTACCATTTTAGACTCTTTTAATCCCAGGATTTTTCAAAAACAACATTTCGTTATCGAATGAATAATATAATCTATCTCTATTTAACCTCACTTTTGTAAATATATCAATTTTAAATTCGCCATAGCTCCTTTATTTTTAATTTGATTTGGATATAGCTTCGACTCTGTGACTAGTTTTTGTTTTCTTGAGACTTGTGTTAAATTAAAAAAAAAATACGCAAAATTTCAAAACTCCCATGCATTACATATGGAAAAAAAATATTTGCAAATGTAAATAGTGAAAAATATCGTAGTAAAAATTTGGTGCCAAAGTGAGGGTTAGGTTTAGTATGCTCCCAATAAACCACATAGCGGACTCGGTTTAGTTTCGAATTAGTAATGAAACCGAGAACTCGGATTAGATATCTCGTATTCGATTCGAATTCGAAACGAGTCCGCAATCTCGTAAAATAAATAAATTTTTATATATCTGCAATTAATCATCGCAACATTGATTTTTTTGTTTTTAAATTTTTTAAAAAATAGAGAAAAAACACCAAAAGCAAAAAAAAAAAACAATGATACATTTTTTGCCTGAGCTGGGAGTCGATAGTGATTCGATTATGATAAAAATCTCGTTTCGAGAATGAAATGTGCATTTCTCCCGCCATTGGGTTCATTAGCAAAACATTTTCGAACTTCGTTTTCGAAATAAATATCCGAGATCTCGGATTCACCTCGAATTCGAGGCAAATTCGTTTGGTTTATTGGGCTGTAGCAACAAACATTTTTAGGCATAAAACTCTACATGCGCAATTTTTGTGTAGAGAGAAAGCAACAGCTGTTCTGGTTGTCAGATGCATATTTTCATTACTGCAATATTAAAGTGGATAAAGAAGATCAACGAATTTATGAAAACAATGAAGTAAATATCTGATTTTAATGTGCATATCATATTAATAATTCTATTTTATATTATAGATAATAGGAAAGTGATTAAAACTGTGTGAAAATGAGTGCAGGCATTGGTTATAACTCAGATGACTCTGATGCATCGGTGGCATCGTCGTACTCCTCATCTTCGAGTTCATCTTCTGGAAGTAATTTAACTACCATATTAGTTGCTGCAGCTGCGCACATTCAAGCGGCAAAGGAACGTTGCAAACAAAAAAATAAGAAACGCCCACGTTGTCGTGTAAGTTCATATTTGTCCGAAAGGCAGTCTAAAGGACGATTTGTCACAGATGTGAGTAAGATATAAGTATATATTTATGTTTATTGGGATAGTTTTATATGTACTCATTGAAATTAAATTGTAGTTTGATAACATGAAGGCCCATCCACCAGCATTTTATGAAAATTTTCATATGACCTTCGACACCTTTAACGTTTTGTTGAACAAAATTGAGCACCACTTAGTGCCCGTGCGGAGTTTGCGACATGACCTAATAAGCCCTTGTGAAAAGCTGGCAGCTGTTTTAGAGTAAGACATTAATATGCTATTTAGTTATGTTTTAAATAAATACTTACAATCTTCTATATTGCAAATCATGCATAGATTTTTCGCTTCAGGATCAATGCAAAGGCATGTTGCATCGTCCTATCGCATTAGCAAGCAGCATATGGGCGCAATAATTGACTCAGTTTGCGTGGCACTTTGTGCTGAATTGCAAGAAGAAATAAAGGAGCCTTCTGTGGAGAACTTTTATAATATTGCCGAAGGATTTAATGAAAGGTGGCAGTTTCCTTATTGCGTAGGAGCTATAGATGGTAAGCATGTTGCTTTGAAAACACCAATCAAATCGTCAAGCATGTCTTATAACAATAAGGTAACTTTAGTTTAAAAAATTTTTACGCTTCAATATATTTTAAATTTCTCTAATTTGTTACAGGGCTCTCACTCAATAGTTATTTTCGCTGTTGCGGATGCTCAGTACATTTTCACTCACATAGATGTTGTAGCATATGTTAGTGAGGGTGATGATAATGTTTTCTCTGCCAGTTTGCTAAGCAAAAACCTCGCTGAAAATAAAATTACCTTTCCTCCAGATGCAAGCATTGATGGGGACTATGTTCCGTATTGCTTTATAGGTAAATGTTAAACACACTCACATTCTGTGAAATTTTTTGATAAATCAAAAGAATATTTTGTAGGTGACTATACGTTTCCCTTTAGTGAACGAATGTTGAGGCCATATATTGAAGAAAAAAATAGCAAATTAACTACGGAAGAAACCGTCTTTAATAACCGACTAAGTCGTGCTCGCAGATGCATTGAAAATGCATTTGGAATTGTATGTGCAAAATGGCTGTGCTTAAAGCGTACAATGTTGTGCTCAACGGATAGAGCTCAAAAAATTCTCTATACCTGCTGCCTGCTTCATAATTTTCTAGTAAGACAATCTCGATTTTACTGCCCAGTTGCTTATGCTGACCACATAGACGAATATGGCAACGTTGTGGAGGGAGAATGGCGCAGAGATGAGAAAAACTTAAGAACAACCTCAATATTAGGGTCTACATTGGAGTCTACCACAGGCCGACAAAGCAACAGTTACAATGCCAAAGCAGCTAGAGACAAACTGAAGACATTTTTTAGTTCACCAAAAGGTTCAGTTCCCTGGCAGTATCAAGGAATAAAATGAAAAAAGTATTCAACTAAGCGTAAGGAAGTATCTACGACCACTAAATTCTCTAAGTCCTAGATTCTAGGACATTATGAAGTTTTCTTATTATACTTTTTTTGTGTTTGCTGCTTTTGTAATAATTTTAATAAATTAATATTTATTTCGATAGCAAATAAGTAATATTTAAGTTATAATTAAGTAGCATTAAGTTAATTAAGTTATAAATTAATAAAGTTTTGTTTAAAAGTTATTAATTCTAATTTTTGAAAATATAACTTCAATACGTTTTCAATAATTCATTCATATCATCGTCACCTAAAATGCAAAAAGACGTTACAACACTGTTTATATTTTCATAGGAGAAATCAAAAACGTTATAAAACGGCATAAATTTATGATTTAAGAACCACTCTTGCTTTTGAATTGCGCTAGCAGAATATATATATATATATATAGAAGTATGAGTTAATTAATTATAATAAGCAAATTTTTAAATTTTTTTTGTCGATACGTCCTCTTGAATTTTAGGTGACGATATACAGTTTTTCAATAAAATATAGTTAAAAATCCATACAAAATATTCCAGTTTTCGAGAAGATAACACGGAATATATTATACGATAAATATACTTTGCTAAGAATGTGCTCTTTCAAACTTACTTGAAATTGCTGATCACGAAAATGATATTAATTTATTTTTCCAAAGAAGCGCTTTCAACAGGTTTTTCAAAAATTGTTTTTAACTATGGATTTGCATTTCTTTAAATTTTTAGAAAAGTAAGACAAAAGTAAAAGTAAAGTACATTTTTGGAAAAATAAATTAGTGTCATTATCATAGTCGGCGACCCCAACTTTGTATGGAAAACGTTCCTTTAATTAAACACACGTGAAAAAGAATATATTGTAAGCAATTTAAGTGTGATTTAAAAAAATATTGAGTTATTCTTTTTTAATCAACTCCTCAGTGATGAAACTTAAAATTTTATTAGACACCCGATCAACCTTCTCCTGTGGCAGTCTTGAGAGCATTGTGTCCATATGAGCATACAACGTTTGGTACTTCAATGGCTGTATCCTTTCCCTATCTTTGCTACGGACTCTCTTGTTGTTGTTGCGTTGAAGTTGAAACTCAATTAATGCATTTAAGTTTTCGACATTTAAATGATCAACAAACGGCGTTGAACTTTGGTGCTGAAATGATTATGATTTTATTTTTATATTTGTAGCTTCATCAAAACAGTGCAACTTAATTGTGCTTAAATATAACATAACAATGTAGTTGCGCAGTTTTGATGAACCAACTTAGTACCAACCAAAAGAAAAACTTTGTATAAATGCATTTAAGAACTCAGTCAAAGTGTTTACCTCTTTATATGTGTATTTCGTTTCTGATGCCCCTTGTACGAGTACTAATTCTATGGGATCATCACCGCTTGAACTATCCGTTATGAAAAATATTAATACGGAGAATGAATTCAATTTTTAATAAGTTTTAAAGTAATTCATACTCTCTTTTCTTGATGTTGTCCGGCGAAAACTGCATAGGTTTGCCGAACTCCCAGTCGTCGTTGAAGCTTTTTTTTTAAATATATTAATATTTTTGATGGTTTATGATATCAACTTTTTGAAAAGGTTTTAAAGAAATTAATACTTTCTTTTCTTTGAGTTGTCCGGCAAAAACTGCATTGCTTTTCCGAACTCCCAGTCGTCGTCGAAACTTTCTTCTTTCGGTATTGGCGAACCACTGGCGTCACCATTCTTACGCTTAACAGCCAACTTCATCCGGTAGCGCCTGCCATCGCGCAAGGCAGCCCAGTTACTTTTGCATTCCTCCACTGAAAATTTTTCATAAGCAAAAGCACAAACACTAATGGCGTTTTCGTTTCTACCAAAATATGTTGCCTTTTCATTGCCCTTGCCTTTTTTCGTGTTCGATTCTAAAATAAGTGCAAACGGGTGAGTAAATTCTGTGTTCGTTTCTTAAAATGTCACACTCACAGAGGGAAAAAAATGCGCATTTTCTGCCTTGCAAACTTTCTCAGGGTAGATGATTGCCCTGCATATCAGCTGTTTTTAAAACGATAATATTATGACATGCGTGCGTTAGACAAGGATGGTTATATTCGTTTATTTAAGTTGACATTTTTCGAGTCGGCAAAAACATGCACTTTTACAGGGTTGCGGGCAACATTGAAAACATTTTGCACTGCGCCAGTGCAACATTTTTTGGTAGAAACGAAAACGCCATAAGTAAATAAGCATCATACCTGATTTCTCCATAGCTGCACTTATGTCAGCCCAGGCACTGGACAAGGTGTTTATGTTGAAATGCTTTGGGTGGCTGAGATCCCAAATGCATGGGTTTTGTTGAACTTGGCCAGCCAAGCGCACTTTTTCCGCAGCGGTAAAGCTACATCGCTTCCTTTTTTTTTCTGTGCCGTTATTGTTTTGCATTTTTCTCTGCACTTCAGCTGCTGTACACTAACAATAGTAAATTGCTAAATAGTAATAAATGTTTTAGTAATAGTATGTTGTAGAAACGAAAAAAAAATGCCCAAAATAAGTGCATTGAGTTTTTTTGACAGCGAACAGGCAGCGAAATTTTTTTCGCAAGGTAGTACGCAGTGTTGAAGGAACAAATTTGTTCAGTGCTGCCAAGTTCACAACCATGTGTGGAGAGTTTAAGTGTCAAAATTTCGCTGGCAATTATATGCCCCAGGGATGGGAAATAGCTTTATTGAAATTGTAACAAACCGAAATGAAAATGGTACTTATTTAATAACACAGTGCGACACGAAAAAATAACTTCAAATATCTCAATGGTTTCTAATAGTGCATGGTCTATATATTATGATCTCATATTCAGTTTTATCGGATTAGGTCAAATAAGAGAGAAATTCAAGGTCAAATTTCAACTTTAAGTCACAAGTTTGTTCTTACAACTCTTAAACTAAATTCAAATCCTGTGTAGTAACTGCATCTAAATATTTGCAATGGATGGTTCTTAACATTTTGAGACCATTTTTTACTCAAAAAGTTTCGTAAGGGGGTTAATTTTTTCTTCAAAAACAGGGCTTTTTTAAAATAAAAAAAATGTTCAATAGTTCAGTTACTTTGTATTTGTCTTCAAAAGCAATCAGATTTTGCTGAATTTTTGCATACACCTAAAGTAAAATAAAGTTATCTACCTCTGAAAAGATCACAACAGTTACATGTGCGCATCCAAAGATATTCGGATTCAAAGATTACCAAAGATGGTAACTTCGTTAATGTAATCCCTAGAGTAAAATCATTCAGATGAAAATTATAGACCCAACAATTTTCTTCAAAACTTTTCTTAACATCTTTACCGAAAGAGTTACCGTTTAAAAGATATACGCGTAAATATGTAACTACAACATGTATGAAAAATTTTGATCTTGGGAAGAAATAGAAATAAAAATAATTTTTATTTTTACCGTTTTAATTTTTCATATATGTTGAAATAACATATTTACGCTCATATTCTTAAAACGGTAACTCTTTCGGTAAAGATGTTAAGAACAGTTTTGAAGCAAATTGTTGGCTCTATAATTTTCATCTGAATGATTTTACTCTAGGGCTTACATTAACGAAATTACCATCTTCGGTAATATTTGAATCCGAATATCTTTGGATGCGCACATGTAATTGTTCTGATCTTTTCAGAGGTGGTTGATTTTATTTTACTTAAGGTGTGTGCAAAAATTTAGCAAAATCTGATTGTTTTTGAAGACAAATACGAAGTAACTGAACTATTGAAAATTTTGTTTTTTATTATAAAAAGGCCTGTTTTCGAAGAAATAATACCCCCTTACTTAACTCTTTGAGCAAAAAATGGTCTCAAAATGTAAATAACCATCCATTGCAAATACTTAGAGACAGTTACTACACAGGATTTGAATTTAATTTAAGAGTTATAAGAAAAAATTTGTGACTTAAAGGTGAAATTTGACCTTCAATTTCTCTCTTATTTGACCTAATCCGATAAAACTGAGTATGAGGGCATAATCTATAGACCATGCACTATTATATACCATTGCGATATTTGAGGTTATTCCAATTGGGCCTTAAATTGTCGCACAGTGTAATTTAAAGTATTTAAAATAAAATAAAATTAACAAAAATAGACAAACAATTGAATATATCTTCTTCTTCCTCCCAATGGCTTTTAACAAATCTTGTTTCAATTAAAGACGAAACTAAATCAAAAAGCCGTTTTTATTAATTAATTTATTAATTTAAATATTGCTGTAACTAGATTACCAGTTTCATCTCTGCAAGTGGTTGCTCCGTGCTTGAAACCTTGGGTTAGGCGCTTAACCTGTCGGTAGAGTTTTCTAGCATCCTTCTTGCCCTGGTACACCACAATTTTTTCACGTTCACGCTTTTCCTGCTCCCTTTTTTAACGTCTGAAAAGGCATCTCTCTTCCTTCTTCTCTCCACTATCATTTTTGCGAATGGCTCGCGTTGCAGCTGATTGCAACGTCTTTTTATATGTGACCTATTTTGCTGCTGTCGCGTCGTGACACTTCTGGTCATACCATCATACCATTAGTTACGAGGTTGCGGGTGCCGAAAACCAATGACTTCCTCAGCAGCAGTGTGCATGGAGTGGTATATGTGCGCCCAAAGTCCGCCAGCGTCATCGAGGCAATAGTAAGGTTGGTTGAGCTTAACCGAGTGTTGAGAGGAGTAGGCCTCGGTTGTCCGTTATGACTGCCACTTATCGACATCTAGCTTTCGTTGCATACCTGTGCGTATTTTTTTCGCATTGCATAATTGCATGCGGATCTTGGCTGCAACAAGATAATGGTCGGAGTCAATATTGACTCCCCGAAATGTCCGCACATCCAATATGCTTGAAGCGTGCCTTTTGTCAATTACAAAATGATCAACCTGGTTTCGCGTTTTTTGATCCGGGGATAGCCAGGTAGCCTTGTAGATATTGAGGTGTTGGAATCTGGTGCTACTAAGTACCATGTTTCGCGCCGCGGCGAAGTCAATCAGTCTTAGACTGTTGTTTAAATGGTCTCGTGGAGACTAAACTGACCGACAGTGGAGCCAAAAATGCCTTCTTTTTCGACTTTCGCGTTGAAATCGCCGAGGATTTTTTTCACATCATGGGCTGGGCAGTGATCATATACGTACTCTAGGCTCGCGTAAAAGGCGTTCTTAACACCATCGTCCTTTTCTTCTGTCGGGGCATGCACTCAAGTTATGCTTATGTAGAAGAATTTCGTCTTGATGCGGATTGTCAACAGCCTTGGCTGACAGGTGTGAACCGAGAAAAAAGACGGCGTAGTTTCCGGCTTACGACGAATCCGCATTCGAATTCGCGCTTCTCAGCATGGCAGCCTTTATTTTTTTTGAGGGCTTCCGCCAGTTGGACAGAGGCACCTTCTATATAAAGGGTCCGGACATTCCAGTAGCCTATCCGTATAACATTATGCGTTTTTGTTTGCGGTGGTTGACTTAGTAGGGGCTCATATCCGAGGCTGGTTTCTTCAGTCAATCTTTCACAAGTGATGAAAGTCACATCTACTAGCTGATGTCTATATAATCTTAAATATGATTTTTCTCCTGCAACCGATGTATGCCGGCTATTGTCATTTAAACAATTCGCAAACTTGCTGGCTCAACCCCTTTTTGGCACTCTTTCAAATTTCTATTTTTAAGTCAGTTTTTCCAAAGTTCTAAAAGAATTTTTGCATAATATCGTTGTTTTTGATTTGTTCATAATAACTTTACATAAAATAGCACCTAGAAATAATATTTCTAAATACAGACCTATTGCAAAACTGTTATGTACTCCCAACATTGTTGAAAGTATTGTCTACGACATTCTCTTCTTACATTGCAAATCTATATTTCCTCCTACTTAAGAAAACTTCCTCAAGTAGATCGACTACCACTAACCTCACAGTATTTATTTCAAACGCTTTAAGCTCGTTGAAAAGCGATTACGTAGTTGGTGCAGTTTCCAGCGACTTCAGTGAAGCGTTTTACAAAATCTCGCACATTGTTACCTTCTTAAGCTTAAAGTTTTGGTTTTCCATCTCTGTTTATATGGAATGGATTAAATCTTATTTCGAAGAATTCCGTTATAATGTCAGCCTAAGATTTTCCAATTCAGAATCTTTTACAGCTACCTGTGGTGTAGCTATATTTTATATAAATAATATTTTATAAATAATTTCTAATTTGGTTTTTCCTTACTTCTTACTATAATTTTTTTATTTTTAATCAAGTCGTTTATAATATTGTTTTAACTATTAAATTTTTGCCTTCAAATAAATTATCAATTCATATCATAAGCAAATCAATAGTCTTCGATAATATCCCTTGTTGGTGTGTTGCCTTCGCGACGCACCTCATTTGCAGTTACACACTCAAGCTTCGTCTTTGTTATGGGATACACGTGCAAATTTTCTTTGAAATCATTAATGTCTACAATTGTAGTAGCATCGCCTTCTTTTGGTATAAATGTCAAATTTAATTTATTTGCCAAAGCATTGAAAAGCTCTTCGTTATCCTCATCTGCAGCATCACCATCGCCCTCATCATCGCTATCGACACTTTCATTGGAGTTCTCTATATCTGCCACAGCAGCAGAAACGAGTTCATCGGCATTTGCAGCAAGCTCAGCTGGAACTGTGATCTTATTACCAATAACCTGTATCGATAATTTGCGCAAATTCGTGCGCTCATTATTAAGACAAAAGTCAATAATTTCCTGTTTCGTCAACGTACGCAATATTTCGATTTCCTTGCGTTTGCGATCGAATATATATTCCTCACAAGTTATTTCACCCCAATTGCGAGCTACTTCCTCCGTTAAAGACATATCGACAACTTGTTTGATTTTGATTAATGACTCACGCACGTGTTCATATTCTTCTGCTGTCATACCATCAAGTATTTCGAGCATTTTGCTACGGAATATTTCGATACGATCCTCCACATGACAAGCTGAAAATTTGCTCTCCTGCGAGTTAACGCATATTGAATAGCCAGCAATGCCGTAGTTAATTCGTACTGATGCAGAGACATAGTAGCCAAGTTGTTCTTTCGTACGCAGCGTATCGAAAAGTGGTTCCTCTACAAACATCATTAACAAATCGAGTATACTTTCAATGCGCACCGAGCATGGTCCAATCTGATAGAGATTGCAGACAACAGTGTTGACATCCTTGTCGTTTAGAGCATGACAGCGTATATAATGTGATCCTTGCGGCAATTGAACAGTACGATTTTCGATATATTTCGTCTGATAAGAAAAGAGAAACGAAAACAAAGTAATAAATATTTAGTAAAAACCTAAATCAAGACTATGTGAAAAAGCTTACTTCTTTGATGTTTTGACAATTTAATGTTGACAAAACCGAGTTCATTACATTGTGGGCCGATTCTTCAGTTATATTGCCTTGCATTAAAGTCTGAATGTACAGCTGTTTCGTATAGTTTTCAGAAAATTCCAACATATCTGTTAGCGTGATATCATTTAGGCATTTATATTTTTCTATCATTGGCCAACGAATGTTCTCCACAATGCTCAGACGAATATCTCTGTAATAAAAAATGTTTAAATATAATAACTAGTTATGACAAAAGAAAATTTTTAATTTAAACAAATTTTTTTAATTTAAAAGAACAAAGAAGGCTCATCTCTTTTAAAATAATTCTTGCCCAAACGAGCGCGGTGATAAAACTCGCGTCAATTATCGGCACAATCTGATGACCTAGATGATTTTTCATTTCTAACCTCGGCTCATTTTTAATAATCCAACCATTTGGTGAAAATGTTCAAGTCTCAGTACAACTTGAACGAATTGAAACAACGGCTTAAATGGCACAAGACACATCGAAATTTGCATTCATTTATAAATTTGTCATATAATATATAAATAGTACGGATTGCTTGAGAAATCAAACTAAGTATTGTTCACAGTCCACTGTTACAGAGCCGTGTAGGTGAATTTTCGACATCTGTACCGAAAGAAGTGCTAATTCTGGAACACCTAAGGAAGGCACAGTATACGAAGACCGAATCGGGCACTTGTTGATTTTGGATTGTGTCCGAATATAGTTGCTCGTTTTTTAACCCTTTATGGACATAATACAGACTAACGATGAAGTTTTTCTCAAGTATTGTTCGCTTAAGCTCGTTTGCAATCGGTGTAACATAAATGTGCAATACTTTTTTTCATTTACTTCGTAGGTTTTCGGTTCTATTCGTAACTTTAACATTGAAGTTGAGCCTGATACTCAGGACTTTTGTACCTGAGCATTTTGGTACGGACACAAATTGTTTCTGGGGATAGTTTAGCCAAATAACGAAAATAAATATTTTCTATACCTTCTTTCAAAAGAAATGCTTCTGGTATAAAAACGTATGATCTACGTAGAAATCTTAAAGAATCTGATACGCAGTTTCACTAGCACTTGAAAAGCGTTTCCGTACATCACATGTTTTGTTTTCTGAGGACTAAACCTTCCTTAAGAATATTTTTTTTAAATTCGAGGTTTCTCGATCTAAGACAACATGTGCGGATAAGTCTGCAAGGCTTTCTTAAATAGATGCTATTTGTATTTGAAATTCAACAAGCTTAAAGACTAAATGCACATTTTTTTTAAAGGTAAACAACTAAGAGTTCGTATTACTGGATATCACCAGTTTATTTCTACATGAAAGGTATCGATTCATTGTATCATAAATTTATTACTCGAAATGAATTTAACTTTAAAAGCTTCTTACACGCACCAATCCTCTTTTTGCTGCCTCTTCAAATTTATTCAAGTTTACCAACTATTTTATTAACTTACTTGTTCAATGCTTTCGGTTTAATAAGTGCATTAAAATATGCTTTCTTTTGGTGTGTCTTGAATACATTTAATTGCTCTTCATTTATATGATCGCGCATGGAAACCATCGCTTTTGTTATGATGTCAACAACCAAGTGAAGTTTTTCATTATAGCCATGAACCTAAAGCAAAAATCAATTAAACAATTTTGTGTACAAAAAGTTTGATAAATATATCGATGAAAATAGAACATTTAAATTTTTTATTTATCACTTAAGTGCGCTTAACCATCGATATATAACTTAAAAAATTTATAATTTTTTCGAATAAAAACAAAAAAATTTGATGAACCAACCTTCAACACAATGCCTTTTTCGGCGGAATAGAACTGAGAATTCAATCCAGCCACGGATGCAGGATATAACTCCTCGACTAAACGAAATTTAACTAATTGAGCATACAAAGCACACATCACATCACTGTTAGAAAAATAAACAGTCATGTTATTACTCAAAATTCAATTTTTAACATTAGATAATTACTTTTTAGGATTCTGCCTTAAGAGTGGCGAAATGAAATAGAAATACATATAGGCTTCGGGTAAATTAAATTTATCGTCCTGTCTAAACCACAGTTCGCAAATATCTGTTTGCAAAATTTTTTTAGGCGCCAGCGGTATGTCAGGTCTGCCATTTTCTTGCCAAAACAAGCGAAAATCGCTCGATATAAAACGATTTGGTTTGGGCAAAAATAGCTCTTCCATTGGTTTAGAGTTCGTCCACATATCACGCCATTTTTTTGGCATTGGAATGTTGGTGTATTCAGTGCCAAACCATTGTTCTTTTTTGTTATATGTTATACCCTCATATTTCTGCTGCGAAGTGATCATAATATTAAATTTGAAATCGTTTAGATGCTTAATAACATCCTGTATCTGCTCTTCGTTATATTCGAAATATATTTCCGTGCCAGTGAGTATATCTTTTGGTGGATAGTATTTCGTTTTAACAACCAAATTTTGTACATTGTCAAAGGCAGGCTTTTGTGACTCAAATCGAAAACTTGTAGCTTCAATGAGTTGTAGTTCAGTGTAGGCTGACTTCAGCGAACCACAATGAGAGAAAAGTTTTATAAAGGCAAACGTGGCGGCAAGAACCTGCAAATATTGAACGTGATGATAAGAAAAATAGACAGAGTATACTGTCAACGAACCTCGTCTAAATGCTTAAAACCATCTTCGGTTAAGTAAATGCATAGATTGAAGAGCGAGTACATGCTGTTGGTATCAAAGCCAGATTCATCGATGCCAGCGATTAACTCAAGACCCCAAAGTCTAGATAAGAAACAGATTAATGCGATGACTTAACATAATGAGCATATTTCAAACTTTTTTCTTAAGTATGCGCACAAGCTGCCTTCGCCCTCGTAGCCAATTAAAAACGATAAGAAATGATCAGGTTTGCATTTGTAGAGCTATTAGTAAATAGTAAGACTTTAATTATATAAATAAAAATATGATGCATTATGTAAAACGTACCTTAATCATGGATGGAAATACCCAAGTTAACTCTAACTTGCATACATTTTCCACAGGCTTCAGAAAGAATACCTCATTGTGAAAATCATCACAAAATGCTTCGCGATAGCTAAATTCGCTAAAGTCACGACCATTCAAGTAATTGCTGGGAATGCCTGAAAAATGTTTAACAACCAGTGACTCCAGTTCATCGATGGGCAAACGTGCCTGCACGCAAACCACCATACGATGACCACTATAGTGATGCTTGCGAAACTCATGCAGCACATTGTGCAGCTCATCATCATTGGGCACCATTTCCTTGAGAGACTTCAAATTGCCCCACGTAAAGGTGTTGTGTGGAAAGTTGGGCCGCGCCAAGCTGGCTAATAGTTGATCACGTCTAGCTTCATCGTCGTGTAGCGTCTGTTGGAATTCTGATTCGACAGCATCACGTTCGCGTGTCATGGCATCCTTTTTCATTAGCGGTGCTTTGAGAAGCGCCGTAAATAAATCCATGCTGCTATCCAAGTGCTCTTCGGATACTTCAAAATAAAATAGAGTCTCCTCACACTCTGTGTTGGCATTATCAAAACCGCCACACTTTTTAATGTGTGAATCGAAAGCATTTTCAGCAGGATATTTTTCAGAGCCCATGAATATCATATGTTCCAAGAAATGTGCTAAGCCTTGGTATTTAGTGGGTTCCGAGAAGGAGCCTACATCAACCAGAAGAGCACAAGCCGCCAGCTTTTCATCACCTGCAAAAAAAAAATGCAAAATAATATTGATGAACGAGAGGAATAAGCGAGACATTCGCAAGGCAGCATGTTACAAGGTTTATTGGAAAAGTATTTTTTGTAAGTTATTATAAATGTACTTTTGAAATGTTTTCCTTGTGGCCTAGAGTATGAAGAGAAATTCAATCCTAAGGTGTTTTTCCCAAAACTAATGAGCGTTTATTTGACTATTTGGCGATCTTCTAAACTTTCAAATGTTAATATTCAGTATTGGGCAATAACTAAGCAATTCTGTCTTCAAAACATTTGAAAAATGTAATTAATTTGCTTTATTGGCACTAAATTGTCAAATAATTTTTCAATAAAGCTTAGTACTCTGTTCGTATGCGTGAAATTTCCCTCGCAACATTAATTTTTTTGTGGCGTGAAAATTCTGGCAAATATTTTGTTGCGAAGACATTGAAAAACTTGAGAAAGTCATGCTTTACTTCTCAAAACAGAGAAAAATAAATAAATGAAAACAAAACATTTACGACAACTATCACTTTTCACTTAAAAATAATTGCCTATTTATTTTCATTTAAATTGTCATGAAAAAATGTTGCAAGAGAAATGTTGCGAGTGTTTTTCACAGCGGAACAGTGTACGACTTTGACGAACATCTTGTGAAAAATTTCACACATATTTCATAGCTATAGTTTGTTGTATAGAGATTGGAGTAAAATTTCACATGAAACTGAACAGAATGCTAAGCTTAAGGGCATATTAACGACGATTGGAGCAAAACAACATTTGAGGTGAATGAGAAATGTCATATCGTCTGCTACTTAAGTATTTTGAATACAACCCCCTCTATACTAAATAAATAAATAAATAAATATCTTCGACTAGGCCGAAGTTAAAATACCCCCACGGCCTATTTGTAATGGTACAAAATCTTTAATTGTAGCTCTTATTGTATGAGTTTTAAAAAATGTTACTATTTTGAAGACGTCTAAAATACATTCATATCAAATTGTTTTCCTGCAGAGTAAAATCAAGCCTCTTTATAAAGTTTTCAATTTTGGGATTGTATGGGAAGTGGTCGTGTTCTTGAGTGGTTGACGCCAATTTTTCTAACACGCCTAAGTTTTGATATAAAATACTTGATACTTTTTTAAATGGTTAGGACGAGTTGCTTAGTTTTGCACAATACTGTATGTCAAACATAAGTGAATTATCGGTTTTTTAAATGCTACAAGCAAATAAATCTGAACTGAAACGACTTCCAGTTTTATTATTTAATTTTTTTGGAAGCACGAACTGAATAGAGTTTAAGTTATATTATTTAATTCTTTGGAAAGATTTTCATTTCCAATATATTGTCGAGCTCAGTATACTGAGCTAAAAAATACTGAACGAAATAGAGCGACAAAACGATACACAAATAGCTTGTATTGATTTTGACAATTCTTTGAAATTTTGATATTCTATTCCTTTCGACAAACATTAGAAATTGAAATCAGAAGGATTTTTTGGTTAATATTAAAATTGTATGTCTAAATCCATTTAGTGAAATGTGGATACTGGCTTTTTTGCTTCAAAATTGGGTCTTTGGCCAGCTGTTCCACAAAAATATCATCAAAAATTTATATTTGTTTTCAAAAACTTGAATAGTACATTGATTAAGGAAATTTCATTTTTAGCACCGTTTAATTTTAAACACATTGAAACAGATTGCAGTGCACATCGAATTGGTTAATTGCATTTCTTAGAATAACAAAATAACAAAAAAAGTACCCGTTATGTTACGATCAATATAACTACTATGCGATTGTTCAGGGTAAAATCGAGCAAATTCTAACTTTAACTTGCTATAATATTTTAGATGAGTTTTAAAATTGTGGCATTTTAATTTGTTATTTTAGGTGAAAATAAAAAATTAAATTAAATATTTAAGGTGAAATCTTAGGAATTAGGCAATAGGAATAGGAATTAATAGTAGAAAGAAAGATATTAATTTTTAGAATGTTTTGATAGAATCTAATGTTATGCAAAGTTCAAGATAATGAGTTTAATTAATAAAACGTAAGCAATTGCAATATCACGAAAAATGTTCTAACATTTCAAAAAGTTTTAGTTCATAAGTTGAATTTAAAAATTCTTAGGGTGATGTCAGAGTGAGGACTACAAGCGAGGCGATACTTGAAGCTTTGCTATTAGGTGCTATAAACAATGCTATTCTATGTCAAAATGAACTTATAGAACTGAGCATCGCTTTTACTCTGACACCTTTTGACACCTATTCTTTTAATTTGAGCTTAAGCATTTTCTCAAAAGCTATCTTTCAACTTGAGCTGGAGTTGAGGGAGTTTTGAGAAAATATTTGAAAGTTACATATCAAGTGGAGAATTTAAAATTACTTCATAACTAAGAATATAACCATTTAAAAAAAGCCTTTTACGTTGAAAAACTATAATTCGCCTATTGAAATGTTGTTGAGAATTAGCGTCAATGATTTGAAGAAGATATTAAAATTAGTATGTGAAAAACGAACACTTTGACCTTACTAATATCACGAATTTGACCTAACCGAGATAAATCACATGCTGAATACGATAAAAATGCGGTCTTAAATATGTCATTCAAAATGTTAACAAAATACAATGGCCACCAATTCTACTGTAGACATCAGACGTGTCCTTATTATTATATTTTAAAATTTTGTCGAATAAGGCCCAGAATATAAGGCCACAAACTTGAAATTTATTTATTCACAACCATTTTTATGTTAAACAAATTAACATATATTCGGGGCATGGTTTTATTGATACTTTTTTATACGTTAAGAAAAAGGTCTCAAAATTTCAAGACACAACAAAGCTCCTTGAATTTTTTGGGATGTTATTTTATTTTTGAAATGATTTCTAGAACTAATTTGGCCTTCTGTCATCATCGCATTGGCTTCTATTCTATTCTGAAAGAATGCCACCTTCTTATGTTCAATTTCATAATTAACCAAAGTCACTGAAGAGATGTCTTCAACCTATTAATTAAAATAAGTAGATAAGCTCACAAAAATTGCAACGTTTATATTTTTCTTTTCGACAGCAAGGCTTTTCATTACGGTTTTGTAAAGGAAAATAAAGGCAACAACAACACTGCGCAACTAATGCTTCATAAGATCTTATTTTTGATTATGACTAATTGATATTTTGAGCGAAACAGCCTTTTATCGATGCCTAATAACCTAACTTCTTCTTACCTTCCTCCGAATCTGCGTCTGAGCTACCACTTTCGTCTTCTTCCGTCGTTGAGGTACCCATGGATTCATCTTCTGGGTCAGAACTTGTTTCTTCTGCGCATGAATCACCTGTAGAGTCGTAGGATGACGAAGATGATGTCAAGCCATCATGTGGCACAGGACTTGGATCGGAAACTAGCAGAGCTCGCAAGCCATTGGGTAACACTAAAGTTCTACAAAGATATTATCATTAGATCTTGTCAAAAAACCGTGACAATTCCTTCATTTCCACTTACTTATAGTGCTTCTTGTCATTCTCGGACTTGTCCGGTATATCCAAATAGCGTACATCCTCCGCGTTGACCATTTTATGCAACTGTAGCGGTCGGTATTCTACTTTCCGCTGAAGTAATTCTTTTGTTCTTGATTTGCTTATAAAATTTCTTGTGGTTATAGCACGTTGAGCTTGTTTATAATCTCTACTTATGTTCCAAAAATTGCTAAAAATTTTGTTGCTCGCTCCAATTAAATTTTTCGCTAACACAATTTTTTTTCTCAAATTTTGACAAATTATTTTTATAAATAAATAACCATGCGTTGCTTATTTAATTTTCTATTTGTTTCGATTTTCCTTTCGTATTGTAACACGTTGCCTAATATTTTGATTTTCTTTAATCAAAACAATTTGATTCAAAATTTTCGATACGCATTGAGAAATCTACTTTACTAACCAACACTCAAAAACATTCGAAAATACTAAAATTTAATTAAAATTGTTAATTTTAGTGATGAAATTTGCCTGCAGCGAGCAAACGCAGTGAAATTTTCATTAATTTTTGTCTCTTTCTTTGTTTGCGGTTTCGTCGATAGCTGACGTTTCGTTGTTTCTTCATTCTTTCGGTTGAAAGTGTCATCTATTGGTGAATAGCAAGACTAATAAAACGAACTGTCCAGATCGTACAAATAAATTTTTCATTGTGCTGATTTTTTAAACGTTTATGTAATTGATGATGATAAAAATTATGTTAAAGGGAATAGTGGTATTCACCATGTAGGGCAACTGGTCTGGTAGAGCAGCTGAATAGCAGAATTGCAGAACAAATTGTGTGACATCTCTGCATAAGATCTACCAAAACAGCTGTTTGTTGTTTCCCAAATTCAAAGTAAAATATGTTTTTTGAAAAATTATGTTTTTTGAGTTGTTACTGTTTTGTATTTAGAGTGCGATATGCTAGGCCAGTAACCGTACATTGTGAATACCACTAATATATTTATTGTGACCATATGTTCATTCTGTAACATTGTATGTAACGATATAAACATATATTATTTGAACATAATGAAAATACTACTTTTCACTGTTAAACACATATATTTAAAAATTTAATGAAATTTTCAGCAAAATTGTAAAAATAAACAAAACAGCCTGGCAATGTACAATAGCTGTGTTTTTTATCAAGCGAGTAGTTAAAAAACGACCGCTTATCATATGTATACTCGCTTAAATAACACAGGAAACTGTTAGGCCTTTTCCTCACGGAGCAATGGAAAAGTAATGCAATTGCAACACAATTGCTTATAAAGTTTCAAACTACTGAAATTCAAAACATAATTGCAACCTATGCTTTCAGGAGAGCAAGACATGTTACAACGCAACATTGATTATTTTTATTGAAGTAGACATAAATTTACCTAAGGGCCCAAAAAAAAAAGTGGCTTGGGCCCCAAACTACAATTTTTCCTGTTCTTTTAGTATATGCGAAAAAACAAACGGCAAAAAAGATATGGGTCCATCCGTACATTAAAAAATAACATTAACAGCAGATTATTCGTGGCAGTAAAAGAGCTGCAACAAAGTGATGCTAAATTTTTAGCATTGTACAGAATGACCAAAGAAAAAAAACAGCAAGTTGGTGATATAAATTGCAGCATGCTGCGTTGCATAAAACTTATCGCAAACATGTTGCCAACTAGTTTTGAAAAGTTGCTCCATGTGAAGGTTTCGGTATAGAAACATGGGTTAGCAACATTTGTTGCAATTGCATTACTTTTGAATTGCTCCGTGAGGAAATGGCCTTAGTCGCTTAAAAGTTTGCCGACCAAAGGAAAAAAAATGCTTCCAAGTTATGTTTCAATAATTGTATAAATTTCCTACAAAGGTGGCAACTATATCTGATTGATAGTCAATAGTGATGTATGAAATGAAAATTTTTTGTACCAAATACTTTTCACGAAATACTCATAATTTGCTTTAGATCAATATTTCAATAAAAATACATAATAATTTAACAGGTAAGATAAACAAAATTAATCATATATACTCATTTTGTAAAACTATGTTGTTTGCTTAAGCTTTTGGCACTGAAAATCTTTTGAGTATCGGGTTTGTTTTCAGAACCGAGTCTCCAATGCTTATAATCTGAAAATTTATGCATCACTAATTGTCAAAACTTTGATATATATAAAATAAATTTGTCAAAAATTGTTTACAAAAATTTGATCAGAACATAAACAACTTTTTGACTTTTCAGAAAATGCTTCCAAGTTTTAAAAAAATTCTTAAGCGAGTAAGCAGTCGTTTTTTGATTACTCGCTTGGTAAAAAACACAGCTAATATCTATATAATTAATAGGCTAAGGTTTTTTTGTGACTTCAACTCCTCCCAGACCAATAGACCGATTTTATCGATTCAGATGTCATTTAATCAGGTTTTGGCTGAAATTGTGCAAACCACTTTTAAAAATTGTGATTTCACTTCAGGGGGTTCTCAACCTTTTATAACAGAAATAAAATTTTTGTGCAAAAATCCGCTATTTAATCGATTTTAAATTTAGTTTAAGAAGAGCTTATAAATTGATCGAATTTTAATTTTTTTCAAAACTACAAATTTTTAACCAAAATTATCTTTTATACATTCCTCAAATGTCAATTGTCCGAAAAATGCAGTTCCAAAATCAAAAGTTCCACTTTCCGAGCAAACAACTCAGTCATATTTTAACGGTTTACAAAAAAAAATTTTTGGGTTTTTTGGCGTTTTTTCTATAAAAAATTTTTGGGTTTTTGGCTATAAATTGATGTTGTAGCTGTTCTGAAAGTATTTTTAATTAATTTTTTAATTATATCTTAGTAGTGATTTTTTTTTGTAAAATCTATTTTATAATTAGTTTTTATTTAAATTAGTTATGTTTTATAGCTTTAAAAGCTAAGCAGCGATGTTGTTGAATAGTAATAATGTTTATCTCGGTAGTTATATTAGTGTAAGTCCGTCTTCTTATTTTGACAGTTACATTTAAAATTTTAGTGTCAGATCATAAGTTTTAACCATTCAGATGATGATCTTTTGGGTCTATGAAATAACTCCCACGAAATAAGTCCCACTTTTAAAAACGAAATAAGTCCCACCAAAAATTGCTATTTTGAAAGTGGGAGTTATTTCGTTTTTGAAAGTAGGACTTATTTCGTTAATTGGTGGGACTTATTTCGTTATGCGTTTTTATTTTAAGTGGGACTTATTTCGTTTTGAGTGGGAATAAATTCGTTTTGTTAAGTGGGAGTTATTTCATAACCCTAAATTTCATACCCCGTAAAAGGGACAACCATAATTTTTTGTCCTTATCTCTCATGGCTCTTCTTTTTTGTTTATTAATTACTTTATACTTACTATAATAAAAAAACTTTAAAGAAATGTGTACAAATAGGTACCGAACTTAACTACTGGAAAAACAATATTAAAAAAAATTGTTGACGTAATTACGTATGTATGTGTTTTATTATATTTTTAGTAGGAAATTGGAATTTGTGTTCCATGTTTTCTAATATCACCATTACAAAATACAACTAATCCCAATGCCACGTTAAAACTATAATACCGTCTACCATGCACTGGATCTTCAAGCCATTTATAAAGGTCGATAATTTTAATCTGATGGTCCTTCCGAAACGGTTTCCATCTTAATAGTAAGAACAATTGATCTGTACTTAATCCATTTACGAATCCAAACGTTGTTACTAGTAGGCGTACTCTATACGTTCCTTGACCGAAAAAAGAATTAATAATAAATTCTGGAACTCTATCAAAATTCGTAATATCCATTCCATTAAAAAGCCTTCTGCAAGCTTGCATACGATTTTTCTTTATTATTCCTCTGCTTTGATTATTCATATTATTCGACGTGTGTTTTTTCCAAGAACCAAATACTTTTTATTTGAAATCGCATTAAACAGTGAAAAAGGGGGACTTATTTCGTTTATGAAAGTGGGACTTAATTCATTTAAGAAATATATTATTCAAGGTTAGTTATTTCATTTTGAGTGGGAGTTATTTCATTTCAAGTAAATTTTTAAATCATTTCATTTGGTTCAGTGAAATAACGCCCAATGAAATAACGCCCAATTTGGGCGTTATTTCATTTTTTATTTTGGGCGTTATTTCATTGGGCGTTATTTCACTGAACCATTTCATTTTGGTGGGACTTATTTCGTTTTCAAAAGTGGGACTTATTTCGTGGGAGTTATTTCATTTTTTTAAGCAATTTTTGGTGGGACTTATTTCGTTTTTAAAAGTGGGACTTATTTCGTGGGAGTTATTTCATAGACCCGATCTTTTATATAATTATTGAGACTGAATATATCGTTATTGAGGAAAAAGCTGCTTGAATAGAATATAATAAATTAAACGTCTATAATGTTGCTAAAATTTAATTTTTTATTGAATTGCTCGAATTCGGGCAACAGGTTTACTAGTATATCTTATTCAAGGTATGAAGAAAGGACAAATAGTACTAACGTCTGCGTTTCTCAAAAAAATTTTGTATTTTCTAGCCTCTTTAAGAATTCTGCTTTTCTTCAATAATGTTATAAAAACAATTCTGATGCAAACGTACTTAACCTTCAACAATATCAATACAATTGTTCAGTTTTACTCACTGTTCTTTTGTTTTTTGTTGTTTATTTTTAATGAAATATGAAATTTATGTAGTTGATAGTAGCAATTATTGTCAAAATTGTAGACTTAATCATGCAGTCTACGCCGCTCCTTTGAGTTATATCTGAACATAACAGTCAGTTGCCAGCAGCGCTCTCTGACACGGCATTATACTAAGTTTAGTGAAACTTTAACACGTTTTATAGCTATTGAGTTTTATCTCAAAATACGAGTGTTTCAAGTTTTATGTTGACTATTCTGTTTTAACTGCTTCAATTTTAAAATTCCACTATTGCTTCAGTTTTTTTTTATTGATAAAACTTATCACCGCGACTGCGAATCGAACTCGGGCTCCGAGCATGCTAAACCAAACATGCCAAACACTAAACCTGCATGCCGTTTGGACAGTCAGTAACAGTCAGTTGCCAGCAGCGCTCTCTGACACGGCATTATACTAAGTTTAGTGAAACTTTAACACGTTTTATAGCTATTGAGTTTTATCTCAAAATACGAGTGTTTCAAGTTTTATGTTGACTATTCTGTTTTAACTGCTTCAATTTTAAAATTCCACTATTGCTTCAGTTTTTTTTTATTGATAAAACTTATCACCGCGACTGCGAATCGAACTCGGGCTCCGAGCATGCTAAACCAAACATGCCAAACACTAAACCTGCATGCCGTTTGGAGCCACGGTCACCACCAAAAAAAAATTTTCTGATCGGTCACATCTGCAGACAATGGCAAAACTCAGAGAGTAAATAATGCCATATAAAGCTTCTTGAGAACATGAACTGTAGCAGTTCGGAGTCGGCATAAAACATGTGGGTCCAGTTCTCGGTCAATTGTGTGCAGACATTTAATAACGCACACAACACAATTGATCATAAGAAGCTCGGCCAAAGTCCTTTCAAGGGCTGAAATGGCCAATTCGTTTGTTTTTTATTGCTGTAGTTTTGCTCATGTCCGCAAAAACGAAGCTTTGACAGTATGGAAATTACAGCCTTTATTTTTTTTTCATGATGTGTTTTGACCTTTATAGAGCAGGTCTGCATTTCTAGCAGACATGCTGCTCATCATCAGCGCTAACACGAAGACACATACTCACAATATTCACATAATCACAATATTCCAAACTTTCACTTTGCCTTCTTTCAAATTAACCAACGAAAAATTTTGGGGAGATTACGATTTCCGGGGCGCCGCGATTTGACGATGGATTCGAAGAGTACTCTTAATAAAAATAAGAATAGCCAAAGGAAATGTTGTGTTATCGATTTGTTTCCGAGTTATCGATTTTTTAAAAATTTTTTTTTGCTATAAGGTCTAT
Source organism: Tetanocera ferruginea (assembly GCA_958299015.1). Classification (NCBI taxonomy): domain Eukaryota; kingdom Metazoa; phylum Arthropoda; class Insecta; order Diptera; family Sciomyzidae; genus Tetanocera; species Tetanocera ferruginea. The sequence continues at coordinate 111,188,743 of OY282643.1, read as the reverse complement.
GAAGAAAACTGGCTGTATTATTCTTAATATATAACCGATATTAATGATTAAGATAAAATTTAAAAGGTTATATGTAAGGCTTTTAGAAAAATTTTAAATTAATGAAATCTGTTGAGTACTTTGTATTTTATAGGTATTTTTATGCAATACAAATATATTTTCTTACATAAAACCGTTATTTTCTCAAAAATTACCGTTATTACTATGAATTATAAAGAGTAAATTATTAAAGCTTGAACATTTATCTTTCATTTGGTATATAATATATATAATTTATTTGACTTTTTGTTGTGTTTTTTATGATATAATGATTTGCCCTTGTACGGAAAATTGCATATTTCACTCATATTTACCTTAGATGTTTTTCTTTCGTACTCCATATTTACGAATATCGCCATTACAATACAATATTTATATGAATTAACGGGATTTTCGAGTCAGTGAAAAAAAATTGTATATTTTGGTCGATCAGTTAATAAAAAAATAAATATTTTTATCTATCGAAAAAAAAGTAAAACTTTCAGCTTATCAAAAATATATATTTTTAGTACCTTAAAAACGAAAATTTTGCAGAAAAAAAACGGTTCCTTTAATTAAAAAATTCAAATCTAATATATATTCGCTTATGAATTTAAAAACATTTTTGAAATTATATTTGTATTATATATCGTTGAAAAGGCATTTAATTACCTTTCGAATAGCATGTCAATCTTTAAGATCCAATGGATATCGGCAAAGATATAGAAAATTTTGTGAACAGATTTTTTAACAAAGAAAACACTTGGAAAATTTAAATTTTATGTAATATAGTGTGAAATTAAATAAAAAAATGTATATTTTTATATGTCAAACAAAAGGTCTAACTGTAAGCTTTTCAAAAAAAATATATTTTTAGTAACTTAATAACGTAAATTTTTTATAAAATAACGGTTCTTTTTATTAAAAAATTCATCTTTGGAATAAATTCGCTTATAAAATTAAAAATATTATAGCAATGATATTTATAATAAATATATTTGAAAGGTCATTTAATGACCTTTAAAATGACATATCAATCTTAAAGATCCATTGAGTAGCGACAAAGATATAGATGTTTTTTTGAACAGATCTTTTAACAAATTTTTTTTTTTTAAAAATCGATAACTCGATAACTAATAGAGTTATCGATTTTTTGTTCGGCGAATCATGTTTTTTTGTTGTTTTCTACCAGAAAACATCTTCAAATCGCGGCGCCCCGGAAATCGTAATCGTGCCAAAATTTTTGAATTTAGTGAAATACTAACATCCCTACAAGCTTCGTTTCTCGAGTAGATGATTATGTGTCTTCGTGTTAGCGCTGATGATGAGCAGCATGTCTGCTAGAAATGCATACGTTTTTAAATTGAAAAATAAAATTGTTAGATAAAATATTAAATTATTTCGCGTTTTATTTCAATTTCAACTATTTTTGTAGTCAATAAAGGAAGAAACAAAACACTTTCACTCAGTTTTTCGACTACAAACACGGTTCAACATACTTTTGTATAATAAATATAAAAGGAAATCTATAAAAATTTATTTTCCAAACATTTTCCAATGTCTTTACAAACAGGCTTGCTAAAACTTACTTCTCGCAATGTTTTCGTAAGTGTCGATGAAGCAACAATCTTTTACAGTTAGCTTCTGCATAAAAACCTGTTTTGTTTCTTTGCGTATTTTGCTTTGCACATTATTCGATGTTCGTATTTGCACTACATAGCACGTGTAAATTTTTATTATTTCATTTAAAACTTTTATTATTTAACTTGAAGTACAAAGCAATGTGAGTTATTTTGCAAAACAGCTATTATTTTGTAAGAAAGCGCAGGAAGCTAAATGACGTACATAATTTTTATTAAATATGCTTATTTGTTCATTCTTTAAGCCTTATTTTATAATTTTGAAATTCTTTGCTATGAAATACATTACCAAATTTATTTTATAATTGTTGTTAATGATTGGAAAATATTTGGAATTGAATGCAATTATAAATTTAAAACAAACTTTTTTATTATGCAATACATTTCCAAATTTCCAAATTTCCAATTGTGTTCAGTCGACTAATGCCTATATGACACTGGCTAGTTTTAATTAACAAATGCTCATTAAAATTTTCCGTTGATATGACTATTTACGCTATATGTGCAATCAAGCGAATCAAGCGCTTAAAAATACAAAAATTTTCTACTTTTTCAGCTTCTATCAGCTTAAAACCACGAAAAAGTCATTGTGAATACCTTGTTACAGCAGAAGGAAGAACAAGATAAATATTATGTAAAGCAGACATTCTGCATTTTTCGTAATTATTTTTAAATAATTCGGGCAAGTTGTAGATTTTTGACACAACATAAATTATATTTTTGTCGCAACAGCTGTTAAATTTTCCACACAATTTTCTACAGACATTCCATTCACACAAGACATTGCTGTCTCTTTTAGGCACGATTACGATTTCCAGGGCGCCGCGGTTTGAAGATGTTTTCTGGTAGAGAACAAGAAAAAAACATGATTCGCCGAACAAAAAATCGATAGCTCTATTAGTTATCGAGTTATCGATTTTTTTTTAAATTTTTTTGTTAAAAGATCTGTTCAAAAAAACATCTATATCATTATCGTTACTCAATGGATCTTTAAGATTGATATTTCATTTGAAAGGTCATTAAATGATCTTTCAAATATATTTGTTATAAATATCATTGCTACAATATTTTTAGTTTTATAAGCGAATTTATTCCAGAGTTGAATTTTTTAATGAAAAGAACCGTTATTTTCTAAAAAATTTACGTTATTAAAATACTAAAAATATATTTTTTTTGAAAAGCTTACAGTTAGACCTTTTGTTTGACATATAAAAATATACATATTTTATTTACTTTCACTCTGTATTACATAAAATTTAAATTTTCCAAGTGTTTTCTTTTTTAAAAAATCTGTTCACAAAATTTTCTATATCTTTGCCAATCTCCAATAAATCTTAAAGATTGACATGCTATTCGAAAGGTAATTAAATGCTTTTTCAACGATATATAATACAAATATAATTTCAAAAAAGTTTTTAAATTTAGACCTGAATAAATATCAGATTTGAATTTTTTAATTAAAATAACCTTTTTTTCTACAAAATTTACGTTTTTAAGATACTAAAAATATATTTTTTTTTTAAAAGCTGAAAGTTTTACCTTTTTTTCGATAGATAAAAATATGTATATGTTTTTATTAACTGATCGAATAAAAAATACAAATTTTTTTCACTGACTCGAAAATCCCGTTAATTCATATAAATATTGCAATAAATACATGTAGCTACAATGTTGCCTTAAAAACAAGTATTTATTGTAATGGCAATATTCGTCAATATGGAGTAAGAAAGGTACAAATCTAAGGTACAAATGAGTGAAATAAGCAATTTCCCGTACAAGGGCAAATCGTTGTATCATAAAAAACACCACACAAGGTCAAATAAATTATATATATTATATACCAAATGAAAAATAAATTTTCAAGCTTTAATAATTTACATTTTATAATTGATAGTAATAACGGTAATTTTTGAGAAAATAACGGTTTTGTGTAAGAAAATATTTTTTTATTGAACAAAAATGCCAATAAAATAGAAAGTTTTCAACAGATTTCATTAATTTAAAATTTTTCTAAAAGCCTTATATATAACCTTTTATATAATACCTTAATCATTAATATCGGTTATTTATTATTATTATAGACTTTATAGCAAAAAAAAAAATTTAAAAATCGATAACTCGAAAACAAATCGATAACACAACATTTCCTTTGGCTATTCTTATTTTTATTAAGAGTACTCTTCAAATCCATCGTCAAATCGCGGCGCCTCGGAAATCGTAATCTCCCCCTCTTTTATCCCCTGCTTGTTTTAAGATCTGAAAACAAGCCAGTGTCATAACACTATAAGTTGATAACTTCGTTATTGAAATAAAATATAAAATCTGGCATCACTAAAATCCTAAATTTAGTTGTTAAACTTCATTGTAAAATTAAACACAGCTCATGCCTACGGTTTGTCGTGAACGAAAATTGAAGAGGACAGAAATAATTGAAGACATCAGAGCTAAGAATAATCAAAATTGTTTAGTAATAAATTAAATAGATTCTCAACGCGCAACAAATATTTAATAAATGTAAGTAAACGCGGCAAGCAGCAAAATCCAAGAATTATCGATGCAAAGCCGCATTTGAATCATCAAATAAAATGAGACACAAGACAACGAAGCTCCAGTAACAACAACAATAACAGCAGCTCAGTGCAGCGCAAAAAATTCATCGTGTAATAGGAACAAAAGAAAATTGACTGAGCATCGAATTTTGCCAAAAAAATTTTATACGAAAACTACAAGGTAGCACCCACATCATAAGCGGAAACTGCAGCTCATTGTTAATTCAAACAACGCACAGCTGGCAACAGCGGAAGCACCCACTTGTCGCACACACAACCAAACATTGAACGCAAAGCCCGAATTCCGAATATGGCAAGCATGCAAGACAAAAAGCGCAACACCTTTATGAGCTATGTTGCTACGCCTCCCCATACATTAGGTAGCGAGGGTGATGGCAGCGACGAATGGTGCCTAAGCGATATGCGCGATGTGCATTTGGCCAAACCGCGACTGTTGCCCAATGAATTGGTTGTGGCTTCTGCGCCCGCTTATATGTATCCGGCAACAACAAAAATCAGCGAAGAAAAATCCAAAGAGGCCATCTTTGGCCTGCTCACAGTAACAAACTTCAAGTTGGCATTTGTGCCGCATGAAAAACACTACGAACAGAAAGTCGAGTTGGTGGGATACCAAGAAAACCTTTATCTGGATAAAAATGATGTAACGCTTAACAACATCGATCATATTTTTCAGGTTGTGGACAAGACTACGAAGAAGAAAAAACTGGAATATCAGCAAAAAGTAAGTTCGCGCATTAGCGCTTTGCACATAGTGTGCAAAAATTTTCGGCTGCTTAAATATGCTTTCCGTCAACCGTTGGCCGACAAAGATCACGGCAAAATAATTGCCTCAGCGTTGGCACGCTTTGCGTATGCCTCACGGCATGATCTCAGCTTTGCTTTCTGCTATAAAGAGCCTTACTACAACACCTGCAAAACGGGTGTGACAATGTTTCAGTCGAAGAATGACTGGACACGCGAATTGATACGTTGTGGTGCCACCGAGTGGCAGGTGGTTACGGCGGAAACCGTACCAGTGCAAAATAGCTTGCTACCGCCGCATTTCATTATACCCAAGTGTTGTACCAAAGAGCATCTATTGGCTCAGTGTCGGGATTTCTGTGATTCGCGCACCGCCTTCTGGGTTTATGGCTTCGGCAATGCAGCACTTGTACGCATGGCTGAGCTGCGACCTTCCGTGCAGGACACCAAAGTCGAAAACATTACGCTGGAGTTAGTGCGTAGCTGTCATCCAGAGAAAAAAGCGTTAAGATTATTGCAACTTACTGAGCGTCTGCCAAGCATCATGGATGTGCAGCGTGCCTACATAAAATTCAGACGCATCTGCACACCGGAAGGACCGCAACAATTTCTGCTGCAAGATGCTAAATTCTTGTCACTATTAGAAAAATCGAATTGGCTCTTTTATGTTTCACTGTGCCTGCGTTATGCCTGCGAAGCTGCTGAGAATATGCGACAAGGCATTAGCTGCGTGCTGCAAGAATCCAATGGCCGCGACATGTGCTGCATAGTATCCAGCCTAACACAAATCATACTTGATCCATTGTATCGCACAATCGATGGCTTCCAAACGTTGATACAAAAAGATTGGGTAGCTTTGGAACATCCCTTCCAAACGCGACTCGGCCATGTGCGCGCTTCAGCTGACGATGACGAAGGTGAAAGTCCTGTGTTTCTGCTCTTTCTGGACTGCGTCTGGCAGCTGTTGCAGCAGTATCCCGATGAATTTGAATACAGTCAAACATATTTGACTACAATTTGGGACTCTTGCTTTCTACCCATCTTTGATACGTTTCAATTCGATTGTGAAGTCGATCGTAGGCGTGCTGTTAGGGAACAAAATCTAGTACTACGTCCGGTATGGGACTGGAGTGAACAATTTGCAGAGAAGGATAAAGTCTTCTTCACAAATCCTTTCTATCAACGCAAGCAGGAACCGCCTCATCGTAAATCGTTTGCAATACCTGCAGGCGCTGTTATGTTGCCCGGATTGGCACAGCCCAATAGAACAGGTCAGCGCAATACCATAAATCCACAGCTATTTGCTACACAATCTACCAATCCCAAAGATCGCTACCTGCAGCCATGTCATGCTATGTCACAGCTAAGCATCTGGGAGCAGTGCTACTATCGCTGGATACCCATACTCGAGATCAAGTTTGGCGGTTTTCCACAAGTCGATCTCTACCATCGGTTGTTGCTAAGCAATATTGCCAAGCTGCAGCGTTGTTTGGAGTTGCAGGATTTTGATGAACTACCCGACATTTATTATGATTTTACCAAGCAATCACGACCTACGAGCGGCGACAAACGCAACAGCATTGAAATGGTTGATGGCGTTGAACGTCGTCGCAAATCGCTGCCCAAAGTGGCTGCCAATGGCGTTGGTACGGGCAGCCAGCTGCCTTCAATATCCTCATTCTTCCCGTTTAGCGTCAATTTGGGTGAGACGCAGCAGCTTATTGATATTCTAACAAATAGCAATGAGATTATAATGGAAGGCTCCATAATGGAGCGCTTGTCCATCGCATAAATAACACAGCTTAGCATATTTGGCGTAACTACTAAATATATCAGTATACAATACAACTAACAATACATAAAAACGAACATATATAAATATATTTTTAAATATTACAGCAATGAATACAAAACAAAATTAATAATAAATTAAAATTATTAAAAGAAAACAACCAATGTATATTTATATAATGCATAAAAGAGGCGTTGAGATGCAAAATATATTTTTAATTTGAAATGAAGAGTAAATGTAAAAATTTGAATAAAATTATTAGAAGGTGTGCCAAAATTTGTGTTGCAAAATAACAGCTCATAATTCTGATAAGGAATTTTTGAAGAACGTATATATTTCTCAACGCCTCGGCTGAGGCACAAGGGCTGCAAAAGAGAAACAACCAAAAATTGCTAAATTTTAGAAACCTTTCTTTTTAAGCTATTTCGCAAACTTTATTACCATAACCATATGACTTAATATTCGAACACTCTTGCAGCTTTTTGGCCTTAATTGTTAAATATATTATTTTACTACCAAGTATTATTTTAAATTTGTATAAAAAAAAGAAGAACAATATTGAATTCAGCTACTTCTTTCTTGATTATCACTTCATATAAGTTTTAGTTAAATGAGCAAAATATAAAAAAGAATTCCTTGCAAAAAGGCAGTTAACATGTGAAGTTATAATATTTTATGTATCACTTCTGTTTTTACTTTTCTTTATTTATTTGAATTTTAAATATATTAAACTTGTGTTGAATTATTTATAGGCATCAAATAGTTAGCTTCATATTAATAAAATTATCATTCTCTATATTAATGCTATAAACATCTTTATAATATATATATATATAAATTTATATAAAAACCATGTATTAATTTCTGCTTAACACAATTTCAAGTTTCTATATTAAATTAAATAATAATGTTATTCTGAATTAAATAATGTTGTTATTAAAATGTTATTTAGTTCAACTATTGAAAGGAAATTTGCTCAGCTCGAAACTGCCTGGGAAGACACTCGCAGGGGGAAGATTATTCCACAAATTTTAATTGTCACGGTAATACGATGTTCTATTGGGCATCAAAGCAGTTGTATAAGGATGGACGATTGTATAAGAATTGGAGAGCTGCCCGAGTGGACCTAAAAAACACACGAGCTGGTGGCGTCAGGTCATGAAGTTCCCTTGAACACTTTCCATGACAGCACCTAGAAGGCTCAGGCAACCAACAACAACCCCTATCAGATAAATCACACGACGTTTAATTCGGTCCAGGAGTTCCAAATACTATCTTGAAGTCGATGCCCAAAGAGCTCGGGCGTTTTTTGAACGAATACGAATGACAAATGCTGATGTCGTCTGCAAACGAGTGGATTAGCTTATGAGTCAACGACAGAAAGTCGTTGATAAAAACCAAACACAAAGAAGATGACAGGATTGAGCAAAGTTATCACCGACAACATATGAGACTAGATTTGATGCGAGCGCTTTATGTCACACTCGGCCAAACGCCTTTCCAAGAAATATCCAAGGCAACAACTTTGCTCTTACCAAATAAGTGAACGCATTGATTCCATTTTTCAGTGAGGTATGCCATCATGTCACCAGAAACCATACTGGTGGTCACTAAGCAAATTTTCACACCAGAAACATTAGGAGTATTCAGCAAAAATAAAATTAGTTTGATTATACATATGTACATTAAGAATGGTCTCAGAGTGACAGATGAACTGAATTTTAATTTTAAACTCAGAAGTTTTCGTTTTTAAACTTGCCCCCGTCACACCATTCCCAGGAAGGAATACATTAATGCAACTATTAATCTAGTATAAATAATTGAATTATATTTAAACATTTGGAAACCTTGGATTATCTACTTATGTATTCTTATGTATAGTAAATTGCTATACATAAGATCTACTTATGTATTCCATGGATCATCTACTTATGTATTCTTATGTATAGTAAATTGCTTGAAATTTAGCAGGTTAATGTAATTTTTAACATGATAAAGAAGTCAGAACGTCACACCCGTCCTATGGAATGAGTCTATTGTTTTTTAAAAAAACACTTTAAAATTTAATAATATCTAAAAATCTGTCCCTTCTTCTGTCAGCCAGGATAATCTTGTTTACTTCCCAGCTCTAACATCAGAAGCATAGAAATTTTCAATGAAGTTTTGAAAGTTAATTCCCTGCAAACATTTTATGAGGCTCTCCAAAAAATTACTCTAAAAAGAGTGTTTTTTATGCATGTTTTATGATGACTCATTAAAAGGACTCATTAAAGAGTATTAATTATGACTTTTAAATGATTGCTCAAAAATAATGCATAAGAGTCTTATTGTATCTGATTTATGAGTACTCATAAAAGACACGCATTAAAGAGTCCTAAATACGACGGTAATATGATTGTTCATAAAAAAGACTCATAAAAGAATCATATATTGATTGATATATGCGGAATCATAAAGAAGACTCATTAAAGAGTCTTTTATGAGAGAATAGATTCTGATAATTGCAAAAGCATCATATCTAATAAAAAAATAATAACTTTATCGAGCATATTTTTGTTTACTGTATAAAACTTTGTAATTATGGACACATGCTATACTGGCGTCACTTTTGGGAGAATTGTTTGTTTGTGGCGATACATGCACACATGCATTAAAATTGAACTACAACACATGTTCGTTGCAAAAAAACTTCTTATATGAGTCTTAAAAGAGTATTTAATATGAGGATTAAAGAGTTCTAAATATGAGCCATAAAAAAGTACTTAATATGAGTCTTAAAAGAGAATTAAATATGAGTCTTAAAACCATCATTACTATGAGTCAAAAAAGACTTAAAGTAGTCAATATTATGAATCCTATTTTGGGGCCTACAACATATGAAAATGTACTCATAAAAGAGTATTTTTTGAGCGCATTATGACGATAACACCTCATTTATATGAGTCTTTTAAGAGTCATAATGTTTGCTGTATAATTTGCTGTGTAATTAATGATGAATACTCCGAACTGTTTTGTTGGTTTTAACAAACATTTAGTGTTTGGTTTCGTTGCACTGAAAACTTCTTCGTATTACATTTACTGCACACAATTGTCACTACTGCTTCCTATTGACGCTTCTAGTTACTGCCATCTTGGCATATTTAAAATATCCGTTACTAGATTTGTCCAGCTTCCTGCTTTTAATCGAGGTATAACCGTTTCCTAGTGAAGTTCTTCTATAACCTTAAAGTAAAACGAGCTCGTGCTATTTAAAAAAAAAAACTCAATTTAAAGTAATAATAATACCTATAAAGCTTCATTATGTCCAGCAACAATACAGTGAACAGACAAAAGAAAACGCAAGATTTGCCTGTGGATAGGCTTATTCAAATCACAGCACAATCTTTTGCTTTCATTATGAATGCTTCAATAAATGAGAAATTCATACAAGAATGTAAGGATGCATTGAAAATAGATGACATGTCGCAGGCAGAACAGGCCATGGAGCAGCTGCTAGCAAGATGTGTTGAACAACATGAAAGCGGACCGTCAAAAGCAAAACGAGCGCGCAAGAATTAGCAATTTAACGTGTAGTTTAACAAGTTGTTCTTTATTTGAATATTCGTTTAAAGACTAGATATAAGAACTAGTTTAAGCTCTCATTCGTTTTTTTTTTTTCAATAAAATAATAAAGTTACGCTTTCATGAACTACATTCGGTTTTAAGTTTTTCTTTCAATATATTTCTATGTACATGTATTAAGCATTGTACACTGCTTGGCTTGGTTGCACGACTTGTCCTAAGAAACTCTAACTAAAAAATTCTTTGTATTGCTTTTACTTTTCTGCAGCTTCATCAGCCTTGAGTAACGAGCTGTCAATGCCCACCTTTTTCAATTCCTCTATAAGATCGCCACTTTGATGCATTTGCAATAAAATATCACAGCCACCAACAAATTCGCCATTGATGAAAACCTGCGGTATTGTTGGCCAATCCGTGTATTCCTTGATGCCTGTGGATAAAGAGTTGAGTTGTCAAGCAACAATTTGGACATATAAGCTGGTGTTGCCTACCTTGACGCAGCTCTTCATTCTCTAGCACATCGTGTGCGTCGTATTGCACGCCATGCATTCGCATAATTTGTACTACTGCATTGCTGAAGCCGCAACGTGGTGCCTCCGGATTACCTTTCATAAAAACGACTACTTTATTGGTGCGCACCAATTTTTCAAGTGCGTCTTTGTCAAAAGAAGGTGGCTCAGCCGTTGCACTGCTGTAGTACCGCGATGCCAAAGAGTTGCTACAACGTAACATGCTTGTGTTGCGACTTTGACGCACTATTTGTCGGAAGATTGTGTTCATTTTGTTCTATTGTTGGGCTATTTTTTATTGCACTCTAAAAATTTTGTTAACAAACTTTTCTAATTTAGTCGACAATCGTGTTAGATCAACTCCGAATTTCCTCAAATTTAATGATAAAAAAATTATGAAATTATGTGACAAACAGCTGATTTAGTTCATCTCTCATGTATCACTTCTACCCACAGATAGATGACGCTGCTATTTTATGCAAATTAAACACATCTTTGAACAGTACTGTAAAGAGGAAAATTATACATTTAAACAGGGCTGCAGCGGAGAAAACAAAAACACTAAATAAATTTTGAAGCTTTGAAGAGAAAATGTTGGTAGAATATAAAATAATTTTACTTGAAATTTAGTTTTGATTAACAAAACAATTTTATTACTTCAAAAAAAAAATTTAATATTACATTTGAAAAACATAGAGCAAAATAAAAATAAATCTGTGGTCATAAGCGAAAATCGCCTAACTCTGATTTCAATGTTTCGAGAAATCTTGCTTTAAAGTTTTTAATCACCACATAAGTTATATGAAAAGTTCTTCGGCTTTTATGTTATCATTTTGCTTGAATAACGCTGGAAACTCCCGATTTTGTGTGTACATGGTTCAATACGCGTAGAACAGAGCTGCATCAATAAGCCAATTTTTTCTTAAATCGACTGAGGCGGTTATCGCATGTGACCACAGAAATATGGGAAGGAAATTGAACAACTTCCACATCTTGTCGTCAAAAACCTATACAACTCCCATTGCTTACAAAGTGGCAAACAAAAATAAAATGCACTATTTCTCCACAAAATAAATGTTACACATTAAACCAAAGTACTACTCTTTATAAAATAATACTCTTATCATAAAATAATCAAAAAGGTTTCCTCTTTACGTTTCTGTCCTCCTCATAGATCTCTGTGGTACTGTTTTCCAAATTAGCTTTTGCTCTAACTCAAACTTAAATTGTGATATTTTTTTATATTAAAGGGAAGAAAGGAGTTTTAAACAATTTTTGGGTAATTTTGGACGGCAATACTACACCCAAGCTCGTATCATTACTGAAACAGCACAATTAAAGCAGCTATTGAAACTATATCTAAATTAGTGCAAGGTTCATTAAAATATGCACATTTAAAATTTATTTGATTTTTCCATTTGTGAGTCTTTTCGATTTTGAACAAATTGATTGAAGTTTTGTTCTTCCACAAGTTCTTCATTGAAGGTGGGCGCCTCATCTTCCTGACCTTCTTCATCTTCAGAGCTCTCATTGCCAGGATATTTTAAATAAATATCAGAGAGTTCACGACCAGCAGAAACCTTTCAAAATATTGATTATTTCATTAATCAAATTGAAACAAACAACAAGCCAGAGCATACCTCTTCGATTAAAGGCGTTAATTGTACTTCAGTACCGGCACCGGAACTTTTTGATATCTTTGCTAAAGTTGTTGCTTTTTCTTCATCCAACTGTTTTAACTTTTCCAAGCGCAGCTTGCTATACTCTACTTTATAGTCACTAAAATGTAACAACAAACGCAATACAATTTAAGTTTTTACTTTATTCTACGCAGTGTACTATCATTACCTTTCATATTCTTTAGCGCCTTCTGCTATTAGCTCAAAGAATTTATTTATGCCTATTCCTGTCTTTGAGGAGACTCCACAAGTTTTAAGATCACGATAAAATTCATCCAGTGTCAGTGACATTGTGCGCGTTAAGTTGCTGATGTAGGTCTTTTCTTTTTCGAGCGCCTCTTGAAATGCTTCAAAATCCTGCATCCATTCTATGGCAAAATCGTGATCCTGCACATCAATCTAAATAATTCAAGAAATTTAAGAAATAATACGCCCATCTAAATTTTCAAGCAACAAACCTTATTCAGCGCTATAACAAAGGGCAGCCGCGCCTTGTAGAGAATGGAGCACGCATACAACATATTAGACATAAATGTCGTCGGACTAACGGAGCGCACTACATCCATTACATACACAACTATGGTGGGAAACATTGTTGCCAGTGCTTCAGTAATTATAGTGCCCGAAGCAGACCATGTGAACACCTCAATCTGTCCCGGTGTATCGATGATGCACCATTTGTGTCCTTGCTGTCCGGCGCGACGTATCAATTCAACGACTTTTTCGAATTTTGTTGCGAAGAGATTCAAGGCGGTCACAATGCCGCCGTTTGGACCCAATTTGTACTGCTTCATCACCTCCTTGTAGTTGACTGTGTCGCGTATATCGATGTTGGCATGATAGGGTGTTTCTCTGCAGGCCGGATCTAGATTAATTACATATGGTTTGAATTGCTCGAAAGACATTTGTGTTAATTTCTGCACAAATGTTGTTTTGCCTGAGCCGGCCATGCCGAGCACAATTATGCAGATGGGCGATGATTCCGGACCGCATTGTAAGGGAATTGTTGTTGAGGAGCTAGCGCTTTCGGCCGAATTTGTGGACATGTTAATATTTAATGGCTTACTAATAATAATTTGCAAATTTATTTACACTAAAATTGCGTGGTTTCACTTTTGCTTAAAAAATGTCAGTTTTGCTTCTTCTACTTTTGGACCTTTGAGTTCACAATAGAACAGCTGATGGATAGCTACATTCACAATGAATGTTATGGTAAAAACACACTTAAAACTAGTGCCCGACCGAATATTCGGTTTCGGTTTCGGCCAGTTTCGGCCCTTTTAGTCAGTTTCGGCTATTCGGCATCAATACGGCCGAAACCGAAACCGAATAACTCTAAACACTAAAAAGTTCCTTAAAGTGGTATTAAAAATTATCTCTTTATTTATTATTTTAAAGTTGAACTTTAATATTCAAAGAATATTTATCGTATGTATACGTTATTATTATCTGTTTGAATTGTTTTGTTTTTGAAAGCTTTTAATAAAATTTAAAAAGAAAAATAAAATGTTTTTAAAAACAAATTTGTATGTAGACTTTCAGTTTCGGTTTCGGTTTCGGCCGAATATTACAAAAATGGCCGAAATTCGGTTTCGGCCAAAATTTTGGTTTCGATCGGACACTACTTAAAATTTATCAACAAGTGAATCCAGTAATAATATTGATTCAAATTTATTTATATAGATATTAGTTTAGACATGGCAGAATAATAAGGTAGGCGCATATTGGAGAAAGTGAGCTAAATGTCAAAATACAGCTGTTCAACGTGAGTTTTTTTTTGACATTTTGCATTCGGTTTCGGCTTGTCAAAAAGTAGACATTTGCTTTTGTCAGTTTACAATTTTGTGTGCATTTCAATGTAGTAAAATTTTTAATTAAATTATTTTACTCATTCTTCAACGTTTTTCGTTGAAAATAACAAATTGCATTTTGCAATCATGTGCTCAAGGTACGAATGAAAATGTTTTTATTGTGTTCAAAACGTGCGACACAAGTGAAGCAAAGCTTTTGTGGTGCAGCCGACGATTTAATTGGAAATGCAATATTCCAGGGCAGAATAATAAGGAAGGCTCATGGCAGAATAATTCTGCCATGCAATATTCCACCATATTAGGTGGAGGCCAACAAAAGAACAATGCTCTTGTGGCTGAAGCAAGACAAAGACTGTATTCGAACAAGTTTATAGTCATTTGAATCGCCCATATGTGTTCTTCATGTCCATCGAAAGCTATATTGATAATGGCAAAAGTTTTGAAGCAACTACTGATGTAAGCTGCCACTGCCATATGGAACTACTCACCGACAATCTATTGACGCTGCTCAATTTATTTATGTAGTGAAAAATCTGAACTTAAAGCCGACTTAATAGAGTTGTTGAATATTATTGTTTATTATTGTTTTGTCTACTCACTGACGTTTCTACGAACTATGTCATTTTGACAACAGTAGATCCATTCGTTGTTGTTGTTTATTTTGAAGTGTGAGCGAGCTATAAAATATGAGCCTACCTTATAATTCTGCCATGAGATTAGAATGGATTTAGAGCATACAAAATTGTGATTGTTGATGTATCGTTAAGCTTTTTTGGTTAAGTGGTTTATTTGAAAAATTTAATTTATTAAAACATAATTTTTCAATTTTTTCCAGACGTTACGGAAGTATTTCCTTCCTTCAATTAATATAAAATAATTATATAAAACAAGTTAGTCTTACTTTAATACATAAACAACACAATTTTAATTTAATTTTGAACAATTTCAAACAAAAAATAAAGCCTAACGATACAACAACAATCAAAAGAAATAAATTGGTCACAATATTTCTTCACAAAAATTTTAATTGTTTATTCGGTTAAATATTAAAATTTAATCAATCAAATTCAAATCAAATTAATTTAATTAAATTTTGCCTAGTTCTCTACTCGTCGTTTAATGAAGGCCAATAGGTAATAATAATCTAGGAGTTCGTCATGCAGTCTAGGAAAATGTTATCGGAAGTAACAAATGATGAAGAAGTAAGGGGTCGTTCATAAATTATGTTATGTTCCGATAAAATATATCGGAATAAAAAGTACTATTACATAAATCAATAAGCTTGGTTTTTTTTTTAAATTAATTTTTTTATTTCATACGATATGTTACTTTATATTGGGAGGGGAGAGGTTCTTAAATATGAAATTAAATTTGAAAAAGGTTCAAAATCGGTCACGTAGCCTATGAACGACCTCTTAGCTAACACTTCTTTTGAAATGTTATTAATTTATTATTTTATTTATTTATTTATTACATCAGTAGAAAACATTCCTTACTGACTACAAAGGTTTTGACGTTATATATTAAGATATCTTTAAAACTTAAAGAGTCGGGTAAATATTTACAAACCATCGTTGAACGGATACATATCGCACACTCAATACAAACAGTCACAACTCAAAATTTTTTACATAGAATTTTTGTTATAAATCAATTTATAAAACACATATCTGACTATATTTTTCGTTATTTTCTTCACTAACTGGAAGAATGAAGTTTTTTTGTTAAATGAAAATTGTTTTTCTTCTGCAGTTTCAACCAAAGAGCTTTATTTTTCGCTTTTCCTGAAAAGTTATGTTTTTTGAGTTGTGACTGGTTTGTATTTAGTGTGCGATATGATCAATTCATCTAGAAACTAGAGTTAAGACTTCTGTATCTTGATGGGAGATTCAGTTTTTAATCAAAAAAAGATTAAAAAAGTTTGTTTTCCATCAAGCTCGATAGCTTGATTGAGCAAGAAATCGATACTTAAATCTGATTCCTGAGAATAGTTCTCCGCCTTCATCGTCGAATCATCGGCTGTGTGACTCACGTGCAATGGTTAGAACTCCATATATACATCATCGAGATCTGGTGCTATGGTGTTTGAAAAGAAATGTAGTTTTAAATTAAAGAAATAAAACGCTCAAATCTTTTATTATATATAAGTATATATATGTATTTATGTATATGTAAAGATAAAATTTTATATATGGTATAACAAGCCTATACATTGATTCCAAGTGAACTTAATTTAGTTATTTGTTTTTAATATATTAGCAAACAATATATAAATTTTTTGTGGCAATTTCATATAATAATATAAATTTTAACGATTTTTTGTTTGTTTGTTCTGGCTGCATTTAAATATAAGTATATATTTTTTTTTTGTTTTTGTATATTGTATATAGCAATTATTTTATAGTTTGAAATGCGACGGTTACACGGTTAATAACTGTTTTCATATAAGGCTAATAAAAAAATGTTCATAAATTCTATGGTGTATTTTATCTTAAAAGCTGATGATTTGTTTTGGTAAGTATAAATATAGGTCTTCTTTAAACATAACTGCACTAAATTGGTGAACATGGAAAATCTTGTAATTTGTCCGATCTTAAGAAAGTTGTCAGAGAATTTGTTAATATTTAATAAATTTTCAAGTTTTAAGATGACTGAAAATTAAATAAAATCCTCAGATTTTAAGAGAGTTGTTAGGAAATGAAAATATGAATGAAAATTAAAGAAATAAATGTAATTTTGAAAATTGAGCTGGAAGCAGTTGAATCGGCAAATGGTAATAAACAATTTCGTGTACGCGAAAATCGTGACCGTTGATTACATACCTTTTAAACTCATCACATGACTCCGTTAATACATTTTTAATTTCTGTTTAGACTTGGTGAAATTGTTTGAAAATCGTGAGAATTTTTAAAGCAAAACCATTTTTAAAGAATCAAACAAAATATATAAGCAGTAAACTTAAACTTAATTTTTACTTACTCTCTATAACAATAGTTTTAATGTTTATTCATAGAGTTTTCCATATACATACATATAGTACTTAACATAAACTTAATTTTAAATGTAGTGTCTGTTTTAATCTTATTATAGCAGTGTCTCTTTAACATATAATATTCTTATCAATTCTATCAATTTATTTAATTCAATTCTCAGAAACTTATTCTTTATGGTAATAAAATTAAAAAATTGTTCATTCTTTAAAAAAAATGAAGCCAAGTAGAGATTGATTTACTCCGCCAGTTGACAAAGTTCATCTTGTACTCATTGAATGCGACAGCAGAATTACGACATAACTTCTAGAAATATATGTAGCAATATTGTTAGATGCAAGATTATTTTCAAATCGACAGCCATAAATCGTAGTTTCAAACATTTATAACCACTGAACATCGAAATTTACAAACAAATAAAACCCAACACAAAAAATGAATACTGTCAACAAAAAATCAGATCTAATAGTTTAATAAAGACTAAGACCGCCAATATCATGAACTCTATACCTTATTTCTTCAAATTTATCATGTGATGAGCTATCATTTTTTATACTTTTCAGTAAAATATGTGAATGTGTGCTTTGTTTAAGTAAAGAATACTGCAAAAACAGTAAAAATTTCAATAGCTTTGTTCGATGACTGCTCTAGATTAAGATTTCTCACTCCAGATTAGCAACAAGTGTTCGATGTGCATCTTTTCTGCTCTAACTTGTTCCTGATCTAAGCTTTTGAAGCTGCTCTAAGCTAAGCTTTATGCTTTCTTCTACTTTTGGTTCTTGTTGAAAAATTCCAAAGTTTGAAAAATGAAAAAGGTTTTAAATAGTTTTCTCTTATAAATTTCAACAGATATTAATGAAAAATAATAATTTTGTTCAAACCCATTTCTTTTGACAGTGGCTTTCTCAAGCTTGCTGTTTTTTCGTTCTTTGAAATATCTGCTCAACTCTTCTCTGAAACTATTTTCGATGACTCAGTACTGTGCTCAGTACTGAGAATTATTCATAGAACACAGCTTATTGAACTTGAGTGACAAATTGACGAAAATATAATGTTAATAACCTTTTGAATTTGTTTGACTTCATTTTCAAAATAAAATTTCATGATATTTGCCCACCTAAAAATAAAAGCGTGAAATCTGGATATTATGAAATTAAATTCGACAGTTCGCATGCAATCAAATATTTTAAATGTAAATGGCCTGTTACACGAATTGAAACATAAACTTTAGTTTTAGATATATTTTTAAATAATATAAATGCGTCATATTTTTTAACGTATATTTCTTATGGAGGTGAGTTTGATGAATATATGTTTCAACAACATTGGTGCTCATTAGTGTCCGACCGAAACCAAAATTTTGGCCGAAACCGAAACCGAAACCGAATTTCGGCCATTTTTGTAATATTCGGCCGAAACCGAAACCGAAACCGAAACTGAAAGTCTACATACAAATTTGTTTTTAAAAAAATTTTATTTTTTTTTTTTAAATTTTATTAAAAGCTTTCAAAAACAAAACAATTCAAACAGATAATAATAACGTATACATACGATAAATATTCTTTGAATATTAAAGTTCAACTTTAAAATAATAAATAAAAAGATCATTTTTAATACCACTTTAAGGAACTTTTTAGTGTTTAGAGTTATTCGGTTTCGGTTTCGGTTTCGGCCATATTGATGCCGAATAGCCGAAACTGACTAAAAGGGCCGAAACTGGCCGAAACCGAAACCGAAACCGAATATTCGGTCGGACACTAGTGCTCATATTGCTGTCGTTAGCATAGAATTGTTTCTATTTTTTTTTTACTTTTTCATTGATAAGAGAGGAGCCAAAAGCAATGCTTAGTTCATAATTTAGTTTGCTTGTTCAAAGTGTTGCTTTATTTATATTATTGTTTTCTTTTATGAAAATATACAGCATTTAATTAATATGTTCATATCTTTATGTAATATATATATGACATTAAACGCTTTCGATATGAACTTTAATCTCTTCTGTAGTTTCGCAAAGTCGTTCTAGTTGGCAATGTGTTGCATGCTTACATCCATATCGTAACTTCTCCATAATAAATTCACAATAAATTTTATATGGTTATAAATGTTGACAGATGTCGTTATGTTGCTGTCGCATTCAGTGTATATGGGTTATAATGTATAGGAAGCAAGGTATTGTAAGTGTTAAAGCCTTTATAACTTTTAGTAATAAGGAAAAAAGTAATAAGTTTGAAAAAATTGTACGATTAATCGAAAGTTTATATAACATAATTTTAAAATTTTGAACTTTGTCTAATCGAGTGATTTCTATAGAAATCTATTTCAGCATGGAATTTTCATAGTTTCTTAAAACTTAAAAGAAGACAGTTTTTATAAAACATAAATAACTTAATTAGTGACTATATGCTTTTGTGTTTACATTTACACTTTATACGAAATTAATCTCTAGCTAACTACTTGCTATTTTCTATCACACGTTTACAAAAATAGTTTTTATTTTTTTTCAACTACATTTTGTTCTGTGTTCACTGATTACTTCTTTACAGCTATTTAATTTAACATGCATACATACTTTGTATGTAACTTATTTTTGCTCTCCAAAATTTCATAGACCGGTTAATATTTGGGTACAGTTTTTTGTTTTCAATATTATTCTCTTGTTTTTGTTTTTGTAAGTTTTCTTTTTTAAGTTGTCGTGGTAATATGCGGAATAAAAGGTTTTGGTTTTTCAAAGAATGTTTTAATACTTAAGTGGTGTTATACAAATATAAATTTTTCAAATATATTCATACTATATTCGTGAAGGTTAAGTTAAATGAAAGCGTGTATATCGTGGGTTAAATATTTCAAGTGATTGTAAGCAATTATTATAAATGTCATCTTAATTTATGAAATAAAATTATTTAAATGCGTTGCTTAAGCATTTTATTTCATATAAAATATAAGTTTTTAAGCCAAACGTTTAGCCATGTTTCCTTTGAAAGTGAAATTTTGCAATTTGAAAGTATTTATTTTAAATTTTTTTCAAATTTATACATTTTCGCATTATTTCTTGTTTTTAAAATTTAAGTTTAAGTTTGAAATCATTTGATTTCATTTTTTTGGAAATTTCATAAACGCATTTGCTTTATGAGCTTAAAAAAAGGTACTTTTTCATTAAATATCTTAAGAAACAGTCTTTTTAAGCTTTTTGTGCTTTTGATTTAATTTTTAAATTAAAAAAATCTTTCTAATGTAAATTGTGGTTTTTTGTTTTTTTAATACTTTTTGACTTAAATATCATTTGAAAATTTAATACTCTCCATGTATGTATTTGTGTCTATACATATACAGAGTTTAATGCTGATTGTGAATTTCTTGTGAGCGATTGCATTTGTGTTGCCTTTTTAATTAGAATGTCTTAAGGAATAGCTTTAAAACAAAAAAGTTTCAATTCAATTAATTCACATTTCTTTTATGTATGTTGTAATAAATGTCATTTGTAACTTAGCGAAATTTTTCATGTTTTCGAATGCATTACATACACATACAGCAATTAGACATTTAATTGAAAACGATTATTAAGTACGTGATTAAATGAAAAGTAACGAATTTTGTTTGCTTGGATTTGAAAAATTTTCTCAGGATATTTAATCTTCATCAGATAGATTTGTAGCTGTAAGTAGAGTAGCATCTTCAGCACCGGCTTCCTCAACATCCTGTGGAGGAGTTTAAAATATTTATATATATGAAATACATTGAAAATATATGGATTAGCAGTAAGTAATGATTGCATTACACTTGGACAATTGTACTTACAGGAGCTTAAACAAGTGACTTGAGAACGGGAGAAAACTATGTAAGTCAATAACAGATGTTAATAAGTAACTGCAAAAGAAATCTTAAGAATTCTTTTGTATTATCTTTTTGGAAAACTATATGTCAACTAGTAAATAACTCAATTGTTTCCTTATTTATATTTCGAAATTCGTAGAGTATTTCTCAAACTTCTCAAAACAAGGAACAATTGTTTTCAGACATTGAGCTTAGCTAGAAAATTAATTTGCTTCTTAGGCTTCTAATTTTTCTTCTGTTCAAAAACCAACAGTAATTTTTAATTGAGAACTACTCAAACATATGTTGTGACGACAGCGACATAACGACAAATGTCAAATTTTTGTGTATGGAGTTCTTATGGAAAAGAATGATGGTAATGTCACAACCAGCCTACATTGCATCAAGGTTGCTGTCGTTGGTTTAGATCTATTTAGGCTTGCCAAAAGAAAAAGATGACGAGATCATAGAACGTTTCTATGAGTGCCTTGAAGATGCACACGAGCGCTGCCCCCGACACGATATAAAAATCGTACTTGGTGACTTCAATGCCAAGGTGGTTGAGGAAAAGATATTTGGTCCAACAGTCGGAAAGTTCAGCCTCCACAACAACACATTCGATAACGGAATGAGGTTGATAGACTTCGCCGCAGTACGAAACATGGTCGCAGCCAAGACCCGCACACGTCTGTGTGCAGATAAGAATGGACGCAATCCTACAAAGATAAAGCTAAACGTTGACAAGCTGCAGTCAAAACGGACAGCCAAAGCCTTCGCTACTCGATTCTCACTCCTGCTTTCTTAAAGCATTCCTCCGATCGACGATATATGCGCTCAGTGGACGCACATATCCCACTCTATGCGTACGGCTGCCGAAGAGGTGATAGGCTATTAACGCCCTCGCCGAAACCAGTGGCACGACCAAGAGTATCGCGACGCCACTGCAGGGAAGGACACCGCCTGCAAAGCCATCCTGCAGTCGGTTGTAACGCATGCTGTTATGGAGCAATACCGAGAGAAGAGAGACACCTTTTCAGACGGAAAAAAACGAGAGGCAGAAATGCGTGAGTGCGAGAAAATTGAGATGATTGACGACAGGAATGAGACGCCTGGCCGATGATTTTAAGATCAGAGCCTCTCCTGCAAGGATGAAAATGGGAATCTAGTGACAGATAGCAAGAGTACATTGATGTTATGTAGGAAAAACTTATCTAGTCTTGAAGAAAATGGTGACACTGACAACAATCCCGCCAATGCAGATCATATCCCGGAAACCCCAATTTTGACAGCTTTGAAGTTCCGCTGCCCGACTATAACGAGATCTTAGCAGCTATAGCTCGGCTTTAAAATAACAAAGCCGCAGGAGCCTACCGATTGAGATGTTCAATATCGGAAGCAAAGCTCTGTTTAAATGCATTTACAAGCTTCTATGCAGAATATGGTTGGAAGAATGCATTCTAGATGATTGAAACCTGAGTGTTTTGTGCTCAATCCACAAAAAGGCGATCCCACCATTTGATTCGAGAGAAAAATTCTTCGTAAGATCTACGGACCAATCTGCGTCAATGGCGAGTGGCGAATACGATGGAATCACGAGCTATATACCGATATCCATATAGTCAAGCGTTTTAAAACGGAGTGGCTTCGCTGGCTAGAAAATGTCGAGAGAATGAACGACGTCACTCTAGCAAAAAAATATTTTCAACTTGGAGCGCAGCGGCTGTCAACGCAGACGAGAAAGACCGCATCTACGTTGCAAAGACCAGGCATTGAATAACCCGACGATGCTTGGAGTTTCTTACTGTACTCGAATACTTTGTCTCTGGGATGGCATACATCAGATCCAGCCGTGATGGACTTATAGACGAAATTTTGAACGACTTGATATAGTATTCGGATACTTTGTCTCTGGAAAGACATTCGTCAGACTTAGTCGTGATGGACTTATACCCGAAGTTGTATGTTTGAAACTTATTAAAGAATGTTTTCTACCGATTGAATGCAAATAAATAAATATTTATTGAAATTTCATCTTGTTTTTTTAAAATGAAAATTTTATATAACTTTTTATAAATTTTTAAACTATTTCAGCCTGCGATGCATCGTACTGGATTGAACAGCAATTTTTAAATAATTAATTGTTCTGAAAAATACATTAATTTTATTTTTTCGTTGCTAACAGTATTTGACTTGCATCCTTACATCAGCAAATCTGGAGTAGTGAAAAAGCCAATGCATAACTTCATTAAAACTTCTGAGTACAAACGTGGATTTTTCATGGATGCATTTTTAATACATGCTACCACTGTTTTTTTTTGTAATTTTGACATTTAACGTCGGTGCGGTGAATCTCCTTACCCTACCTTATTATTATATCATGGCCCCAACAAGATTTAGCGCAGCCAACAGAAGAAATATCAACATAGAAGTTTGTTGCTTTGCAATCCTATGATATGAACATAATAAAAATAACCAACACGTAGTGAATGCAGTAACACGTTATGTACGGAACACATTGACGACGACAACGACCATTTGTCAAATTTTTTACATGTATTTCTTATGCAGGCGAATTTGATGATATGTCTTAATGACTTTGCTACTCATGTTGCTGTGGTCGATATAGAATTATTTCTATTTTGACAGGCGACAATCATTACTCTTTTCCTTGCATAGAGAGCATGTCAAAAGTATTACTTAAATAGTTCATAATTTCCTTTGCTTTTGGGACGTGTTGCATTCTTTTTCTGATTGTTTTCTTTTAAATAAGCATATCGCACACTAAATACAAAACAGTCACAACTCAAAAAACATAACTTTTCAGGAAAACCGAAAAATAAAACTCTTTGGTTGAAACTGCAGAAGAAAAACAATTTTCATTTAACACAAAAACTTAATTCTTCCAGTAAATGAAGAAAATAACGAAAAATATAGTCAGATATGTGTTTTATAAATAGATTTATAACAAAAATTCTATATAAAAAATTTTGAGTTGTGACTGTTTTGTATTTAGTGTGCGATATGCTTATTTAAAAGAAAACAATCAGAAAAAGAATATACGCACTTACTATTTTGATATATTGATATAACATATTCATGGTATTAAACGCTACTTGTTGTGTCACTTTTAAAATAATCAGATAGCCGACGATATGACTATATTCCTCTCTTCTGTCGTGTCGTTAAGTCGTTGTCGTCGTCAATGTGTTCCGTACATTAATGTTAACGAATTTTTAATTTTAGTTGTAGCCAACGGCCAAAATATAGAGTTTCAAAATAGAAAACTAAAAAAAAAATTAGAAAATTGATTCGGAAATAATAATACTTGCGGCCATATGAAAGCGATAAAAAACCCACACTCTAACACGGATAGACCCAGCCATTACTATCTACCACACCACGCAGTGATCAAACTCGACAGTATTGTAACAAAATGTAGAGTTGTATTTAATGTATCCAATCCAACAGCTACTCGAAAAAGCTTAAATGATGTACTCCACATTGGTCCAACACTAAAACTGGACCTAGTCTTATTGATCAACAAGTGGAGGCTCTATGAGTTGTGGAAATTGAAGTCGACCCAGAAGACACAGCCTATCATAGATTTTTATTCAGAAAGTCCATTGAAGAACCCATTCTGGACTATGAGTTGAAAACCGAGACATTTGTAGTCAATTGCGTCCCATATCTCGCCATCAGAACTCTACATCAATTAATTGATGATGTGTGAGATACACACTCACCCAACAGAACTCGTGACGAAATCATAGAAGCACTTAAATCAGCTGGATTCACACTCAGAAAGTGTACGTCGAACAAGAAGCAAATATTGCACAATCTACCCAAAGATCATTTGTTGACCACTGATTTACTCAATCTGTTGGGCCCAAGTGAAGGCCAAGTGACGCTCGAAGAACGCACGAAAAGACTCGTTCTCTTTTCTCGTCCCATCCATTGAATACAAACCCGTTCATACAAAATGCAAAGTTTTATCTTCCATATCCAAGTTGTTTGATCCGGCTGGCTTTTTAGCGCCAACTGTAATAGTAGGAAAAAAAACTTATGCAAGAAGTCTGGGTAGATAAAACTGAGTGAGACTAGACCCTAAACCCTTATTTCAACACAGATGGTAAACATTTCTTGACGGAAAACTATACACCCAAAGCAACCGTTCAATTTCATGGTTTTTCTGATGCATCAGAAAAAGCGTACGGTGCAGCGCTATATTTGCACATCTCACATGAAAATGGTGAAGCCAGCACTCAGCTCCTGGTATCTAAGACTCGACTGGATCCGGTAAAATCATATCTTTACCAAGGCTTGAACTTTGCGGTGCTATTCTACTGGCAAATTAAGTCGATGCCAACGTACCCCACGTCAATCTGAAACACTACAAATTATATCTTTGGACGGACTCTACCATCGCTTAAAAAACAACCCTATTCTTGGAACACATTTGTGGCCAATCGAGTTTCAACCATTGTTGAAAAAGTTGGTGCCTAGAATTGGAATCACGTTGACTCTCATGACAACCCGGCAGATGTAGGCAGTCGCAGATGTTCTGCCATAGAACTAAGAGATCATAATCAAGTCCAAAGATCCAGTCGAAATTACCTTTGACTTAAAACCCATAAAGTGATTTGTGGCAACAACCCAAGAGGACATCTTAAACAGGTTCTCCTCGCTGCCAAGAGTTTTACGAGTCATAACATATGTGTATCGCTTTTACACTAATTCACCAAGTCTTTCACAACCGAATCACACAACATTGGATATAACATACAATAAAATAAAAGCAGTACGAGAAAAGCTCATCATATTATGTTGTGAATATGAAGCATTGTTAAGCAAACAACCTATTTCGACATAAAGCTCGATCTTAATCCTTACACCCTTTCTGAACTCTAAAGTTATAATTCGAGCAAACGGACGCTTAGTCAATTCGCCAGCTCTAACTTACAACGAGCGGCACCCAATTTTATTGCCATACCATATTCGTTTAGCTTTTCGTTTATTGAAAATGAATTTTTATGAAATTAAATTAGAGGGGATTTATACAGTGAAACTAGTCGCATGAGACTGTCAAAAGTGAGGATGCGCAGTATGAAACGAAAATGAAATGAAAAAGTATCTCGGGCTGTGATTTCATGAAACTTTTTGACGTTATACTTTCATATTTTCGTCGTTGACTGAATTTTCAGAGCAAAGTCTCTGCAACTCAGTTTCATCATGTAATTTGAAGATGAAACTTTAAAAGAAAATCGAAGAAAGTTTCATGCGACAAGTTTCATTGTATAAATCCCCTCTTACAAAAAAAACATAACAAAATATTATATGCAAAATGGTTATGATATGGGATAAGATTGGCTACCAAAACAATGTTCAATCTGTGTACAGCGTTTCGTTGACTACATTTTTGGCTGCTCGGTATGTGTTGGCTGTGCTCAATCTGTTTGGGATATAAGTGACAGAACGCGTTAAAAATAAACGCCCGAGCCTATTAAAGTTTTGCCAGACTTAAAACAAAAAAAAAAAATCATAAGCTTTATGGCAACTGTTGTTGTTTCCTTCGCGGTTTCAAGTCTGGTTCAATATTGTACGGAAGGTTTATTCGCGCTTTTCCAGAAAAATCTCGCAAGCCTGCCAAAATGCTAGAGTTAATGACATAACTGGTATTTTTTTTGACAGATAGGGCAATTCAACGTCATTCAACATGTTTTCTGAACGAAACTCAACTAATTTCTGCATGGCAACTTATATGTTATGCAATCATTATAATAACTTTATATGGCTAGCTAACAATCAACGTTGTCAATATGTTTACTGTACAATTACTTACGTTACGGTTACGCTTTCTTGCGGACGATACCATCGTGCACTTGTTGCGTGTCACCAAGCAAACTGTCGTAATCAGAAACATGCAAATTAAGGCAAAACCAAGCAAGGCTGGCAATAGAACGCTATCCTCAGCTTTATAGTCCTTTTTATTGGTGGCAGCGAGTGGAAATGCATTGAAAGTAAAGAGCAAAGCAAAGAAACAGAAAAAAAAAATGTAAAAGAAACCAATTAGCATAAATTACATGTGCACAAGTAAATAAGAACGAGTTTACACGTACATTCCACTGAACATAGGTTGACGGATCGATATAAGGCCAGTGAGTATGAATCCAATTAGATTTGGTGTTGGACTTGGCTTTAGCAGTGGCTGAAGAAATGGCGGCCGTTAAATTAGAGCTATCATCGCCTGTTGTGGAGTCCGATGCAGCAGCACCAGCAGCAGCGACTCCATCGCCATCTTGATGTGCTACAGAAATATATTGCGAATTTGTTTTTGCCAGTACGGGTGGTATGATGGGTTTCTTGGAGGCGGACTTAAGCAGTGGTACTTGTATGATGCGTGTTACTATTGTGGGCATAGCTGGTGCACTTGCAGCTTGTGTGCCAAAGTTGCCAGTAGCAGACAAGCGTGGTGAATTTACATTAGCAGCGCTAAGCGATGAAGTTGGACGCGCTGTGAGGCGCAATTTTGCCTTACCAGCCGTGTCTTGGGCACGCACTGTGGTCACTACAATAGTGGGCACAACGGCTGACAAATGTGGCGGCATTGCTGCAGATGCAGCATCAAAACGTATCTCGGTAACAAAGTTCTCCGTCTGAATAGTCGGCTGATTAATATTGTCATTATTTATGCCATTGCTTTCTACAATAGTAGCTGGTGTTTGGTTTTCTAGTTGCTGCTGCGGTATTTCCGTTTCATGCGTTATTGTTGCGCCTTTGTCTGCAATCGGTAAGGCAGCATTGCCAGCTACAATTGGTAGTATTGCATCAGCAACTGTTAAATTGGAATTGCTTAGGTTATTGCTTGTATTTGACTCGGGATATGCTTGAGTATTTATGGAGACATTGGTTTTATTTGCCGTTAATGTTGTATTTAAATTTATGGTATGACTTGTGTTATTACTCAAAATAAGCACCTTGGCAGTGCCATCCTTATTGATAATTTTAATCAGCTTATCAACATTGCCGCGCACACCATCCGCAGCGGCATTCTCGCCATGATGAACGTCCGGCCTTATATCTACTTTGCTGCTCCTCGTTAAGGCAGCTTTTGTTTTCAAAAACCATTCGGTCGGAATGGGTAAACATTCAGCTGATACCAGAAACGGTATCAGTATAGCACCCACAATCACAGTACAAACAAATATTAAGCCTAAGTAGGCAAAAAACGAACGACGCCGTGGACGTTTGTTGGTCGGCTTACGTGACTTGCCGGAACCTTTACCTTTACTTTCGGCGCTGCTTAGTTTGCCCTCAATGCGAAAATCATCGTTTTGTGGCAATATTGTATACTGCAGACTATTCTCACCGTGCCGTATGGTTTTGTACATTTTGAATAGAGTTTGTTAAGAGTTTTTTTTTTTTTTTTTTGCTTTTGTTAAAGGCTTAAACAGAGTTTTTACTTTTGTCGCTACGTAGTTCTTTCTAACTTAATATTGGGTTTAGTTGTAGGTTTGTTTTCATGTTCATATTGCTGTGCAAAGCAATTGAGGTTAGTGCAGTTTGATGTTTCTAATATCGATTTAACAAAACCGTTATATCGTACATATACTCAATTAATCCGTATCCGTAACCGTAGTTAAGCAGAAGAGGTGAAAATTTATAGTTTGCACGAAAACTTTAATTAATTGCTGCTATTGTTTTTGCTTCAGTTGTTGTTTTTTTTTTTTGGTTTAATACATACAGTTTTTGCAGACAGCTATATATATATACAGTTTATATACATGCACATATATTGTTACGTTAATGAAAACTGTGGGGTAGGTTTTTTTTATATTTTGCCTCACGTTGAATTTGAACAGCTTATGTGGGGGGTGAATGGGGGTGAGTATGACGAAAAGTTTATGCTTGAAACTACCTTATGTTGCTAATAAAATGCAGTTTAACTGTTATAGCTTTTATTTTTGCATAGCAAATTCTATTTATTATTGCTGTAAATACACAATAATACTTTAAAATTCCGTGTTTTTTTTTTGCAATAACCCTTTTTTAAATTTTTCAATTTTTCACATTTTTATTCTTAACTTCTACACTTTTCACTTTTTTCATATTAATTCTATTGTATGTTTATAACTAAATTACTATTCCTGTGCTCAATTATTCTTGTGCTTTTTGTTTTTTGTGTTTTTGCATGTTTTGTAAATGTCTTGTTATTTTTTCAGAAAAATTTTCAGTCATTATAATCACTTTCTGCGTTTCTAGCCTTTTTTTTTATTTGTCAATTTTGTGTGTACTCGTCGAAGTGTTCATTGCCAAACTGAATTGTCAAAGTTTTTCTACTTGTTCGCTGTTTTCTTGTCAATTTGATTTTGCAAAAAATCAATAAAAAGGACCTGTAGTACGTTCTTTTTTATATATGTATTTGTCGCTGGCATAAGTGGCTGTCATCGGATAAAAATAAGGGAAATTTTGCCGGTTTGTTTATATTTTGAAGTTACTTTGTGAACATTGTGACTGGCAATGCTTTTTTGAGAGGATGTTTTTTTTATGTGACAGGGTTGCATTATTGTACTACAAAGTAGCGCTATTTTCTTAACTAAGAGAAACGGTGTAGGTGTGAACTGTGCAATTAATTTCCTTTAATACGAGCTTGTAGGAAAAAATATATAGAATTTAAGCTTTTACATTAAAACTTATACAATATTTTTCTTCTATATAGAGTAGTAACTTCGGGTCATATGATATAGGTATTTTTAAATTTATAATTACTAGTAACTTTCATACCTTAGCTTATACCGCATGACACAGGATATTTTTTGATGCATTTTGCAGTGTTTTACAACTTTGGAGCTTTACAGCGTAACCCAATTTGGGGCTTTTTCAACAAAATGAAAAAAGTTATGTAACTCCCCTTAATAAAACTGTCGGGTTAAGTGATATACCACGTTCGGATAATGTGATATACCATATATACCAATATCACATTACCCGAATAGTGTTCAATAGCAGTATTTATTGTTTTTTCAACCAAAATTAAAAAAAAAAACATGTTATTGAGAAGAAAACAATATTTTTTTAGTGTTATTAATATTGTTGTTGATACAATTTTATTATTTCAGTGGAATTTACATAACAGAAAACAAAAATACAAAAAAAAATTAACTGAATACAAATATGCATATAGAAACTTAACAAAAACAAGTAAAGAAAGTCTAAAGTCGGTCTAGGCCGGCTATAAAATACCCAAAACCTACTTTTCCAAAAAAAAAATATTATTGAAAATGGGCGTGTCCGTGAGCGGATGAAGCATATATTTTATATGCATTTAAATGTTGATGAAAAATTTACACATACCAAGTTTTATTCCTGTAGCTCACAGTTAATGCCTTTATTATGCTTTCGATATGGGAGTTGGGCGTGTTCAATGACGGATTACTCCCAATTTTTGAACACACCTTAGTTTTGGCATAAAATACATGCATACCAAATTTGATCTCTCTATGACAAACATAATCTTATTTATTCAGATTTAAACTTTTTGGGTTGTATGGGAGGTAGGAGTGTCCGTGGGCGGATGACGTTCATTTTTCAAAACCATCTTTGTTTTGTCATAAAAAACATACGTCCCAAATTTTATCTCTGTAAGTTAAACAGAGGCTTATTTATTGTGTTATCAATTTTTGGGTTGTATGGGAGGTGGGCGTTTCTATGTGCAGATTACACCCATTTTTCGATGACATTTTTTTGTTGATATAGAACACATACACACCAAACTTTATTGTTGTAGGTTAGATATGAGCTTATGTATGCAGTTTTCAATTTTTGCGTTGTATGGGAGGTAGGCGTGTCCATGGGCGGATGATGTCCATTTTTCCAAACCGCCTTTGTTTTGTTATAAAAAACACTCGTGCCAAATTTTATCTCTGTACGTTAAACAGAGGCTTATTTATTCCGTTTTCAATATTTGGGTTGTATGGGAGGTGGGCGTGTAGGCAAGCGGATGACACCCATTTTTCGAAAACATCTTTGTGTTGATATAAAACACATACACACCAAATTTTATTGTTGTTGGTTAATTTTGAGCTTATTTATGCACTTTTCAATTTTTGCGTTGCATGGAAGGTAGGCGTGTCCGTGGGCGGATTCCAAAAATATTCAATAGTGCAAATTCTTGGGTGTATGTAACCATGCGTGCCAAGTTTCATCCAATTATCTCGACTCCTTCTTCTTATCCTATATACCGGACTATATCCTATACCGGACTCGCTTCGTTCTATGCGTTACAAACGTTTGCACAAAGTTAATATACCCTGACCTTTCAGGTTTAAGGTATAATAACACAAAGTATAAAATGAATGGAATCAATAGATATGGTATGAATAGATGGTATATCACATTACCCAACTTTGACTATACCGAATTCGGCCAAAATAATAAGTTTATTTTTGTAAAAATACGATGTAGAAAATCAAAATCTCACCTCATTTGTGGCTAACTTAATTCAAACTCTAACAAATTTATCTATTTCAGCTTACAATTCTGCTCTATTACTAGTATTGCCCGGGGTCGAAATCGAGAAATTTTTTGTTTGCCTTTTTATTTAAAAAAAAATAGCACTCCTTCTCCGAACTCTGATTCTTTTAAAAAAACAATTATCAAAATCGGTTGAAAAACACGGGAGAAAATGGTTCTTTACTATTTTGCCTACGCCTATTTATATATAGATTCACTTGCAAAGCGCACTCAAAAAAAAAATATCGAAAATAAAAATTTCACAAAAATGAGAGTGAACACAGTGAATGAGAGCGCGCATCAAGCTGCAGCAGGTGTCTTTTTCTGTTGACGTTATGTTCACATGTTTATTTTTGTTGAAAATTGTGTATTTAACAAAAGATGCAGGTATATCACATTACCCGACCATATCACAATACCCGAAGTTACTCTTAAGGGTGTTCCATTAAGGCATGTGCTACTTTGATTTTGAATAAAACGCAAACAGTTTGAAAATTTTCCAAATATTTTATTTCGTTCGAAAGGTCACACTATAGGAATATGTGTGAAAACTTATTTCACGCATATGTTTACCGCCACTATTTGGTAGATATCTCACTATTTCGGCCATATTTTCGATGATATTTTGCAGTATGGCCTCCGTAATGGCTCGAATCACCAATGTAAATTGCTTTCAAGTCTGGAATCATTCACGTAAATATAATGCGTCCTGTATGCCCACAGATAAAAGTCTAACGGCATCAAATCGCATGATCTGGGCGGCCAATTTACATCACCGGGACGAGAAATTAAATGGTTCGGGAATTTGCGACTCAAAAAGTTCAAATTGAAGCGAGATGTGGCTATTGGAACACCCTTTATATTAGAAAAAACATAAGTAAACATATTTTTGGTTTAAGCCATCGAAACTCTCCCATTAACACTTATTTGGGTACATTAGACCGTAATTCTGTTGCTCAAGTAGTTTGATTTTATAGTTTCTCAAAACCAATAGTTTTGTAATTAAAAT
This sequence comes from Tetanocera ferruginea, assembly GCA_958299015.1. Lineage (NCBI taxonomy): Eukaryota > Metazoa > Arthropoda > Insecta > Diptera > Sciomyzidae > Tetanocera > Tetanocera ferruginea. The sequence continues at coordinate 111,156,104 of OY282643.1, read as the reverse complement.
GGACCCAGAAATTATAGTAGAAATGCACATAAATAGCGGATAGATGCACAAGACAGAACGTATTTGTTGAGTTGAATCCGGAAATTATTAAGCTACAGAACAACTTTTGTACTATAAGAAATACTTTCGTACTCTTCGTTTTGGAAAAACTTGATTTATCTATAATTCATTGCTTTTCAGACAATCGTGGGGACTTATGTCGAAGTTGTAACTGTGCTTTTGAAATGCCTAGTTTTTCATTATTATTATTGTAATCAGTAGTTAACAACCGTTGGCAGTTCATGATACACAATTCAGTTGCCTGTCGATGATGCTCCATTAATAGAGCTAGAGTTGATTTGGCCACATTTTCAAAACGCTTAAAAGCATTAGGAATAATTAAAAAGCAAATTAATATCCATGGATCTAAAGCCATGTTCTGTATTTGGTGAAATCAGTTGAGGGCGATGTATTATGTGTCAAAAAGATTCAAAAGAAACCATCATAGTAGATTGCTACCGAACCTAATTGATACGTTTGCATCATGATAATGCTCGACTAATTGCTACAACATGGATCTAAATCTACTTGGAAAGGCTAAAATGGGAAGACTCCTTCCTACCTCAGTATCACCTGTTCTGTGGGATTACCAAGGTCGTTTGGGTTAATAGCTGCTCAGATTCTAGGATTCCTCAAAAAATGCATCGTTGTGGTTAGCGAAATAATTCTAAAATTTGACCAAAATCTTAAGATGACTTATTCATATTCCCATTAATTTGTTTAATATGAGTCAATTTTATTCTATTCAAATGATTTTTTATTAATTTTTTTCCAGACTACATGAAATAAAAACATAAAAAAAAAAGATTTAACAAATTACTCTATCGTTTATTTAATATTCCCACGTCTTTGAATATGGATGAGATACTGCAGAATATGTTTGTTAAAGCCCATCATTATATCTATTTTGAAGCCTCTACCTACCATTAGCCACGATCGAAATAACACAAAAATAAAAACAATACTAAAAAAAAAGTCTCGTGGACAGAACCAACCGTTATAAGGGTTAACATCAACAAAAATAAACTGGTAAAGGTCTCCAGAAAAAAATCAAATTTAAAGTTCTGACCCTCAAAAACTTAATGGAACATCTCTGAAGTTAGTCATCGAGATAAATATCTGCTGGCCCCAGATTCTAACCTTTATCTTCTTCCTGACTTTAGAACATGGGAATCGAAATAATGACATGGAAGCCGAAGTATACTGCTCTTCTCCTCAAATTTATCTGTCATACAAACTACTGTAGTGTCTTTCAAACAGCAATCTTCGCAATTGAAAAACAGGTATGGTTATTCACTCAAACGACATCTTTGGGATTAAAATCTTTGTGGACAACTAAACTTCAAGAAAAATTGAAATCTATCAAAGATTATCATTAAGCTCTAACTATAAGTAAAATCTAGAGCAAAAACAATCCCCAGGCCAATCTGGGGGGGTCTGCTGAATGCCATATTACCGCGACTAAGAGGAAATAAAATTTCGGAAAGACTGCTTAGGAAGCCTTTAATCCGGATAGAAGGACTGCCTAAAGGTTGTCATGATTTCTATTAGGGTAGTCAAGAAACCAAAAAGGTAGTGCTATCTCTCGTTATCTTTGGCCTAATCTCTGCGAAGAAAAGAGTAAATTGTTTCTATATCTATTCAGGACCGAAGGCAGGATTTTCCATTGAGGGGTTTTATGATAAAAAAACTATTAAGATATACCTTTGACTTGGCCGAAGTTAAAATACACCCACGGCCGATTTGTAATGGTACAAAATCTGAAATTGTAGCTCTTTTTGTATGAGATTTAAAAAAATTTACTATTTTGATGACGTCTAAAATACATTCATATCTAATTGTTTTCCTGCGGAGTAACGACAAGTCTCTTTATAATGTTTTCAATTTTGGGGTTGTATGAAAGGTTGTCGTGTTCTTGAGCGGTTGACGTGTTCTTGAATACCCAATTGCAGCTCTGTAGCTTAAATATTAGCCCATTTATAGAGCTTTCACTATTATGGACTGTGTGGGATGTGGCTATGTTCGTAGGCGGTTGACGCACACTTTTCTTCCACAATTAAATTTTGATATAAAATACAAATGTATCAAATTATTTTCATGAAGCTTAAAGAGAAGCCTTTTTATAGAGTTTTTAATTTTGTGGTTATATGGAAAGTGGACGTGTTCGTGGGTGTATGACGCCCGCTTTTTAACACGCCTCAATTTTGATATAAAATGGAGAAATATCTAATTTTACTTTTGTAGCTTTGACAGAATCGTATTTATACAGTTTTCAATTTTGGGGTTGTATTGGAGGTGGGCGTGTTAGTAGGTGGATGACGCCCATTTTTCTATCATAGTTCAGTTTTGACATAGAATATACAAATATTGAATTATTGGGGTTGTATGGAAGGTAGGCGTGGTTTTCATTCGATTTAGCCCATTGTCGAACTTGATCTTTGTTTTTTGGAAAAAAAGCTCAAATAACGAATTTAAGTTCGATAGCTTCAGTAATAGTGTCCACAGACAGACGGACAGACAGACGAACATGCTTAAATAAATCTAGTAGTGATCCTGATCAAGAATATATATACTTTTTAATACCTACCATGCCTCCGCGGTAATGGGCGTTACACACGTCGTGACAAAATGAATATACCCGTTACGCAGTACGTGTGGGGATATAAATAAGTACTTATATATAATAAAGTGTATCGAAAATCTGGCCCCCAATTCCGTTACCAAAATTAAATAGTACATGAAAAATCCTCTCGATTGGTGTTCTTTTTTTTATTTGAACCAATTTTGGTTCAACTTTTATACTGGAGACCCACTAATGGTTGATTTAAAAAGAAAATCAAGCTTAACAATCAATTCCTTTCATATAAAAACACAGAACTGCAAATTTTCATCCCTGTTGATAAATGCTTTGACGAGATAAAACAGTTTTTTTCAAAGTGAATCTACTTGTTATTTAATATGTGGCATGCTCGGAACCCGAGTGCGATGCCCAGTCGCGGCGAAAAGCTTTTTTCAATAAAATACAAAAAAATCTAAAAATAAAAATTTCAATAAAATAATTTAGCATCCTTCTCATAATGTTGATAAGCCAATTCTAGTACCTTTCATTTTCACGGCTTATTATAAAAAATTAATAATAGTTTTTCATAACAAAATAGTATTTTAACAATTAAAAACATGAAAATGTATGAATTAAATTTGAATTTCATTAGAGTTTAGGTAACTAAGTCCATAACTATATTTTTAAGGTCAACATTTATTAAAAAATTAATTTCAAAATTTTTAAAATTGATTGGGCAAAAATTTGTAAGCTCTCGGTGTCGGTAACGGCCGACTGTAAGTAGCATACAAACATTTTCACTTTCAGAACTTAGTACTATTTAGACACAATTCACTGATTATTTGTTAAATTAATTTATATTCTGATTTATTCTCTTACCATTGGCATTCGCATTAGATTGGAATTGCCAACAAGACATCGACACAGAGTTTCATTTCTTAGTTTGTTCCAAAGCGATATTTAACATATTTTAATATGTACTCATAAAAGAGCGTGCATATTATTTGTGTAAATATTTGTTGTCAAAATTTTATTAAATTAATTTATATGAATGTACGTTTGTATATAATTTGAATGGAAAAATTAGAATAAGTTGCTCTCTGTGGGCTCGTCTTGTGCCGATTGTGAATAGATTAGAATGACCTTTAAAAATTTAAATTTCTCTCTCTATTTCTCTTTACGCAATTTCTACTCTTTTGCCATATGGATTTAATATGTCCCTGTTGAAAGAATGATATTACTTACTTAACAAAGCAAGTTTTTAATTTATTTGCTTTTCCTTTTTTTAAGTTTTGCCAAAAATTTTTTTAAAAATTCTTTTTTTTATTTGAATATCAATGTGTAATTAATTTTTTTTTCATTAAGTATGCAGTTTTTCGTATAAAATAAACTTTTTTAAAAATTTTCTTTTTCATTTGAATTTGAATTGATTCGTTTGTTTTTTTACATTAACTTTGCAGTTTTTGTTAGTACTCATTCATAGCTTTTAAAAATGAAATTGAGTTTGATACTCCCCAGCAGTTATTTTGGAGATAATTGAAAAAACTAACTAGTTTATTTCTAGTGAAATTGGAGTTAGTTGCAAACTAGTACAAAAGACGCTCAGCTTAGAACAGTATGAATTTATTTTTATAATTTTAGTTTTTCTTGTCAGCAGGCACACTCAAGATCAAAACACACACGCTCAAAACGTGTTGTGGCTCATTTTTTTCATTTAGATTTCAAACTTCTATTAACTTTCGCAAATATTTTCGATGAAAATGGTAACTGGATAATATACAGGTAATAATAATTTAATTAGTTTTATTGTATGTACCCGTGTTCCAAATAAGGCGTATGATAGGGCTAACAAATGACCTCTTTTAGACTGTATCAAAACGGATCAGTTTAGAACTATTCATAATGAAACCAGTACAGATATAGGGAAAAACGAATGTTAATGGGGCAATTGTCTATTCCTATGATATCAACCAGTAAAAAGCGTCAGTTCGTTCAATGCAAAAGTGTATTTTAGTGGGACCAGTACTAGACCTTTTTGCAACTAGTACAAAACTACTATAAATCTGGTTTATTTTTCTGCAGGGTCGGGACTTTTATGCCTGAGAACTTTGGTACGGACTCAAGTTGTTTCTTGGGAGTGTTGCCATATGCCCTGCATGTTACGGAACGTCACGTATTTTGCACCATATTTTTAATGTCCCGCCGGGACATGTTTTATCCCGTATTTTCTACAATCTTACTAATTTTTATGATATTAATTATGTATCCGCATATTTTTCTGAACTTATGCTTTCAGAAAAGAAGTATAAGTGGACAATTACTAACACATTGTTTCTATCAATTTCTTAACAAAATCACCAAAAATTATGACTTTTCTAAACTAAAAAGTTTTTATAAATAAATAATTAGAGTAACTTCGGGTATTGTGGTATGGTCGGGTAATGTGATATACCTGCATATTTTGTTAAATACACAATTTTTGAAAGGAATAAACATGTGAACATAACGGCAACAGAAAAAGGGACATGATGAATTGTTTTATCAATGTAGTCGATATTTTTTGTTGCGTGCGCTTTGCGATTGAATTACAATATCTTAATCAGAATTTTAAGCTAAAATAGATAAATTTGTTGTTGTTGGAATAAATTTAGTCACAATTGAGTTGAGATTTTTATTTTCTTAAGTGCATTTTTACAAAAATAATCTTATTATTTTGAAAATCAAATTCGGCAATTGTGATATAGTCAAAGTTGGGTAATGTGATATACCATATATTCATACCATATCTGTTCATTCCCTTAATTTTATACTTTGTTTTATTTTTTTGTTAAGTTTTACATGCGTGTTTGTATTCAGTTGACTTTGTTTGTATTTTTGTTTTTTTTATGTAAATTCCACTTAAATAATAAAATTGTGTCAACAACAACATCAATAACACTAAAACAACATTTTTTCTTTTCAATACAATAATTTTTTTTATTAATATATTTTTAATATTGAAAAAACAATAGATACTGCTATTGAACACTATCACATTATCCGAAAGTTCATTAAGGGGAGTTACATGACATTTTTTCATTGTGTTGAAAAAGCTCCAAATTAGGTTACGCTATAGAGCTCCAAAATTGTAAAACACTGCAAAACGTATTAAAAACTATCCTGTGTAATGCATTTAAAGCTAAGTTATAAAAGTTACTAGTAATTATTAATTAAAAATACCTATATCACATTACCCGAAGTTACTCTATTATAAGTCCTTGGTAGACAAGTGTTCGCGTGTTTGGCTACCAATTCAGAAACTTGGTCATGATCTTACGATTTTTCTTTTCTTGACTTCGTACTTCATTTCTTATCAAATTTTATTAAATTAAATCAAATGTGTTTCTTTAGTAAATAGTAATAAAAGTAATACAAAAAATACAATTAAGTACATAAGTGAAATTTTTTTAACTTAATTATTCTAAAAAATGTTTTCATTATTTTTCAAAATTCTAATGATATTAAAAACATATTTTTCAAATTGCAGCATAGGATCTAAAGTGGTTAACGAGATAGTGAATATTAGCACTCAACTCTATAAAATAGATTTTATTTAGAATTCCACTGCAGGTTCCATTTTAAAACTTAGCATGTGTTTATTTTGGAAACCTTTGAATATAACAAAGCACAGAAGTATTTCGTTTTTATTTTATATAAATTTTATAATTTTACTAGCTGGTACCCGGCGCGTTGCTCCTTGTCCCTTGCCGTCCTTGTCCCATGCCTGTTCCAGATTGTCAATAGAAGGCCATCAACAAATAGTAACTCCACTCTGAGTTTCAATATTCTTTGACCATTATTTCTAAAGCTATTAAATATATAAAATTGTATTTCATGAGTGGAGCCACACACCTTGTCCAATACCCAAAAAGGATTAAATTTAAAAAATGTATCTTATATGGGTGGAGCCACACCTCTTGTACAATGCCCATTCTAGTCTTCCAGTAGCAGGACACCACCAAATAGTAACTTCATTCTGAGTTAAAATGTTATGTGAGTTTTACTTCCATAACTATTCTTTATCGAAAATTCGAGTCGTAGCAACGCCCCGTTTTCCAATGCCCGTGTCTTTTTTTATAATTGAATGACCTGACAAATCAGTTATTTCATACTGAGTTCCATTGCTATACGACATCTAGTTCCAAATCTGTTCGATATCAAAAAGTTTATTTATATGGGCGTTGTCATGCCCCCTTTCCAAAGATCGCTCAAGCTTTACAGAAGGGCGCGTGTCAACAGAAAGTTTATGCCAGGTTTCATTTATGTGGAATTTATGAACGAAAGTAAAACCGAACATATATTTTCTTGAAAATGTGCCACGCCCCCCGTGGGCAGGAAGATAAAAAATACTTTACGATCTATTCTCATACCTACCAAATATACAAAAAATACAAAATATAATATACAATATACAAAAAATTTCATTAAAATCGGTCCAGCCGTTTCGGAGGAGTTCAAACACTAACACCGTGACACGAGATTTTTATATATTAGAATAAAATTTGGGTTCAGTGAAATAACGCCCAATGAAATAACGCCCAAAATAAAAAAATGAAATAACGCCCAAAAAATTTCCATACAAATTTGGGCGTTATTTTATAATGAAATAAGGCCCAAAATTTTGGGCTTTATTTCATTTTATTTGGGCGTTATTTCATTTTTTATTTTGGGATTTATTTCATTATGAAATAACGCCCAAAATCAAAAATGAAATAACGCCCAAATATTTTTCATACAAATTTTGGGCGTTATTTCATTTTGAAATAAGGCCCAAAATATTTTAAATGATTTGCTTTGAAAATATTTTGGGCGTTATTTCATTTTTGATTTGGGCGTTATTTCATTTATTTTGGGCTTTATTTCATTTTTTATTTTGGGCGTTATTTCATTTTTTAAAGACCAAAATATTTTGGGCGTTATTTCATTTTTTATTTTGGGCGTTATTTCATTGGGCGTTATTTCACTGAACCAAAATTTGAGTTCATCCAATTTTTCATAAGAATCATTTATTAAAAAAATGTTTATACAATTTTTATCAGAACGTTATATGAGGCGCTCAGAAGCAAAGTGATCCAACCCACACACGATTTTTTTCTGCTTACTACATGAAACCCTTACTGAGATTTTTTTGCGATAAACATCTCTTGCTTCCAATTTTGGCATTATTGAAACTATTATAGTAAATAGTTTCACTTTACCATTTTTAAAAAATTTAATCACAGAAATGAAAAGTGGGCAAACATTTTTCAATTCTATTCCAAAGAGAGTTCGATTTTACGTAGATATCCGTTCAGCGCACAGATGGACATTGAGTAGAGCTATTCAATTATGCAATAAAAAAAATCATAACAAATTACATACCTGATTTTTTAGGCGCAGCGACGATATGATTAAACTTTTCAAAAGCCGGTGTTTTCGTAAAAGTTCTGCACTGCTAACGTATCCATTGAAAATGTCAAATATATTCAATGAAAAATATACTATATAAAAAATTCAATATTGTCATGACATCTCACTAAAATGGCTTAATCTTGATGCACTGTGTATTTATAGAAAAAAATATTGATAAAATAATGTCTAAAAATTTAGTCCCCACTGAAAATTTAGCAACTCTAGTTTAAAATTTATGAAAGTAAGGTAAGTTGTAAGAACTGCTTCGCTGCTGGGTCGTTTTATTATCAATATGTTTAGTCAACGCTCATTGGAATCATTTGCTCACACATCACACCATATGAATTAAAATACACGTTTGCGTTGTTCAGTTCTAGTGGAGCCACCGGTCTGGTTAGCCACTTCTTTGCTCTTGATTATTCTCGTTTGTTGCTTCGTATACAATACAAAGATGTCGCTCGTGCGTTTGATTGGTGCTGAGGTGAGCTTAATATCCGTCGCAATATAATTTTTCTGCGAAAATATCTGATTTTAAGTGCACATTTTGTATCGCGCTGACACTTAGTGAAATAAAAATGTTAAAATTAGAAAAATACATTATATCGTACTTTTTGCGAAATTAATATCGAAAATGTTACGTAATATAAACCACACAAGAACTATACATATAAAAAAATACACTCCAGCAGCGCTAGAAAAAGTGATAAATTAACTTGCCGCTGAACGTCTGCGATAAGCGAACCCCTCGTGTATGTTGTTGAGATAGTGGTTGCTTTGTTTGTCACATCATTAAATTTTTTGCCAATAACGATAATCTCTGCAGATAAAAACAATTCCCTGAGCCAAGGTCACACGCTTCTTTTACAAACATGTGTTTTTGTTAATAATAAGAGTACTATTATTTATGCAATTTCTAATACGCTCATACGTAGCTTTTAAGATTGTATTCATCAGGTGGCTCGATTGTTCAGGTGAAAAAAATTGATTTTGTGAAATGTGAATTCTAGAATCAAATCAAATCAAACCCGTTGGCAGACGGTCAGATTAATTTCGAAATTCTTTTGGGTTTACGACCTTTTTGAAAACAGCTTTCACAAAATGAGAGTCGAAATGATATTTACTTTTCTTTAATTTTTTTTACTTTGCATACATTTTTGGTTCAACACACCACCTCTGTCCCAGCCCCAAAAATTATCGAAAAGAAAAAAGTGTATAGACCATTTGAAAGGGCTTAATTTGCACCTTCAGAATATGTAAATTTTATAATTTGCACCCTTATAGTTTTAAAAATAAATTAGATTGAAAATGGAGTAAATGATGCAATTTTTAAACTGTCATATCTCGCTTAAAAATGCATATTTAAAAGTGCACCTTGGCCCAAAAATTTGCAATTTTGTTATTCTAATTTGCACCTTCGTTAAAATAGTAGAAAATCAATCGGTTCATCGTAAAAAATGTAAAAATACATAAATCAACACTGCGCATGCGCTGTCCAGAAAACATATACATAGTTATACGACTCTCGTGCACGGCGCGCTAGGGCAATTTTTTTGTGGCAATGTCTAGCTGATCTAGATATGACTTCATCAAAATCAGTATATATAATGTACATATAAAGTTCATCACTGATGCATTTACTAAAGTTGATATTGGAGGCCAAATGATCACAGTAAGACTTGTTATTGTACTGTATTGATTTGTCACAATATTTTTTTTTTATCATAAGATTAATACTATTATAGTCTATACTTTTTTATCAATACTTAAAAACAGAGATAGTATTATAAACTATAAATAGATAAACCTCATCACAACAAAGTCCCTAGTGGAATGCGCGGCGCACGCGTGTTACTGATATGACGCGTGCGCAGAACGAGCTATCGAATTAAAACGTTTTTTTGCATTTTCAGAAAAATTCGACGTATTTTTCGACTTTGTTCAATGGTGCAAATTAGAGGAGTAAAGTTGCAAATTATTGACGCAAGGTGCACATCGAAATATCAATTAATTACCGAGATATGAGCATTTGAATATTGCAAACTTTGGCATTTTTTTTTTGCAAAAAGTACGAGGGTGCAAATTCTAAAATGCTTATATTCGGAAGGTGCAAATTGAGCCCTTTCTAATGGTATATAAACTTTTTTTTTTTGGATAATTTTTGGGGCTGGGACAGAGGTGGTGTTCAACACACATTTCAGTAAATATACTCAGATGTTCGCTAATTCAATAACAACAACAACAACAACAAAGCAATTTAAATTTTCGTATTTTTCGGTCTGTTCGAGACTGTTTTTGCATAAAAGTAAAGAACCTTTAATCGGAGTGCAAGAAACCTGAAATTAATATTTGGCTGTCATGTAGTGGCGTAGCTAGGGCAGGTGGCAACCGAGGCGGAAACTAAATTGTGCACCCTTTTAGAAGATTTTTTTTTTTATAAAATAAGTCGATGAATCTTACTACATATTTTCGAATCAACCTCTACAAAAATGACATATTTTAGAAGAGATTTGAAAATAAATAAAACTATGCTATCCATGAATATTTGATAAAAGAAGTAATAATCTAAAATTTTAAGAAACTTAAAGAATTTTCTCTGAATTGTTCCAATATTTTTGTCTACCGGGCCTATAAGTTGTGAGAGAAAAATTGACTATGAGTAAACCTCACAATATCAGTTTAAAATAATTGAGGAATTGACATTATGAAGTTATAAAAACTTTAGTTAGTTTAATTTAGAAAACTTTGAAAAATTTACGAAAAATTTTGCATATTTTTCATAATTTTTATCAATTTCTTTATAGTATCTATATTAATCTCCGCTTGGACTTTTATAGACAAGATTGAGGTCTGTAACATTTGACTATTTTATAAATATCACCATAAATACCACCATAAATATCTCAGTATCAAAATATTACAGCGATACTAGATTGATATCAGAAATTTGTTTAATTCTCATCTTAATATATAAAAGACAAGCGTCCTGCTCCGTGCTCTATATCGTAAAACATGTTCAGCCTGGACCAGAACCTGTTGTAAAATTATCCATTTGAAATCTTTGTACGTACTGTACTTTTTAAAAACTGTTCAGCCTGGACCAGGACCAGTTGTAAAATTATTCATTTGAAATATTTGTACTTACTAAACCTTTTGCTCTATATCGTAAAGCCTGTTCAGCCTGGACCAGAACCTGTTGTAAAATTATCTATTTGTAATCTTTGTAAATACTGTACTTTTTAAAACCTGTTCATCCTGAACCAGAACCTGTTCTAAAATTATCCAATTGATATCTTTGTACTTACTATACTTTTTAGAAACTGTTCAGTCTGGACCAGCACCTATTCTTAAATTATGTATTGGAAATCTTTGTACTTGAAGACTATCGTCATTTTCCCCAACTACTATACATCAAACATCATGTCTTGCTATTACAGTGCTTCTTAATTAACAGAACCAGAACCTTTTCGGTCTGCATAAACTGAACAGCAATTATTACATTCAGTGACGTTGGTGTCAATTGGAATTGCTAGAATTAAATCACAATGTTCGGCCTTCTGATCCAAGTTTTAGCGATTGGCTACTCAAGTTAGGAAATGGAGATGTAGATATCATAGAAATTCCCGATCAATTTGGTTGTAAAGGTTTGCTTATTAGCCCTTTAAATGGCTTGCCTTGAATATTCGTGGACAATTTTTTTGAGCTTATATTCCCATCATTTAAGCAATAAAAAGATTAAAAACCATCCCTCTGATTTTTACATGAGCTGCTTTGCTTTTGGCAGGCTGTCTAATATAATGGACAAAACCATGATAACGTTGTATTATAATATTTTAGTTCAACTAAAACAACCGGAGACAAATGCAAATGCGTTATTTATGCAATTATTATTATAAAAAAAAATTATACTTTGCACACCAATCACAATAATCACTTCTTTTTTGCAAAATTTATTAACACGCGATATAAAAAAATTGAAGGCTTCTGTTGGGCATAAAATCGAAAATCTAACTAAGTTAAACGTTGTATATCTCCCTAAAATTATTTTTGTCATATTTGCACAACTTCATTTCATAGTACCAACCTATTTGATTTTAGAAAAGACGTTGGAAAATGAAAAAAAAATTTTTTTTCTGAAGTGTCCAATATAATGGACAAATCCATTGAAAGGGTTAAATAGGTTTCTGGCGATACTTTGAGTCCGAATAACATCAACCGTTATTCCAAAATTGCTATCCTGTTCCCAAAAAATTCCGATGTGAACGAAGTCAACGAGCAAGTTCTAAATATTTTAGTTGGTGACACAGTGAGAGATCTGAGCACGGATTAAATTGAAGACAGTGATGATAACAAAATTGAAAGTATTATAATACTTCTTCGAAATTGCAATACCAAAAGGATTGGAAGGTGGTTATTGGTAATGGTAGGTGGTTAGTTTTGAAAAACCTAAAAACTTAATAACTCATCGCACAGGTATTGACAGGCGCACTGGCGAACATGAAATAGTTTTCATACCTACAATTGATTTGGCCCCGACAAACACAGATTTGCCTTTCACTCTCCGGAGGCGACAATTTCCAGCTAAACTGACATTTTCAATGACCATAAATAAATTTCAAGGTTAAATATTGCAAAAAGTAGGAGTTTTTCTAAAAGAACTGGTATTTAGTCATGGGCAGTTTTAGCGGGCTGATGATGTAAAACTAAGCATTATAGATGGCAGGGGACAAGGTTAAAAATTCAAAGAATTTTTTTACTAGAAATGTTGTATATAAAGAAGTTTTATCAAAATAATGTAATAAACATGTTTTCAAATAAAAACCTTTGTATATAAATCCAATAAATTTTTTGTCGCATTTTGTACTCTAAATGGTTCCTTCCCGTCGAAGGACGTGCTTTTCCACTAGTTATGTACATAATTCCCATAGCAAACTTGCCCAGGTTGGACAAGGTCAAGAGTCTTGAATGGCTCAAAAAGAGCTGGCAATTCAAAGAAATCTGTTAATTCCCAGCAGTTATTTTGGAGACAATTGTAAAAACCAACTAGTTTATTTCTAGTGAAGTTGGAGTTAGTTTCGAACTAGTACAAAAGACGCTCAGAATAGAACAGTTTGAATTTAATTTTATATTCTTTGTTTTTCTTGTCAGCAGGCACAAACAAAATTAAAAAAATATGCATGTTCAAAACGTGGTATGGCTCATTTTTTCATTTAGATTCCACACTTCTTTGAACTTTTGCAAACATTTTCGATGAAAATGATTAAGTGGTAAATATACAGGTAAAACTATATACCATAATTTAATTAGTTCTATTGTACGAACCCGTATTCGAAATAAGGCTAATAATAGGGCTTACAACTGACCACTTTTTGACTATATCAAAACGGACCAGTTTAGAACTATTCATAATGGAACTAGGTCAAATATAGGGAAAAAGGGATGTTTATGGGGACAATTGTCTTTTCCTATGACATCAACCCGTAAAAAGCGTCAGTGTGTTCAATGTAAAAGGGTATTGAAGTGGGACCAGTACTGGCCCCTTTTGGAACTAGTATAGAACTATTCTAAAATTGGTCCATTTATCTGCAGGGTTCTTCAAATTCGATGATTGAGAAAAAAAAAAATTAATTTCAATAATTTTTAAGGAACTGTGCATCTTATCTTCACTTAAAAACTGTATTTTTGATAGTTTTTGTTGGTTGATTTGAACATAATAATAATTATTTTAGTAAAATAAAGAAGTCAGAAAACCATCTTAGAGTTTTTAATAGACATCTTCAAAATAAAATAAAAACAAAAAGTCAGAAATCCATAAATTGTCATAGAAGGCCGTTTATTTAAGGGGACATTACACCTTCAAACAGTTTTTTAAGTTGAATAGAAAATAAGATATAATTTTGAAAAATTAAATACATATTTTTTTGTAAAAAAACTACGCAAACAATTTTTTTGTATTATTTTAATTAGATATAATGCTACAGAAATTTTTTTAAAAAATCATTAAAAAAATCTTGGCGGGCGTGATTACTCACTGGAACATCGGAAAAAAAAAACAAAGAACGGGGTTTTTATCAGCATCAAAACCGCCATGAAAATAACTAGAAGAAACAAGTTAGGTTGAAAAATAACAAAATAACGGCGTTTTAAAAAAAAATTTTTTTTTGTGTAATTTTTTTACTAAAAAATATATACATATATATAATTTTTCAAAATTATATCTTGTTTTTTATTCAACTTAAAGGCATTTTAAAACATTAAAAAATACTTTTTTTGAAGGTGTCACGTTCCCCTTAATTTGAATAAAAAATGTAATGAACTTAAATCATTTTAATTTTTCAGAAATTATTTAAGCAATTAAAAAATTAACTAATGATTTTAAAACAAGTAGTTTTATGTAAAAGTATTGAACAAAATTTAATATAAAGTTAAAGTTTGTTGCAATAAAAACGAAGTCCTGGTGATAGTAAGCAATATTTTCAGTCACTTTTGCACCCTCTTGATATTCAAATATAAAACCGAAGTCATTTGAGGCTTTTTATTAAAAAAATCAAAAATTATGTGGTAAAAAGTTCTTTTCCCAAATTTTGCACCCCATTTTGGCGTGCACCCGGGTCGGACCGACCACCCCACCCCCCTTGCTACGCTGCTGCTGTCATGTGTTTTTGGCCAACTGACCCAATACAAAACAAGTAAAGAAAGTCTAAAGTCGGTCTAGGCCGACTATGAAATACCCTAAACCCACTTTTCAAAAACAAAAAATTTTTATTGTAAATGGGCGTGTCCGTGGGATAATGAAGCCTATAATTTATGTGCATTTAAATGTTGATGAAAAATGTACACATACCAAGTTTTATTCCCGTAGCTCACAGTTAATGCCTTTATTGTGCTTTCGCTATGGGAGGTGGGCGAGTTTTTGGACGGACTACTCCCAATTTTTTAACACACCTTAGTTTTGGTATAAAATACATACATACTAAATTTAATTTCTCTATGACAAACATAACCTTATTTATTGAGTTTTCAACTTTTTGGGCTATATGGGAGGTAGGCGTGTCCGTAGGCGGATGACGTCCATTTTTCAAAACCATCTTTGTCTTGTCATAAAAAACATATGTGCCAAATTTTAGCTCTTTAGGTTAAACACAGGCTTATTTATTGCGTTTTCAATTTTTGGCTTGTATGGGAGGTGGGCGTGTCCGTAAGCGGATGACGTCCATTTTTCGAAGACATCTTTGTGTTGGCATAAAACACATACATATCAAATTTTATTGTTGAAGGTTAACTATGAGCTGAGTTATGCAGTTTTCAATTTTCGCATTGTATGGGAGGTAGGCGTGTCCGTGGGCGGATTCCAAAAATATTCAATAGTGCAGATCCTTAAGTGCATGTGATCATGTGTACCAAGTTTCATCCAATTATCTTAACTCCTTCTTCTTATCCTGTGTATACGGACAACACACAGACGGACAGACGGACGGACGGACGGACGGACATGGATAGCTCGACACACGAGGTGACGCTGATCAAGAATATATATACTTTTCTATACCGGACTCGCTTCGTTCTATGCGTTACAAACGTTTGCACAAAGTTAATATACCCTGACCTTTCAGGTTTAGGTTATAGGGTAAGTGATATAGTTATTGACACCCTAAATTTTAGGCACAGTTATTGACAGCCTTCCTTTGCATAACGTTTGCTGCAATTTTAAAGAATGAATCTGGAAATGCTTACAAAAAAAAACAAAAATAAGTTTATTTTTTATGGTTTGCTGACCTCTTTTTTGTTATTTCTCTTTTAGTGCTGTGCAAAACGTTGTGATGAATATACTCATACGAGCAATTAAGACCAAAGGTATTTTTTGTTGTGATTTTATTAAGAAAAGTGTAAAGTAAAATAGTCAACAACAGTTATTACAACCAGTTTTTTGTTTAAAAATTGACTTATTTATACAAGTTGAGACGTATTTAAAGTTAATATTTTTTTAAATAAAATATTTTATCGTTAGTATAAAAATAAATGCTGCTGCCAATAACTGTCTTAAATTGTTCACTGATTTCAGTTGTTGGCAGGGGGCTGTCAATAACTGTCTCATATGAAGAGTACAATTATTGTCATTGCTAATTGTTGTTACTGTACACGGTAAATTTTATACAAATTTTTTTCAATTTTTTTAGAACAATGCCAAAAGTAACGCGATACAATGAAGAAACGCTAAAATTGGCACTAAAACAAATAAAGGAAGGTAGAATTTCTTCAAACGCTGCTTCCAAGAAATTTAAAATTCCTCGAAGTACACTACATTTTAGATTGAGCCGCGATTTTGTTAAGCCAATACCAGGACCAGAACCATTCTTAACTATTGCTGAGGAAGATGAAATTGTTTCTTGGTTAATTGCCTCTTCTAAAAAAGGTTTTCCGAAACGTAAAGAAGATATTTTGAGCGCCGTTCAGACATTTTTAACGGAAAATCCAAGAGAGCATCCATTTGGTGAAAAAAATATTCCAGGTAATGGCTGGTATAAAGCTTTTTTGAAACGACATCCCATTATTAAAAATCGTACTCCTGAGTCAGTGACAGCTGCAAGCGCTAATGTTGGGGAATCAGATATAAAGAAATGGTTTTACGAAGTTGAAAATTATCTTAAAGAAGAAGATATGTTTTCAATTTTAGATGATCCATCACGAATATTTAATGGCGACGAAACTT
Source organism: Tetanocera ferruginea (assembly GCA_958299015.1). Lineage (NCBI taxonomy): Eukaryota > Metazoa > Arthropoda > Insecta > Diptera > Sciomyzidae > Tetanocera > Tetanocera ferruginea. The sequence goes on along the minus strand of OY282643.1, from coordinate 111,139,368 downwards.
GCTTTCAATTGTGTCCGAAAACGAAACAAGTATTAGCACCATGTGCAAGAAATGTTTACGAAGTTGACCGAGGTACTGCTAAGTCTAACTTGACGGTAATGTTTACATTTAGTGCATCTGGTGTATGCACCCCGCCTTTAATTATTTATCCATACATTCGGCTACCAGAACAAATAAAAAAATCGGCAGAAGGTTGGAATATTGCTGTAAGTGAAAATGGATGGATGACTCGTGAGATATTTTACGAGTATATTTCGAAAGTATTTTATCCATATCTCATTGAAAACAATACACAATTTCCAATCCTTCTATTTGTTGATGGCCACAGTACCCATCTCACCCTTCCATTAAGTCGATTATGCAACCAACTTAACATTATTTTAGTGGCACTCTACCCTAATTCAACTAGAATATTACAACCAGCTGACGTTGCAGCTTTTAAACCTTTAAAAGATGGCTGGAAGCGAAGTGTTCATGAATGGAGACGAAACAATCCATCTCTAATGCTAACCAGAGACAGATTTGCACCTATTTTAAGAACAGCTTTGGATAATTCCATAAACTCACAAATTATTCAGAATGGATTTAGAGCTTGCGGAATATACCCTTGGAATTCGGAAGCAATCGACTATTCCAAATGTCTTGGACGATCATCTTATATATGCATTCCTCAAGAAAAACTAAGCGATCCTTTCTCTGTATTTTTTGAAGTAGTCGGTTCCGAACGTATATTACTATTTGAAAAAATTAGTAATAACGAGTTAAATAATAATCTTTATGGAGATGCATTAATTCTTTTCGATCTCTACAAACGCTTTAAGCCTGGCTTTTCAAATAATGAAGTTAACTCGACTTATGTTCCTACAATTTCCACGGAAACTTCTGATGTTATTTTACACACAGAACTTGTCCAACACACTTGCAACGAAAATGATTTTCCAAGGAGCAATCAAGGTTTAAATGTGTTGACTTTGTCAGACATAACTCCATTAGAGTTATACAATGCGCCAATATTAGTCGACCAAACGCCAAATCAACAATTAAACTCTTCAATTATTTCAAAATCATCTGTTGGAATCCAAAACTATTTAAATTATCCTGATACACCAAAGAGGAAAGGCGTGAAAACTTCCAAAAAGCGATCATATGTTATAAGTTCCTCGGATTGGATAGACGTTGAAGAAAAGAAGAAAGATGAAAAGAAAATGAAGGAAATTGAGAGAGAAAATAGAAAAGCAGATAGAGCACTGCAAAAGGAAACCAAGCAAAAACTTATGGAAAAACAAAAAGCAGAGAAATTAAAATTGAAAGAGCAAAAGAAACGAATGCTTCGAAATATTATCCCAGCATTAAACTCAGAGAAAAAGAACGCTATCGCTAAAGATAATGGTGCAGTTGGTTTAATTCCTATATCGGAATCAAATTAAACTGAAATTACCTTCTCTAGCAGCAATGACCCAGCGATACCAGTCTAAGTCCGAGCTCTTTTCAGAACGAAAATAGTTTTGATAATTGAATTCGGCATAATGTCGCCATTCACAATTAAGAAAATTTATGTTTTTTTGAGTAAGGTTTTTTATTTTTTTAGTAACGTAAGAAGAAAACGTGTTTTTTTATGTAATTTATGAAATATCAAATCATTAAAGTGCCTATCTATGGTAAAAATGAATTAAGTTTTTATTTTTATTTGATGCCAATAACTATATTTTAAGTCTATGCCAATAATTGTACCATGTTGTCAATAATTGTACTTACTCGAGCGTCAACAATTGTACCAAGTGGCCAATAATTGTACTCCGCTGAGATGCCAAGAATTGTACTTACACTGTCAATATCTATCACATTGGATACTTTTTCAAAAATCATGCTTTTTCTATTATTGAACAACATTTTATAAGAAATTTGTGCAATTATTTAAATTCAAGAATTATTAATGATACAAATGAGTATTTGCTTAACTACTCAAAATAAATCATTTTTTAATGAAGTGAATTCAAATATGAAATTTCCTTATGGGTGTCAACAACTATACCGCTTACCCTAATTAAAGAAAGTTTATGATAGTAAAAGCTTTGAAGTCAGCGCTTATATAATCAGATTTTTTGTGCTGCTGTTTTTCAAGCTCACCCAAACCAGTAGATTGCTTTTAAAATTACTTTCAAGTTATGATTACAAATTAATACAGCGTCATCAAAGCAGGATATTCACAAATAAAAATAGAGTAGTGATGGTTAAAATATCATGATTTTATGTCAATGATTAGCGCCGACTACAAAGCTTTTATTTTCATAATAAAAATTCATATTTTATGATGAAAATAAAAAAAAATAAATAATAATTAATATAAAACATTTCTAATATAAAAATGAATATAAATAAATTAACAAATTTGACCAAGAAATTAAAAGTAAAAGTAACTTAAAATAATTTTTTACTCTGTGGTGATTTTAAAGTAGGTTTTTTTTTTGTTAAAAAGTTTTTATTTCTTCCTTTTTAGAGAAAATGATAAATTTTAGAAAAAGTGTATAAATTAATTAAACACAATTATTTATGCTCATAATTTAGAAAATGCTTTTCTGTCGTTTCTTATTCTGTACTCTTTTGGATTTGCATGAAGTCATTTTATGTTGAAGTATTCTTGAGGAAAATTTAAAATATGAAATTTAGTTTTATTAATTTCTGGTTTGTAGATTATTTTCAATTTTTAACGCCCTTTTTGGAATCCCACTTACTTTATTGATCATACTTTATAATAATTCAGCCTAGCCCTGTTCCAAATTCCCCTACTCAGTTCCATAATAACAGTATGCACCGATATACAATAGTTTTCTTAACCCTTTGATTCCTAGTGGTTTTGCAGTTAAACCACACATTTAATAATTTTGCTCAATATTTCTTGTGGTTGCATAGACAAATCAAGAGTTTCACCTCCGGGAAGAAAGGGTTAAAGTACCACACCCTATTTAAAATCCCTCCCACTTTTTTAATGATTCTACCTACCTACCAAATATTAGAACCCTAGTATCAATATTAACTGAGGTGCAGTATATTTCTTATAGTGGCACGCCTCTTTGTTGAATCTAGCCTACTTTCTTGATCGTATTTTGTTATATTTCTACCTATTCTTGTAACGTTTTCAGTACCCTAGTGTCAATATTAGCTGAGATATAGTGTTTTTCTAATAGTGAGACGCCTCTTTGTCGAATATCGCCCACTTTGTCATAGTGATTTCAATAATTCTACCCATTCTTACAATGAATTTTATCACCCATGTGTCAATATAATACAGTTTTTTTTCAAACACTGCCACACTGCCAGTCGAATTATACCCAATTTCTCAGTAGTAATAACTCTGTGTCGACAATGAATAACAGCTTAACTCATTTTCAAAATTTCTGAAGAGCATTTTTAAGATTAAAATCGCTACCTTAAATCAGAGTTCCCTGACTTTTGCTGTTTAGATTTTAAGGCCTCAAATATTTCGTTTTCAAGGTACAACCATACAAATTTATAACCTCACTTTGTCCTAACTCGACTTGAGCGGTTATTCCTTGTCGACACAGAACTGTTTCTATCTGTGTACTTTATTTCAGTACCCTAGTGTCAATAATATTCGATAAAGTGTTTTTTAATATTGCCACACCCTTTTGTCGAATGACGCCCACTTTATGGACAGTAATTTGTAATAAGTGTGCCTACCTCTGTACTAAATATCAGTATCCTAGTGTCAATATTATTAAAGATAAGTGATAGTGTTTTAAATATTGCCACACCTCTTTTTCAAACAACGCCCACTTTATTGAAATCAGTTTTTTATAATTGTGTCTACCTCTGTAGTAAACTTTAGTACTCTAGTGTCAATATTATTCCAGATACAGAGCTTTTCTAATATTGCCATTCCTCTTTGTCAAATAACGCCCACTTAATTGACCGTTATTTTTTATAATCTTACCAACCCTTGCATTTTTGCTGTAAATGTCAGTACCCTAGTGTCAATATTTACTGAGATACAGTGGGGCAAGTACTTTAGGAGTAATCGAGTTACAAACAAAAACAAAAAAAAAACCAACCTCTTCCTTTTTGAAGTCGCTTAAAAAATTGTGACCTGCGAATGAAACCTTTACTGAAGTCAATCATATTAATTTCAGTCAGTGTTGTTTACAGAAGGTATGTTATTAATTCATCAGCTTATTTCACTTATGCTATGTCTTGAATGTTGTTTTAATTGAACATTTAAATTGGGTGCAATACGTTCGGAATAATTGTAGACACTTCCTGTAGTAGTTGTTGTTTCTGCCATTTGAATTGCAACAAAAATACGCATTACAATATGCTGATTACTTACAGTGTAACCCTGTTGAAAATTTTAAAGAAGGCCTGAAAGAGGTAAAAATCAAGATTGGTGCTATAAAGTTTTTATTTCATTTTAAACTTATTTTTTGATGTTTAAATCAAACTCTCGATGTTAAAACTTATTAGATTCTAAAAAAAGTTTCTAGACTTAAAAATAGGTCTGTTTCCGTACTCACTTCAAGTAACTTGAAGTTACTTGAAAGCGTTTCCGTACACATTTTTCCAGCTCGAGAGAGAAGAAGAACAAGCAAAATGTCACTTTTTGTGGCTCTCTATTACTCGAACTTTACTTGAAAAATTTCTTCGAGCTCGAATCTCGAGCTTCAAACAGCTGATTGCCAAAGTGCTAAAATTAAATTATTGCATTGCTTTGTGAAAAAAATTTATGAAATTGGTTACCAAATTAATAACAATAGTTAATATATCCATAATTAATGCTAACGAAAGTGTTTTAAATACAATAAAAAAGTAAATAAATTTTATTGTTTTCAAAAAACAGCTGTTGTGCTTGAAACTTACTTGAAACCGTTTCCGTACTTTTTGACAAATTTTTTTATTTTGACAAATAATCAAATTACTCTCTATTACCCGAACTTTACTCGGACTTTACTTGAAGTGCGTACGGAAACAGACCTAATATCTATTAGTTTAATGGTACACTTCAGTTAAATTATCTTTGTTTGGCACTTCGAGGAACTGGTTAAGCTAATATTCAAAGTTGATTGAGCTGACTTTACTTTTTACCTTAGTAGATGATTGATGTTTTTATATCAAAATCAATGGCAAATTGACTTGAAAAAATATTAACAATATATCTTCAAATTTCTTGCAGGCTCGTTTGATGGTTAAGCGCAGCTACTCTGCAGCTGCTCCTACCACAAAAATGTTTATCGATGGCAAGTTTGTCGATTCCAAGACCAGCGAATGGATCGATTTGCATGATCCTGCCACCAATAAAGTCATCACACGTGTACCCAAGTGTACACAAGCTGAGATGCAAGCTGCAGTGGAGTCGAACAAAAAGGCATTCAAATCATGGAGTCAGCAATCGATATTGTCCAGACAGCAAGTCATGTTCAAGCTGCAGGCGTTGATCAAGGAGAACATGGGTGCATTGGCCGAAAATGTGACAAAGGAGCAGGGCAAGACTTTGGCTGATGCTGAGGGCGATGTGTTGCGTGGCTTGCGTAAGTTATTAGTTGATATTAAAAACAATTAAATTTTAATTAAATTGTTTCCTATTCTTTCCAGAGGTTGTTGAGCACTGCTGCAGCATTCCATCGCTGCAGATGGGCGAGACTGTGGCCAATGTTGCACGCGACATGGACACCTACTCTCTAGTGCTGCCACTGGGTGTTACCGCTGGTGTTGCTCCCTTCAACTTTCCCGCCATGATTCCCTTGTGGATGTTCCCAGTGGCCATTACCTGCGGTAATACCATGTTGTTGAAGCCTTCCGAACGTGTGCCCGGCGCCACAATGATGCTGATGGATCTACTCAATCAAGCTGGCTGCCCACCAGGTGTTGTTAATGTTATTCACGGTCAACACGATGCCGTCAACTTTGTCTGTGATGCACCCGAAATCAAGGCTGTATCATTTGTTGGTTCCGATACCGCTGGCAAGTACATCTATGAACGCGCCGGCAAGAACGGCAAGCGTGTGCAGAGCAACATGGGTGCCAAGAACCACGGTGTCATCATGGCCGATGCAAACAAGGAGAATACGCTGAATCAGCTGGCAGGTGCTGCATTCGGTGCCGCCGGACAACGTTGCATGGCACTCTCGACAGCTGTATTTGTCGGTGAGGCCCAAAAATGGATTCCCGATTTGGTAGAGCGCGCCCAGAAATTGAAGGTCAATGCTGGTCATGTTCCCGGCACTGATGTAGGACCAGTTATTAGCGCACAGTCTAAACAACGTATACATGACCTCATTGAATCTGGTGTTAAAGAGGGTGCCAAGCTTATTTTGGACGGTCGCAAAATCACTGTGCCCGGTTATGAGAGCGGCTATTTCGTCGGACCTTCAATTCTTACAGATGTTACTCCCAAGATGAAGTGCTATACTGAGGAAATCTTTGGCCCTGTATTGGTTATTCTGAATGCTGATACCATTGATGATGCCATTCAAATGATCAATGCCAATCCTTATGGCAATGGTACCGCCATCTTCACCACCAATGGTGCCACCGCACGCAAGTTTGTCAACGAAATCGATGTTGGTCAGGTTGGCGTTAATGTGCCCATTCCAGTGCCATTGCCTATGTTCTCATTTACCGGCACACGTGGCTCCTTCCGCGGTGATCATCACTTCTACGGCAAACAAGGCATCAAGTTCTACACACAGACAAAGACTGTCACTCAACTGTGGCGCGAATCGGATGTGTCACACACACAGGCCGCTGTAGCTATGCCAACCATGAAGTAATTGCATCTTGTGTGATAACTCCTCAGCTGTTTGTAAATATGTAGAACCAGTGAGATGGCCTTGAGTAAAGTCTTCCTCTTGACGCAGGTGTCAAGTGAATTGAATATATTTTTATACGCCTAACATTTGAACATACCAAATTTGGAATTTGTTGCATTTATTATATTATAGTTTTTTGTTTTTGTCGTATTGTATATTCTTAAGTCAAACTCTACTAGTAATTCGATAAAGAAAATAAAAAAAGAGACATTTCTTAATAGAAATAAATAAAGCTTATGATTTTATTAACCTGAGGTTTAAGTTATGATTGAATTTAATAATTTCACATCAACTAACCGAAAGAAACAAAATGCTTAGACCTCAGATAGCCTCTTCATAGCTGATGCGACATAAGGTGGAACCGTATTTGAAGAGAACTGTCACATGTGACGAAAAATGGATCCTATTAGGAAACGTTCAAACAATGCACTATGATCTCATGACTACATTTTGTGGCCGAAAGCCTAATTTTAAAATTGTTTACTATTCAAAAAGAAATATGCTATTCAAGAAGAAGAAAGAAACTGAGAATCAAGCTACTTAAAACTTAGGTGGGTTATTTCCTCTGTCTTATTTAGCTTAAAGTCAGAAAGGTCGAGAAAAAATGTTATGCAATCTGATGAAACAAAAAACTTATATCTCCTTCCTATACTAAGGACTTAACATTCATTATGGAAAACAACTTCACTAAGCAACAATATATAAACATACGCCTTAAAAATAAAGTCAGAAACTCTGATATTTATCCTCATATAATAAAGTTTTAAGTGATTAAGAACATTGCTGAATTACCTCAGCATTGATACCTCAGTGTCTGATACAATTGCAATAGTAACACTTCAGGTCCCATCAAAACCGAACTCGTTCTATTCACAAGAAAATGAAAAGTAGACAGCTTCATACTGCCGAAACAAAATGGAGTCACTCTCAAGCTCTCCACTGAAGCTAAATATCTTGGAATTATTCTTGACAACAAGCTCAGCTTGAAACGCAACACAGAGGAGAGAAGGAAAAAAGCACTATGCGCTATTTATTCGCTATTGAAAAGGAGGAGGGTTGTGGCATGCGTATTTGGACTCCGGCTTAATTATGTATGTCACTTAAAAACATAGGTTGCCATGAGCCCTCGCTTTGAGCTGCAAAATCATGGAAGTGGGACATTAAATCTAGTTATTGTACCTGCGTATCTGTAGCAAACGATTAAAACATACTGTTAGCACGAGGATAGTCAAGAAACCTATACAATTTAATAGCTACGATAATTACTGGTATGAATTAAAATATGATATATTCTAAGGGTAAAGAGTATAAGTGAAGATAAATATATTTCCAACGATAAGGTCATATTTATGCTAGAATAATTGGTATTATTCTGAACAAGTATACAAACAAGTATCAGTATTCATTACTGGGATACTATGATAAGCTAAGAAACCATTAAATTAATTTCCGGTCATTAATTTCCGCTTATTCCTTTTGCCGAGGAAACCCTTTTACCGAGGGACTATCGTGGGCTGGCCTTTCAGGGAGCTTCGTGCTGGCTGTGGTAAGTTTAACGTCGCAAGCTAGACAACCAGTCGGCGTGGAGTTTCGTCTCAATACAATCAGTCTGACATATCCTTGCAAGAGATTTTAGATAGGTCTCGCTTCTTACCAATGAAGGTGAATTGAATTTATCCTCAAAATAAATGTGCGCATATTGGAACTACTTAAGTAGGTTAGTAAAGATGAATACTTGAAATATAGGGCCTGTCTCAAACTAGTAAAGTATAAGTATTTCTTTTTGAAAGTCTGTCTCAAAATAAGAAGGGCACTGGTCATGTCTGAAAGGAAAATAATTAATTATGTATGGCGATAATGGCAATTTTGAATTCCGCATGAAACAAATTGAAAAGAAAAGCATTCACTAAAAATCTTTTTCTGGTGAATGCTTTGTGCATTAATTGTTTTTTGAAAAAATATTTCTGAAGGTAACTCAAATAAAAAATCGACCCATTACAACGAGCACTGTCGAAGGACAGTGTTTGAAGGGCATTGGATTTAAGAAAATGGTATAAATTATCATGATAATTTTATTATTATCATCAGTGTTGCCATCAAACAAATTTTCATATCGTAACTTTTGACTCAGTTCGTCGGATTCCCGTCAGATCCGTGAAATTTTAAAAAAGAACAACAACGTAGAAATTTTCCGAGAAGGCAATTGAACATTAAAGAAGAAATATTAAAATCAATGTGGAAGTTTTAAGATTTATTATTAAATAAATCAAATTTTGCTTCAAAAGTCAGTTCATCTAATGTTTCTAACATGATTATATATAAAAAATATTCTGATAAAATATATTGAAAAATACTTTTAAGCACACAAAATAGAAGTAAAAATAAAAAAAAATAATCTTCATTAAATAGTTCATTGTTCCAATAGTCATTGGTTAAAAAGAGTTGACACAGAATTTTTAAAACAAAGTTTAAAGTTGCTATCTTGCTAACTTGCTATCTTTATTTTTTCATTGCATATACTTAAAGAAAAATACACCAATCGGACGTCGGATCTATTTTTTCTGAAATCGTCACATTTTGGAGAATTATGGCCATATATCGGATCATCGTATTCAAGACTGAAAATCGTAACAAATACGATATATCGGACCATATGGCAACACTGATTATCATGATACTAGTCCTGAAAACGCATTATTGGAGTTTATTTTCTAGAAATTTGGCTGCAAGCAAAGTTGCAAGTTGAATTGAGCCAACACGGCAGATGTCAACCAATGATGCCAACTACACGGAAATAACGGATTTCTACGGATATTTAATCCTTGCGCGGATAAACAGACAACAGCGACAAAATAAGGTAAATCTACGGATTTTTAAGAATTTCGCACGGATTTCCGAGGATTTTCAAGGATTTTTTTTATATGTTCATGTGAATTTAATGTCAACATTAATTTGAACGGTAAAAAAATTTGCGTGTCACTCAAAAATATGTTTAATTAATTTGTTACAACTTTGCGGTTATCAACACTTGCAAATAATAAAAATGTGCAGCCCTCAAAGTTGGACATGTAAGTAAAGGTGGCAACGATTTAGTTTAAAGGGCCAATAAAAGTTTTTTGGCGACTAAAAATAAATTTTGTTTTTTAACATTTTTCGAAGTTTTGTATAATTGAATAAAAATTGTTAGAATTATAGGCACAAACGTCCGAAGAGAAATCAATAAATGATTCTTCTAAAACTGTAAACGCATTTTACTCGAAAAGTGCTGTTTGAAACCGGTGGACAGTATTATTCGAAAACTATAATAAGGATCGCTACCAAATTTATTTCACTTGTAAAGGAAATACCGTTGCTACTTTTAAGGTAAGGTATTGTCAAAGTTGGCCCGTGGACGAAATAGTCCAAATAATAGTAGTATATTATTTTTTGATAAAAAAGCAATTATTTTTATCGACAGATTTAGGCTCACTGTCAAAAATTTGGTTTTTTTAAAGAAAAAATAAGTAGGTTGTTCATTATTTTGTTTTTTGGTGCTTTCAATTTTACCAAATTTTCAGATTGCAAAATAATTACACTTTTTTGAACGCAACCAAATCTAGATACATTTTTTCGAAAGTCAAATAAATGAAGAGTTAATTTCTAAATTATTTCTTTCTTCATATCTGTTTGGTTCCGAGACATACATTTTTTAAGTTTTCGTCCCAAAATGCTCGTTTTGCGGTGTTATTGCGGTTTGCGGTATATTGCTAGCGTTTCTCTGTTTAAATATTTTATAAATATAAATAAATCGAAGACGGCGGAGGGTTAACCCATTTTAGTCCCCTACTCGATTTTTCGACCATTAATTTTAAAATTAATTTCTGGAAAAAAAATATTAAAAATGTTTACAAATTCTTTCCGCATAGTTTGGTTAAATAACAATTTACAAATTTTCCATTTTACCTGAACAAGTAACATTTTTTTCAGAAATTAATTTTAAAGTATGTAAGTGGTAGGAAAATCAACCAGCGGACTAAAATGGGAACCTAATGTCGAATGTGAGTCAGTGGGAGTCTCGTTTCAGGCGACTTAAAGACGACTTAAAGTACCTCTAAAATGTATTTTAACGTTATTTTATTTTTAATGATTATAAAATGTTTATAAATATTTGAAATGTTTTTACGATTATAAAACGTATGTTCCTTCAAAATGAAAAAAGTTTTTAAGTTTTTTGTGTTCCTAAGTTTCTAGACAATATGTTTTATGTTATGTTTTACTATTATTACTATTATTACTATAAGTTAGTTACTATAAGTTACTATAAGTTAGGTTCTACTTTATTTCTTACTTTTTATAAGTTCAATGCAAATATTTTAAAACAAATGCAAGCAATATTTAAAAACGACTTTAATTGTGAAATTTATTAGCTTTGTTTTAAAATTGAAGAAACTATACAAATTTGCTTACACGGATTTACACGGATTTTTTATGCTGCATTTGCTGATTATTACTCTTTTCGGGTTGGCATCACTGATGTCAACTCTAAACACTAATGAGAGTTCTGTGTTAGAGGGTATGGCTTGCTCTACTCGACAACCAAATATCGAGTCTCTAAGGCGCGCTCTTATCCGAGCATTGGAAAAATTTCCTATGCATGTCGTGCGTGCTGTGATCGATGACTTGCCGAATCGACTTCGCTCGTGCTGGAAAGCAAAGGCCATTTCGAATAAGTTATTATACAATTTGTAGCTATTAAATGACTCAATAAATTACTAAAATAATTTTGAAAAAATCTTTTGTTGTTTTTATTTCATGAGCAAAAAACCTTGAGCAAAAAACCCAAAAATGTGAGAGTACTAAGTATTAAGAAGAACAGCGCTGCTCAAGCCAAAATGCTGTAATTCCGTCTTTTGAGGAATTTTTGGAGCAAAAATAAGAGTTTTTTTTCAAAATGGAATATCAAACGGTGAATATTTTTTAGGAATAAACACATTTCGTTAAGGAATAAACACAAAAACCCGATTTTTTCTGAGCCCTTTAAACTCTGACTAATTTAATTGGTATCAAACTACCGATATCTTTTTTTAAAAATCATCCCATTTTTAAAATTTAAATATATATATTCCAACTAAATATATTGTATTTTTTGATTATGAAAGAATGACTCTTTAATAGTTCTCTGAAAACTAATAGATCTTATTTAAATACTTAAGTCAAAAAAATCTTATTGAGCATTTAAAAAAATTCTCCGCTCCGTTCTTTTCTAAATGACTTCACTAAAAATTATTTCACTTTGTTTCCAGCTGAAATAAAAAATTTAAAAAAGAAATATCGAATTTATGTTTTAATATCTTGCAAATTTTATTTTGGTATTTTTATTCACTTAACAACGTTTTTGTTTTTTTTTTGTTTTTACAATTACATATGTTTGTATTATTATAATTTAATTATTTCATAATTATTGTGTTTTACATATACAAAATAATTAAAAAACGAAATGTATTCATTTTAACATTAAATTTTATTACAATTAAATATTAATTATTAATAATAATGTTTGTTAATTAAATTTTTAAAATTGTTCATAACAAAAATATATGCATTATCAAAGAAGAACACATCATTGCAAAGAAATCAAATAAAAAAGAGGAAAGAGAGAAAAGTTATTAAAAATAAAATTTAAACAAAAATGGCAGACAACGAAATGATTATTAATAGCAGTATCAGGTTTAGTAACAATATTATTTTATAAACTAAGAAAACTTTTTTCTGTGACGTAAGAAAAAATTAAAGATTTTCTGATTTTTCTTATTTATTAACTGGGTTTTTGTTGGTATTGGCTTTGATTTTTTAAAGAAATAGTTATATTAAAAAAGAAATACGTGAAAATTCAAGAACGAAATGTTAATCCTCAAATGTTTTACAATTTAAATTTAAACATAACATTACGTTGCATAGCATAATGAGCAGTTTACGTTATGGGCTTGAGTTGCTTTATTATTATAGTTACATAATATTTTTTTCTTGCAGTTATTCGTAGTATTCGATTATTCGTTACATAGCTGTTAAGCGCTGAGTTGTGTGCAAAGTGTAAGCATTGCCAGACTCAAAATATGACACAAAATTCGTAAAATTAATAAAGTGCATATATAAATACAAATATATTTATATATATGTATATATAAATCTTTTCAATTAATTACAAATAAAATTAGCAGTTATCTTAATTGTTAAGTGGATTTCTTTTTTGTGTTTGGTTTTTTTTTGTTTTATTTTGTTTAGTATTGTTTAGGCATGTTTCAAATTTAATTTACTTAAAATTATCAAATGTTGCAAATTATTAAAAAAAGAAATTAATAACTACAATAATAATAATTTTAGAAAATTAAACATTTAAATGAAGTTAAAAACTATTAAACGACTGGTGGTTCGGTGCCTTCAAGAGATTCATCCGTGCTGAAAATAAAAGAAATCAAAGAACATAAATTAAATGCAAGAAAAATAAAGTTAAAAACATAAAATAAATTATAATGAAGTAACTGTTTAAAAATGTGTCATTTCAGTTGTGAAAATAATAATAGAAATATTTCATGTATTAAGAAAAAAATTTAAAAAAAAATAAAATTACTGTGTATAAAAGTGTCTTTTTCAGCAGCAAACAAAACTGTTCTTTTTGCAGAGGCGTTATAGTAAGCTTTTGAGCTTTAATACTAGTTGTACGAATTTTTAAACTGTATTATGTTAAGAGTTTAGTATTTATTTGTTTTTTTTTTTATAAATTTTTTTATAAAAAAAATAAACAAACATAAGGGTATTCTTGATGCGGTATATTTGCTTTTAAATATTCTGTTTGTATGTAAATATTTGTACAAAATTAAATTATTTAAAATTTTTTAAAATATTTTTATAAAATATTTTAGAATAAAGTTTAGAATTCTATAACAAAGTAACAACTTTAAAATGATTGTTGTTTTTAATAGCTATTTGATTTAATACAAACATTTCTTTTAACGAGCATTTTTTTCCATGACAAAAATAATATTTATCGAAAAAAAAGTCACTTCAACTTCAACTTTCTTGAACAAATACTTCATAGATAATTCACATCTTTAATACCGTTGCTTATTTTCTAATATATAATTTTCAACCTTTTTAACGAAAATTTCCATTATATTATTTGAACTGTATTTTTTAATGATTAAAAATGTTGTTCTCATAACCTTAAATAATCAAAAATGAGTTTAGAGATTTTTCAAAAAACTCTCCAATGAATAATTTTTTACAAATAGAACTTTCTACAAGAAATTAGTTTTGCAAGATATAGAAAAAAATTCAGATTTATATAAAACATGTGTGGGGGGGGGAGGGGAAGTTGTATAGTTTTTTTAGCCATAACTTATGTTCATGTGAATATTTTTTTATACTGTTCGAAAGAGCATGTCATTAACTACAACTTTGCTGAATAAACTTTGATTTTATTACTTTCAAAACAAACAAATTATGATTATTCTTCTGAATAGCCTGAAATTGGGAAAACAATTTTTTGGAAAAAAGAAAACATGAAACTCCAAGTAAAAATGTCTAATCGCCAATGTTTATTTTTATAAATTTATTTTTACATTATATTTATTTCATTGTTTAAATAATGAAAGAATATTGAGTTCAAATCGTTCATTTCAAATAGATACAATTTGGATAGCAGCTGATTTTGAAAAAAGCATTGTAACAAATGTGTTCGCATAATACGTCCATTTTATGGTCATCATAATCCAACCACCGAACAGGCTATTCAAGGTATTGGGACCAAATTTTACACCAGTCGGCTTAAACTATATTATGCATATAAAATTTGATGCTCCGAAAGTTTTCGGGTTCCCTCATCACGAATCTGAAGTCCAAAATTAAAAACTCATAATGTCGTCTTTAAAATGGCCGCCATAAATTAGGAATCCTTTTTTCATGTCACATTTATTTGCATATTTTTATTTTTTTTGCCACAAAATTAACGATTTTCTGTTACATAGATTTGTTGAGCGCTCATAATTATCATTCAGACACACCAATATAATTCAGAGCAACTTTTTCGATAAACAGCTTTTTTTAATACACTTTTCAGAAACATTTGTTATTTCATTACACAGCGTGAGTCAACACTTTGGGTATTCTTCGAAATTATGCAAGAGATCGAAACTTACGATGAGAGAACATTTATATATTATGGTTTACAATCGACTTAAAAAACGAACAACGTTTGAAGATTGTTGAATTTTACTATCAAAATCGATAAAAAAAAAAACAAAAACAAATTGGCCATTCCAGCCCTTGAAAGGACTTTGACCGAGCTTCTAATGATCAATTGTGTTGTGTGTGTTATTAAATGTTTGCACACAATTGACCGAGAACTGGACCTGCATGTTTTATGCCGACTCCGAACGGCTAAAGTTCATGTTCTCAAGAAGCTTTACATGGCATTATTTACTCTCTGAGGTTTGCCATTGTCTGCAGAGAGTTGGTGACCGATCAGACAAATTTTTTTATTGAAAAAAACTTTTCGCCGCGGTTGGGGATCGAACCCGGGCTTCGAGCATGCTAAGCCACACACTTAACCTGCATGCCAAGGTCACCAACAAAATGGATGCATCAAAATGGATGCTCGGTTAAAAAAGTGCATCGTGCACTTCTTCCATTTTATGGTAAGTTTGGGCGACCTTCTGAGGCGCCTATTCGAAATGATGTGACAAAATTTCGCACCAAATGTACATTACTGGATATTAAACCATCATCACGTATACGAAGAGTGCGGACAGAGGAAAATATCGGAGCTGTATCCGCCAGTGTTGTTACTGACCGTGAATTGGCGATTCGGCGCCGTTCGCAGCAGTTGGGCCTCTGCAACTTCACTACGTGAAAAATTTTGCGGAAGGATTTCAGTGTAAAACCTTTTAAAATACAGCTGGTGCAAGAATTGAAGCCACACGACCTACCACAACGGTTAACTTTTGGTGAATGGGCGCTGGCAAAGTTGGATGAAAATCCACTTTTTTATCGGAAAATTTGTGTTCAGCGACGAAGCTCATTTCTGGTTGAATGGATACGTGAACAAGCAGAATTATCGTATGTGATATGAAGAGCAGCCAGAAGCATTACAAGAACTGACAATGCATTTCGAAAAATGCACTGTTTGGTGTGGATTAAGAGCCGGTGGCATCATTGGACCGTACTTTTTCAAAGACGACGAGGTCATGAATGGTACTGTGAATGGCGAGCGCTACCGTGCGATAATTACAAATTTGTTTTTGCCCAAAATGGAAGAACTGGGTTTGCCTGACATGTGGTTTCAACATGATGGTGCCACATGTAACACAGCACGCGAAACAATGGCCCAATTGAGAGGCGAGTTCGGTGAACAGTTTATTTCACGTTCAGGACCGGTCAATTGGCTGCCTATATAATGCGATTTAACGCCTTTAGATTATTTTTTGTGGGGCCATGTTAAGGCTTATATCTAAAAAGAACAAGCCCGCAACGATTGACGCACTGGAAGCCAACATTGAAGAATTAATTCGAGAGATACCGGCCGATATGTTGGAGAGAGTATGCCAAAATTGGACCCAGCGTATGAACCATTTAAGACGTAGCCGTGGTCAACCTTTACCTGAAATAATCTTTAAACATTGAATTATATACATCGTTATAGTGACTCAAATAAAGATTTCATACATTTCTCCAGATTTAATGTGTTTTTTTTTTAAATCAAATCCGAAGGCTCTTAAAAAAATCACCCTTTATAATATTCATAATGTATAATGTCCTTTACCATCATGTTGGCGTACTGAGCACACTATTCGTAACACCATTACCAAATTTCGAACCAAATTTACACCATTTGACATTCACCATTCAACTAGAGTGCCTACCGCCCGTAATTTTAAGAATATTGCTGAAGTATCAGAGAATGTTTGGGAAAATCGTGAACAGTTGATTCGTTGCCGATCTCAGGCTTTAGGCGTTTGGGCAAATCGGAAACATAGAATGGGCCATTTAATAGCCAGTCGTGGGAACATTTGAAGTAAGTAATTTTTAAACATTGAGTTGTAGGAACCTTACTATCATTCCAAATAAAGATTTGTATCAATACATTCGAGGCTCGTTATCTCGACGAAGAAGGTTCTTGACATCCATATCCTCAGATGGTATCGATAGCAATTTATTTTATATCAATGGATGCGGTTTTTAAATTTTGCTTCGAGTTAACACCAAAAAGTACCAGAAATAGTAATTTTTTTACCGCATCTGTCGATATAAAATAAACTTTTTTATAAACATTTATTTTATATGTGTCATTTTTATTTTTAAATCCAAAATGGCGGCCATGACCAAGCCATGGAGATAACATTTTGGGGTCTCTGATCATGAAGTAAAAATTTTGTAATCTAAAATGGTGGTAATCTTTAATATGGCGTCCTTGAGGAAGCTAACTTCTTTAGCAAAGGCTGAATGCAGATACAATTTTGTACCCAGGTCATTTTAAGTTCTCTGATCACGAATTTGACATCAATATTTTGAAAACCAAAAATCCGTCTCAAAATGACGTTCTTGAACGTGCAGAAAAAAAAAAAATATATGCTTGCCACAAACATAATAGGAGAGGAAACTTTTACCTTTTGAGAGCAAACAAGTTTATTTTTGCTAGAAACAATTTTCTATTTTACGGCTACCATAAATAGTTTCGTAAGCAAGTTGCTTTGTTACGATTAATATATTATGTTCACAAGCAACTATGATAATTTGTTGCAATAAATATATTATGTTTACTGTGACCAGTTTTGAGACAACTTACTTCATAGTAAGCTAAGTATAAAATTAGAGCGTGAGAAACATTTTTATTTCGTAGTTCAGTTGGTTAAGCGCTTGTTAATTTGATTTAAATATCCCAGGTTCAATTCTCAGCCCAACCAAGCTCTAATTGTATTTCTTTTTATTAAAATTTATATATGCAAATATATTAATGAAACATTGCATACCATTACAATTAACCAATTTTCTATCACCGGGATTTGAAAGCGGACCGTCGTTCATCGTAGTCCAACACACTAATCATCATGCCTATCACCTTATGGCGTGTGAGCGAAAAAAATGCAAACAAAAAAAGCAAATTGCATACGAATATTGCATCAACATATTATGTTCAATACGATTATGTTGTATGTTTCTGACAAATCCGATATGCTCATGGCAAAAACATGCTATTTTTGTTGGAAATATATTGCGGCATATTTTCCAGAAGCAAACATTGAAATGATTGTCAAAAAAATATATATAACAATATGTATAACAAACAAAGTATGGTTAGAATTGCAATATATATTTACAGTAAAGAGAAATATGTTTGCTACAAACAAATTCGAAAATTTAATTTTTCAAAGTATGCAATGCAATTTCTTCATTTTTTGTCATTTTTTAAAGTGTGATATATGTGTGATATATATATATCTCGCATAACATACGTTGTGGGTCCATTCGAGTTAGAAAAATAAAGGAATTGTCAACGTCAGATATTAACCAAAAAAATTTAAGTGGAATACTTTGGTTCGTTTGAAAAAATAAAACCATTTAACATAAAAAACGAGTTTAAATATTATGCTTTATATAATAATCTATGCATGATATTTGTCTTGACTTGCTTGGAATATTAATCGATATACATATGTTTTAATATTTATATATTATAATATTAGCATGAATTTAAGCTATTTAATTCATTATTGATTTTATTCACAGCGCATAAACTTTAGTTAGATTTTTAGATTTAATTTTCTATATGGAGTACTTATAGTAATTAGCTAATTATTATAGTTTTTTTTTATTTATTTTTT
Organism: Tetanocera ferruginea; assembly: GCA_958299015.1. Classification (NCBI taxonomy): domain Eukaryota; kingdom Metazoa; phylum Arthropoda; class Insecta; order Diptera; family Sciomyzidae; genus Tetanocera; species Tetanocera ferruginea. Next base: position 111,120,692 of record OY282643.1, on the reverse strand, counting down.
ATTTTTTTTTTAATTAATTTTTTATAAATTATTTAACTTTATAATACTTATTAAAACTTTGAGCCCAACAAGGTTTCATTTTCTCTTCTTATCAATTCTATACAGTTTGATTCTGGCTATGTTAGTCGTTGATAGTGTTATGGTATAGCTTTTTATTTAAGCTTTTAACTTTTGTATATTATACTAAATATGCTTAGTAATTAGTTTGATATGAAAGCTTGGTAAATTATAAACTTTACAGTTTTAAGTGCGGCTTAAGACTTGTCAGTAACTAAAAAAAACAATAAACTTAAGGTTGTACCGCTTATTTAGTTATGATGATTTCTATTTATAAGTCATCATTTTTATAATTTTTTTATACTGAAGTATTGATGTATAAAAGTGTTCTTTTTGCTATTCTATTGAATAACCTGGTTGCCAGTGTTACCACTTAAGGTAAGAGTGTGTCTACTTTGTGAGTACCAGAAATTATGTTAATTGACCTGCTGCAAGGTTGTAACGTTCTATATATAACGTAACTAGTATATCTTGTGTCTTTATATCAACTATGTGGTATATATCTGTGTCGACAAGGAATAACCGCTAAAGTCGAGTTAGGACAAACTAAGATTATTATTTTCACTGCGATTTTTTGCAACGAAATACACTAGTACCCACATTTTTATGGTTGTAACTTGAAAATTAAATGTTTGAGGCCATCAAATATAAACAGCAAAAGTCAGGGTACCCTGATATAAGGTAGCAATTTTAATTTTAAAAATGTTCTCCCGATATTTTGAAAATGAGTTTAGCTGTTATTCCTTGTCGACACAGATATGATATATATATTCTATATTATAAATTATATAAATGCGCTAAATAAATGTTTATATGCTCATTAACTATATATCAATATACTTACTTACTTACTAACTTTCACTTAAGCTTATGCTGTACATTGGTTAAACTTGAATAAACATATTTTTATGATTATTTTTTTAAGTTTATGATTATAAGTTTACGCAATAATATTCTAAATTTATTTATATAATTTATTTATATCAACTACTTTTAATAAGCTTTGATTAAGCAACAACAATAGTTTTTCTCTTTAATTTGGCGCGCATGCGTAAGAAATGCTCCAACTTCATGCTTGATATATTTAAGCACTGCCATGTGATTACTACAAGTGCCACCGCTAGGAATGTCTCATAAAAACTGCTGCCAAAGTAATCACCGCGACAGCGCACACGACCACGAGTATGGGCACAAGTGCAACAACAACTACCACAACTAGAACTCATACCGGAACTGGAGGCATAGCCTTGGCGACCATCATCATGATAACCGCTGCTGCTATGATCGTAAGTGCGAAAAGTAGGTCTTGGATAGATTATGTGCACCGGTGGTGGTTGATCGATCTCATCGAAAAGCGTCGGATCGAAACGTGCGCCAAAATCGTTGTCATCGATTTCATGATAGACCAGACTAGAAGGATTCCAACTGCTGTTTATGGCAATGGCAGCAAGAAAGAAAAATAGTGTGTGTGTAGTGAGTTGGAAAGAGAAGCAGGTAAGATAGTTTGGGAGAATCAAACGGAATATTATTTTTTTCGACTTTTACATTGAAAATAATTATTCGAACGAAAATAATGACTTATAATATTTAAAAGTAACAAAAACTGTTCAAAAAGTTTTAAAGTGTAAATTCACGCCTTGTAAAAAATGTGAGAAAATAATATATAAGTTTTCAAATTATGTATTTTGAGATGATAATAAACACCTTCAACGCTTATTTCAACTTAAATATTAGAAATGATCTTAGTATTCTGCGTTCAAAGTTTTATTTAATGGTTTTGATTATCACCTGAAATTTAACGAACAATATTAAGAATTTTAAATAATTCAAATTTTTCTCTAAAAACTTGGAGTATTTCTAGCAGATTTGTGTGGTTTTTATATTTTAATTTAAAGTTAAAATTAGAACATGAATGTCTAATGAAAGTCTACCTGTTAGGGCTAAAGGATCAAATAGTTCTATAATATGGATTACATATTAGACCGGATCGAAAAAAATGTGGAGTGCCGGTCTCTGAAATATGAGTTAAGAACGAAACATTTTCTCATTTTTTCATTTTTTTGTACAGTGTACTCCTCGTTGGCAAGAATGTTTATAAACTCTGGTCGAAAAAAATTGAATGGAACCCATCACAAAAAAGTATGCAGTTGTGAATATTGTAACAATGTCTACATTTTTGTTAATTTTTAGGGTTTAACAAGGTGTCCAAAATTATTTTTTTTATAATTTTTTTTTCTTAAATAAAAAAAAAATACTACAATTTATTAACGTCATATAATAAAAATAATTTCGGATACTCTTTTGTTTAAAAAAATTAAGACCTTGCTACAGTCCTAAAAATTGCATACTTTTTTATGGGGATTCTCATTAAATTTTTACGAGCAGGTCTTAAAAGTTTCTTGCTAATAGTGAGTACACTGTAAAAGTTATTTTTTTTTCTATTTTGATTGAAACTCTTGTTTCTCTGAAAATCCCCCAGCGATTGTGGAGAAGCCATTACAACCCTTTTAGTCAATACTGAATACTATGGCTGTATGTTTATCAATTTTGTTGGCCTGAAATTAAAAATATAGATCCAGACGATATGTATTTTCATCAATACGGGGCGCTACAAGTCACACAAGAACACGAATTAGGGCTTTGTTGCAACAGAAATTTCCAGGACGATTTTTTCGAGATTTGGTCATGTCAATTCACCGCCAAAATCGTGTGTGATTTGACGTTTCTAAACTTTTTTGTGTGGGGCTAAGTAAAATATCGTGCTCACGTGAATAAACCACAAACTCATGAGCAATTAATAATAAAGCCACAATCAAGTCATGTTACTAGAAGTTTTGCACAAAAATCATCGGAAATTACCTCAAAAAGATTGAGTCTTGCTTAAATTTCCGTGAAAGACATTTTAATGATATTTCCACTAAATTAAACTTTTAATGAAATCATTATTTTTTGTGCATTTTTAAACTTTACTTTCGGAAAGAGAATATGGATAACACTGTACGTTGTAACAAAATCGCCAAGTTAGCAATATTTCCTACCGGTCAGTACTCAAGGTGATTCATGATGGCCGGGGGACGATCAACAAATGGCAAAATTTGGCGAGGCTATTGAGGTTATGCATGTCAATGTCGTCTCAAGTCAACACTGATCTCTCTGTAATATCCTCTATTAAACACAAATTGGTAAACATTAATTCGACGGTTGATCTGAGTTACGGGCTCTCTTTGGCATAAAAACAGAAACATAAACTGGATTTGGGTTTGAAAACCACTAGGTTAGGTTAGTTTGTCTCTTATGAGACACACATAGGCCAGTAAAATCCATTGCGATACTGCGGGGTTTATTATTTACGTACTCTGTCTGAACCATTTGAGCCAATAATGATGCTTAGTAGTGTGTATGCATAAGATTCTGAGAGATCGTCTAGGTCACTATAAAACCAGTTACATAAGAAAAGGTGATGGTTTTTAACTTGGCGCTGGGCATGTGCAGAGAAGATGTGTTGTAGATTCTTTCTTCTCCTCTTCTCTACAGCTTCTGCAGGAATTGCTATGGAGGATGTTTAATCTTTGGGCATGATTTCCAATTAAGCAGTGCCCAGTAAGGACACCGATAATAGTATTAATTTGATCTCTACTAAGGTTAATAAGTTCTTTTGAGCGTTTTAGGTTCAGAGTTGGCCAAATCTGACGCGCTGTCGTGCATCTGCTTCCCGTAGACCACCTAATGTTGGTTCTTTTAGGTAAAGCTCATTTGTGAGTAGTTTACATGTGGTAAGAAGTATTCCAAATATATCTTTTTCTCCCACTAAGGTATTGGTAGCACTATTTCAAGATAGTTTATCTGCTTTGCAGTTTCCTGGAAAGTTTCTATGTCCGGTGATACAGCATGGGAAGATTTTTAGCAGCTCTGCCATCTCATTTAGAGATCTACGCCAGCTTAGGGCTGTTTTTGATGTTATTTTAACAGATTCCAGAGCTTTGAAAGCGGATTTACTATCAGATAGAATGCAAACATCTCTAGCTGATATATCCTTCATCTGAGGCCACCAAGTAACAGCTTCATGTAAAGCAGAAACTTCTGATTGGAAGAAACAACATTATTTGCAAGGAGCAGGGAGATACAGCAGGGTGCCTAAAGGCAAGATTGATGCTTGGGGATTCAGGGTAAACTCTTCTCCCCAGTTTGCCATGCAATTTTGATTTATCACTGTTGATTTCAACGGCATTGCTAGCTTCCAATATTCAATTAATTTCTGGAGGGAATGGATACATCAAACTTTTTGAAGAAGAAAAGTTTTTCACGAATTAGTCTACGGTTTTGGGTATTGGAGGCAAGAGCTTCTTTATGCTAGAGTGTCTTATTGTACCTCTTCTTCATTGAGAGTTGGCTTCCAGACGTCTCGCTGTGTTTCCAGGCATCTGTTTTGTTAGGATATCAAGTAGTATAAAGTGGAGCATTGTGTCGAGTGCGTCTGCAAAGTGGTTCTCAGTGCTCTGCGAATGCACAGCTCAGCTGATCTTTGAACGTAAAAACCACTACGTGAAAAAAAAAATCATTGAAAATACTTAGAAAAAATATCAAAATAGTACCCAAATCTACTGATGACTCCCGTAGCCGAAAAACTAATACAACTTTACAGATATGCGCTTGGAATTTCTGAATTTCCAATTTGGAAGATGCCTCTATCCAACTGATTGACATCTTGAAAAGATACAAAGCTTATTTATCTAGAATCGAAGATATGTGAATGATGGGACAGAGTTGCTTGCGCCAAGCATCCTGTGCTTTTTACAGCAGCGGCTATGCGGTGAAACCAAGAGTTTGGATGCAGATTTAAATGACATCATGAGACTATCACATCATGTCCTGCGATTATCTTGTGATATAACGACTTGTTATAAGCCGCTTTCAGCCGAAATTCTTTAACTTAAAAAATTTTCTACGTTTGCTTTGAAGATTCATACGAGCATGATATAAAAAACAGACTTGGTGACTTTGACGCTTATACCTGCTCTCAAAAGGTACTATTCTCTGATCGATTATGAACGCAGAGAATGCACATATCCCACTCTTTGCGTAGCACTTCTAAAGAGTTGATTCAAACCATTCTGCAGTCAGTTGTAATGCGTAGGTACTGTAATAAAACCATACTGAGAAAAGAGAACAAAAGAGAGACGCCTTTTCATGCTAAAAAAAAACGAGAGTTAGTAAAGTTTGAGGCTCAACACCAATGAGGCTTGAACATTTTCGAAAAGATAAAACGTTTGGCTGATGGTTTTTAGCTTTGAACCAAGGATTTTAGGTGTCAAACCTATTCAGTCAAGTCTGCCTTGCTTCGGAATTGAGGATATAAATAAGTAGCAGAGAAAGGAAAATCAAGAGAAATAAGTGTATAATGTTATTTGTGTGATGGAGTGCTATATCAACATGCGAATTTGAATCTGAGGCAAGTGTTGTTGCCTTTTCCTCAGTCAATTCGAGTTATTAGGCGGTTTCATTCCACAAACATCTCTACCACCAAGTACAACTTCCAAAGTCGTATATATTAATGAATTTTTAATTTTCGTTGATTGGAAATGAGGTAAAAATTAAAGAAAGGTAAAAGCGTAGGACCATGGCTGAACCGGGATTCGAACTCTGTGTTGGCAGTCAAGCACGGTTACCACTCGACTACCGAGGCCCCCAGAGTACACTGATGATGTGGAGGGAACACTTCTCTAGACTTTTAAGTGCCGATTTTTTTGTTGAATAAACGTTTCAAAGCCATTTTGTGCTGTTTAAATCATCTGTTGAAATGTTTTTGGTTCAAGTCAAGGCAAAATGAAACAACTAGACTACCTGCTTGTCTGTCTTCTCTAAGCAATAATTCTTACATGTGTTTTGCTATATTTATCTTATCGTTACCAGTATCTCAGTGGAAGTGTGCTAGACTGTCATTCGGCAGACGTGGGTTCGCATCCTAGCTGTTTAAGAATCAAAAATTTTAATTTAATAATTTAAATTCTGATTCTGTTTCATTAACTGTTAGGTCAAAAATAACCTAAAAAAAAAAAAGAGTTAGCTTACAATCTTGAAAAAATAGTTCATTGATTTTTTTATTAAAAAAAAAATATTTTATATAAAACAAAATCGTTTTGGTCTTGTCGGTGATTGAACCTACGTCCATCGAGTACTAGACGCAAACGTCAGCACAATCAGCTAAACTTGAACTTCCAAAACAGTTATAAAATTTCTTAAGTACGTACTTATAGGTGTACCGTGTTCTATAGACCAACAGTCAACCGACTCAAGTTTCATTTGTTTGATGGCATTTAACAGTGAAATCTGTCATTTCAACCCATGATTTGTTTGATATAACAACATTTTTTCCCTGACTGTTGAAATTATATCTCGGAAACTCTAAATATTGAGGATAGCGTTGAGGTTCTATTGTAAAGCTAGTCCACCTCTGCAAGATGACACTAAGCAACACGAGCAGGGCAGTAAAAACGGAAAGGATCTCTCCCCAACATGCGACACCAATAGAGGTTACATGCAAGGTGATTTATTATCGTGTGACAATTTAATGATGAAGATCGAGAAGAGAATCCGGCTGATGATAATCATAACATTGGGCATAAAACCTTGAAGTCAGTAGTAGAGTAGAATGGGTTTTATAGTCAACGCAGATAAGACAAAATATATTAGGGGCATTCTCGCTGTCTTGCAAAGTGTAAGAATTGCAAAAGTTGCAGAATCTTGCAACCCGTGCAACGACTCAACAACAAAACACAAGCGATAAAAGTTTCGCAATTCGTGCAATTTGTGCAACAATGATACCCATGTTTTGAGAGGACGTGCAACCGTGCATTCTGACAGAGGCAAATTTGTTAATTTTAATTGGTGTGCGTTAGCATAATATTTGTATTTTTGTGCGCTCCAGCAGTGGTGCATATATCAGTATTACAAGGTTGCATTTTCACAAATTTTGCATCGCTGCTATACTGCGAGAACACCCCTATTGTATCAACAAAAAAAAAATACAGTACAATACGTCCTTCGAGGTTATTTAGGATTTCGTATACCTGGCAGTCTGCATAAACTCCTGTAAAGATATCAGCAGTGGGATCAACCGAAGAATAAGTCTTGACAATAGATATTAATTTGGACTCACTGAGAACCAAAACTAAGCTCACGTTCTATAATCATGCCCGTTCTCTTACATGCAGCACAAATCTAGACATGGAGAAGTTCTGATCAAAAGAAGTTCTTCAAATTTTTTGGAAGCTTTCGAGAAAAAGGTAACATCTTTAGTTCAAACTGCGTCAATGGTGAGTACCGAGTTTGATGTAACAAACAGTGTTGCCAGAAAGTTTTGAGAAAAGAAGCTAGATGGCCTTTAAAAAATGGCTAGAAAAGGCTAGATGGCTTTAAAAAAAAGCTAAAAAAAGGCTAGATTTTTAATGTTATTATACCCTAAACCCGTATGGTCAGGGTATATTGACTTTGTGCAAACGTTTGTAACGCATAGAAATAAGCGAGTCTGGTATAGAAAAGTATACATATTCCTGATCAGTGTCACCTTGTTCGTCCATCTGTCTATGTGTTGTCTGTAAATATAGGTTAAGAAGGAGTTGAGATTGGTTCACATATTTACATGAACCCAAGCATCTGCACTATTGAATATTTTTGGAATCCACCCACGGACACGCTTACTTCCCATAAATCTAAAAAATAAAAATCGCTGTATAGACGGTTGTATTTAAGCTACAAAAATAAAATTTAAAGGTATTTCTTTTATATGAAACTGAACACAATGTACACAAAAAATGGGCGTGATCTACCCATGAACATGCCCACCTCCCATACAACTCCAACATTGAAAACACTATTATAAAGACGCTTTTATTTGAACTACAGGGATAAAACTTATCAGATATGTATTTTATATTAAAACTTATAAGTGTACTAAGGTGTAAAATAGTCGTCATTCGCCCTTAAATACGCCCACCTCCCATACAACCCATGAGCCAAAAATATAAAACTTGGTATTGAGATTGTTGTATCAAAACTAAGATGTGTTCACAAAATGAGCGACATCCGCCCATGAGCATGCTCATCTCCCATACAACCCACAATATGGAAAACACTATAAAAACGTTTATATTTGGCCTGCAGAGATAAAACTTGGTATGAGATTATGGTATATAAAACTAAGGTGTGCTCACAAAAAAAGGCGTCATCCACCTACGAACGCGCCTTCCTCCCATACAACCTTCATTGGTACAACCTATATAGTTCTATAAAGAATACATGGATTTTAAACAAAAATAGGAAGTTACTTCTATTTGTTTTAGTATTTTAAAATATTGTTTATTTAAATATTATAGGAGGTTTAGTGTATTTCATAGTCGGACTAGACTTTCTTTACTCGTTTTCTTTTAAGAACATATCTTATCTTTAGAAGAAAATTTAGCATGCCAGTTTGAATACGGTTTCTTTACTTGTTTTTTTTTTAAATTTCGTTCTTTCTACCTCAGCGTTGCTTAATACTAAAATAATAAAACTAAAAACCAAATCTGATAGCTCTTGGAACGGATCTTCATTCAATGAATCTCTAGCTTCTGCCCAGAATTCTGTTATGGAACTTAAGTTATTCCAATTGTGATTAACAATTGTTTGCCATCATATTTCAATTATCCTTATTTCTTCTGTAGAGTAACTGGATTTTTCTTTCTCTATAACAGAAAATATTTGGGTTGAACCACTTTAAAAGTATAAAAAGAGCAATAGAAGATGCACACTTTCAAAATTGCAACGTCAGAAAAATTGGATGTAGTAATGCATCTTTAAGCAAAATATTAAAAAAGGCTAGAAAAGGCTAGAAAAAAACAAAAAAAGGCTAAAAAAAAGGCTAGAGGCTAGATGGTAATTTTCGAGGCTAGACAACAAAATAAAAGGCTAGATCTAGCCTCAAAAAGGCTAGACTGGCAACACTGGTAACAAACAGGTTATGTTGAGCGACGATGCTCTAGTCAAAAAAATGTTGGATTAAGTACACAGTAGTGATCAACGAGGACAAAGATGTCATCAACAGGCGTTAGCAAGTGTTCGAAAAACTAAGTTGGTAAAAATTCTTAGTTTAGACCGAAGCTCTTAAAAAAATTTACTTTCTTTGTCATAAATAAATGTTAAAGTCATAAATTTTCCGTTTCTTATATTCTTATATTTATGAAATGAAATCGAATTCAGTAGATATAATGATGGAGTGACAATGAGAAGATATCAGCTTATGTTGGGAATCCTTAAATACTCTAAAACTCCGAGTATAATATTGAAAGGCTTAGAAAAAAATTTATTATATTATTATAAAAAAAATTACTTGCTTTAATTAAATAAATGTTTGCAATATAATACTTCTAGTTTCTAGTATATTCGACACAGGTATCAAAACCTGGGGCTTTACTCTGTATCGCGATTCGAAAGGCAATGCGATTCGAAAATTAAATGCGATTCGAAAGTTAAATCTCAAAATGTAACTATTTCGCATTAGTGACAGTGACTTAACTTATCGTTTCAACAAATATTCAGTTAAAGATAGCATAACTGGCTTTTAAACGTTAAAAATGCGAAAATCAGTGTGAAGAAACAGAAGAAATGTCAAAATATTTAATGCGAAAGTCGAATTGCAGAGTGTCAAATTTCCGAATTCGAACAATTTAGCTTTCGAATCGCGTTGCAGAGTAAGGCCCCTGAACACATTCCATGCATTCTGAATATTATTAAACTTTAATAAATTTAAGAAAATTTTTGTTTGGCTGTACTTACTGTGGACACGTGTCAACATTGACACCGCTCACCGCTACACTTCCCAGTGGAATGATGCCGCTGGATTCACCTTCAACAACGCGCACGCAGCCATTGAAGTTCTTGCTATAGCGACCTCCTGTGATTTTGGCTGAATCCGGAGTGCCGCCTGTTAGAATAAAGCAAAACATTTTTAGTTGATGTTTAAAATAAATTCTTAATTTATTACGATACTTACCAATGAATACATGACCTGGCAGACTCATGGTATCTTTGCCCGTTGGACGTGTTTCACCTGCATCGATCAAGTGATCCAACTCCAGCAGTGCGGTGTTATCGGTACGCTTGATCAACACTATATGACGACGACCATCGTCGACACGCTTATCAGGACTACGTATGACGGTTTCTTCGCCATTCAGACGGAACGAGAACTCAACAATGCCATCGACAATGGCGAGTGCCATAAAGTCTTGACCCGTATATTCTTCGCCCTTCTTTTGGCCCCACCAGAGCAGCAGACCATTTGGATCTGTAGTGGAGAAGACCATGCCGGCGAATGAGTATTTCTGCTCGATTTCATCATCAAATTGATTGCGATTCAACTCTAGATAGCCGTTGCCATGGAAATTGCCATCAAACTCGATGGTTATATCTAAAGCGAAACAGAAAAAATGTATTTAATAAAGTTCAAACAGAGTGCTCGATGTCAGCAACTTACGTTCTTCACAGTGTATACCCGCAAAGCCCAGCGGACAGTCGCAGACAGCTGCATCTTCATGCACTCTGCAAGTGCCGCCGTTAACACAAGGATCGCTTGTGCAGGGATCCGTGGGCTGTGGCGGTGTTTGTGGCTGCTCGTAATTGTCGAAAGTTTCGTTCTGTTCGATTTCGTTGATTTCGCCGCAATTTTGTATATTCGCTGCATCCTGTATGTCGGCAATTAGGTTGATCTGACGCGTTGCCTCGAACAACTAGGAAAGCATAAAGATATAACTACAGAAGTCGAGTGAAGTAATAAGTAACTTACGTTAGAAATGCAACCATCGAAGCCGCTGGTTATGTTAACATCACGGTTGAGCTTAATATTTTCATGATCGTAGCCACCAATATACATCGGTGTCTTGATGTAAAGCGTGCGTGCTAGTCCAGCGGCCTTGGCCTTCTGCTCAGGATCGTTGCCCACGCGCAGAATACCCTCTCCAAGACGACGCGATATATCGATTTCGGTCCATTTGTTAAGCTGCAATGGATGCAGTGAACGCACAACCACCGGCTTCAGGCGAGCAGCGGTGTTTATTATCAGCTCAACGTGCTGATCACGCAGAACAACAGCTACAAAGTCGCCGCTGGGCAGCTTGGATTCGGCAGCATAAAGCAGCACGGCATCTTCGAGTGTATTGGGACGCACTTGGAACTTAATGTGTAGCTTAGAGGGACGTGGTGTACTGTGGAATTGTTAAAACGAAAAATTATGAAAATCGGAATTGTTAATTGTTAAAAAGTGGAATTGTGGAATTGTTAAAAAGAATGAATTATGAAACAACCCATTTCAACTCACCCATAGGCCGCATAGCTGTTGGTCTTGAATGCCAAACTATGTTCGTTCAGATGTTCGATGTACTGACAACGATCGCCGGTTTTGTTAAGCGGGCACAGGCATTCCATGCCATGCTCGGTATTTTCACAACGTCCAGCGCCACAGATACCAGGCGTGCACTGTGTGCCCTCAACAGCACAATTACGTCCCGTCCAGCCCTGCTGGCAAATGCAAGTGTAGGCCATTTCAGTCTGACTCTCTAGGCAGATGCCGCCATTGCTGCAAGGACTATCGCGACAAGGTTCACATGCTGTGATGCCCTCCTTGAATTTGGCCTCCTTCATCAGCTCGATAATGGTGCCTTGCAGCGTCAAGCGACTAATGCAACCGACGAAACCAGCCTGCTGATCGACGGCATTCTCTGGCAAAACATCCCAACTGGGTACGCCGCCAATGTATAGATCTTCAATAAGATCTAGCGGTGAGATTTTCGCAAGTGTAGGGAAGGCCACTGGATGCTGATCATCGACCTGCATAAAACCGTCACGACGGAAACGATTCACGCGTATGGTATGCCATTCATTTAGAGTAACTGGACGTTCGGCACGTATGATCATTGGTTTGCCATCGAAATCGAAGCGGAATTCAGGATAAAGATCCTTGAGCGAGAGTGAGATGTAATCGCCATTGCCGCGTTTCTGACCATTGAAGAGCAACAGACCGTTGGCCTCCTCCGGACGGAAAGTAATGTCAAAATTGAACTTAATATAAGAGTCTGGCAGCGTAGGGAATGCCATATAGCTGATAGGCTCCTGATGGAAGTGCGGTATAGCGCCGGTGACCACAAGAATGGTGGGATAATCGATGGACTCACCATCCGGTGTGGTGGCAGTGCAAATGTAAGTGCCAGCATCGTTGGCCTGTACCTCGTTCAGCGTTAGTTGGTTCTATTAACGAAGAACGTTAGCGAAGTTAAGCAGATATTTATTGATAAACCGACATACCTGCAAGATATTGCGTTCTGCCTGCATTTGTCCGTATTGACGTGACCAGCGGTATGTTGGTGTACCAGCGCCAGCATCGGCATCACAATTCATTTTAACCATGGCGCCTGCGTTTGCATATGCAATCTTAGGACGTTTCCATTCGTGTTGAGTCTCTTCGATATCTAGTTCGAAGCTGGTGGTGTATAGATCGCCCTCATCAGTCTTGCACTTGCACACATAGTTGCCGGCATCGGGTGCGGTGACGTGCGAAAAGATCAAGCGGTTACCAATTTGCTAAAAAAGTGCGACAGAGAGAAAAAGGAAGGAAGAAAGTGTAAGAGAGGAATTTTGCAGTATTTGATGAATTTAAGGTACGAAATAAATAATGGTCTTTGACAAATTAGGCCAAAATAACTAAAATAAGGACCTAAAAGTTATAAACAAATCATTTAAAAAGTTAATTAACACCCCAAATAATGAGCGGCCAGTTTTTGAAATTTTTTTTGCTGATGAAATAAAGGCCGAATTTCAAAAATTAAATACAAATTAATTTAAAGGATGGAACACACGAAATATTTGTTTTGTTGTTTTATGTAGAAAAACTTGAAAAACCCTAAAACCCTTTTTCGAAGAGTCTAAATTATTAACTAAACAATTAAGTAACAAAAAAATTTGAATATTTCGAATCGTGATCGTGAAGGCAATGAATTTCGGTAGACCCGGAATGGTGAATTTCGAATCACCATCCGACACAGAAAGTTTTTTCAAAAGAAATACATTTTTCTAACCAATTTCAGTCTAGGTTTTCAGACAACGGCAAACCTTAGAGGTGAAACAATTTAAAGCTTCTTGAGAACATTAACTTTAGCCGTTAGTATTCGGCGTAAGACATGTTGGTCCAGTTCTCGGTCAATTGTGTTCAAACATTCAATAACACACAACACAATTGATCATAAGAACCTTGGTCAAAGTCCTTTCAAGGGCTAAAATGGCCAATTTGTTTTTGTTTTGGTTTTGCAAAAGTTGTGCTCACTAGTATTTCAAAGTTGAAATGAAATTCAAATGAAATTGTGCTCAACTGAGTACGACAAATAATTCAGTAGCTCTTTAGCTATAAAAGTTTTTTATTTTTAACTTGGAATGTATCTTGGTGGACCAATAAACTTTGGCAGACTGGGTTCGAATCAACATCTGACACAAAAAGTTTCTTCAATAGAAAGTATACAATGCCATGTCAACTTTCTTGAGAACATTAACTGTCGCCGTTCGGAGTCGGCATAAGACATGTAGATGCAATTCTGGGTGAATTGTGTACAAATATTTAAAAACGCACACAAAACAATTTATCATAAAAATCAATTTATCATAAGCTCGGTCAAGATCCTTTCAAGGGCTGAAATGGCCAATTTGTTTTTTGTTTGTTATGAAGAATAGTTTCAAAATTTCGAAATTAAGTATGTTAAGCATGTTTGGGTGCAACAAATTCAATAAAATTAATTTTGAATTTTTAATAAAAAAAATTGCAGTTTTTGCTCTTCCGTAAAGGGAGAGTAACACGTGTAAAAAATTCTCAAAAGGGAAATTTTAAAGAAAAGAATTTTTGAAAAGAGTGTAGTTTATAAGGCGATTTTTTTTTAAATTCTGAAATTTCGATACTTGAAATTTTAAAAATAAGAATTTCTACACGCTTTCGATAGTTTTAAAAATGTCGTTAAAAGGGGATTTTGGAAAATATTTTGGAGTAATCATTTCGAAAAATTTTGTAGTTCCTAAAGGATAATAAATAATAAAGTAGAAACTTCTGGGAATCTGGAAATCATTATTCGAATAGAAAATTTAAATTATTTTTAAAATTTTGTATGAATATAATCAATATCGTTATAGATCTAAACAATTTTGAATAAAGTAATGAATGAATGTGAAAACGTATTAAATTATAAGCTGGAAATAATAAGAAATTTTGAAATCAACTTCGAAAGTTCAAAATTAAATTCGATATTAAAAATTAATGAAATTAAATCATTTAGAAATTATAAATTGGAACACGGGAAGTTTCTAAGTTTGGAAATTTCGATTTTTTCGAATCAATAACTTCAATTATTTTAAATAGTTTTTGTTTAATGAAGTAAAAATTGTAATAAGACTAAATAATTATGAAAAAATTAAAAGGGAATTGTTGAGGAAATTTTCGAAGAAACAATTATGAAGTTAGTAAAGAATATGAGAATGAAATAAATTATAAACTGGGTATCATGCGAAACCGACTTTGAAAATTTGAAATCGACTTCGAAAATTAGAAATAAAGTTCGAAAATTGGCAATTAAATTCGGAGGACTCGAAACATATTATAAGCTGGAAATATTTAGAAATCGATAACAGAAATTCGAATTTAAACTATATTTCGAAAATTCAGAACATATGCATATGTACTTGATGTTTTTTTATAGATGGAACTATAAATGAGATTTAAAGAAAAAATTTCTACATAGGACATTTCCAATTTGGAAATTTCGAACTAAAAATGTTGATTATTTTGAAATAAATATCATATTTACATACATAACAAATGTGAATAAATTAAAAAAAATTCTTCGAAAACAGAATTTCGAAGTTAAAACTACTAAGTTAGTAACATATCAAAGAATGAAATAAATTTTAAACCGAAAATAATTCGAAATTATGAAATCGACTTTGAAAATTTCAAATAAAATTCGAAATATATGGTCTTAATATGTGATGTTTTTTATAGATGGAATAAAAACAGTGTAATTGTGGATAAATATTCCAAGTTGGACATTTTGAATTTGAATATTGAGAGTTTTTCGATCTTAAACTTTGTATTATTTTGAAATATAGTTTTTATGTTAGTGCTAAACAACTTTGAAGCAATAAAAAGAATTTCTTCGCAAACAGAATTCGAAGTTGATAATACCAAATTAGTAATGAATGAAAGAACGAAATAAATTATAAGCTAACAATAATTCGAAATTTTGAAATAGACTTTGAAAATTGGCAAATAAATTCGAATTCAAAAATTCTAACACATCTTGATATGTGTTGTTGTTTCTTATAGATAGGATAAAGAAAATTGGAAGTGTTAAGTAAATATTTCCATATTTCGATTTTAGAGATTTCGAGTATTTCGATTTAAAAATTTTCATTATTTTGGAATAAATATCGTTTTTATGTACTGAAAAATTTCTACTGAAAAGAATTACAAATTTTTTCGTTAATAGAATTTCGGAGTTAAAAATATCAAGTTAGTTTTGTATAAGAGAACGAAACAAATTATAAATTATAACAAATTATTTTATGATAGTCTTGATATGTGAAAAAGATGAAATTAAGAAAATTAGTAGAAGAAAATTAGTACATAGATCATTTCAAAATGTGGAGATTGCGAGTTTTTCGATTTTAAAATTTGTATTTTTTTAATGTACTAAACAACTTTGAAGAAATAAAAAGAATTTCTTCGAAAACAGAATTTTGAGAGAACGAAATAAATTATAAGCAGAAAATAATTAATCATGTTCTAATTGGTTTCGAAAATTGGAAATTAAATTCGAAATCGAAAATTTGCAACATATGATGGCCTTGACATGTGATGTTCTTTATAGATGATTGATGGTGTACCAAAGTTGTCTTAACCTGAATCACATGCCAAAACGCTTCAGATACGTGAAGGTAGTTTTCATACCTATGGCAGGAAAATGCTCACATGTTAACCCAAAAGACCTTAGACCAACCGGTCTCTCATCTTTCCTTCTTAAAACTCTCGAGAGATTAATAGATATCCACTTGAGACTAAACAGTAGAAGTAAATAGCCTTCACCAAAAGGAATATTCAAAGATAGCATTTATCGATAATGAAGGTGCTTTTAACAACGTCAAGGCAGGGGCTATAATTTATGCACTGACAGAGCTTGGGGTGGATGTCGCGTTGATAGCATTTATACGCGCAAATCTCGAAACAGCATCCACGCTATCTGTATCAAGGGGAATCCCTCAAAGGGGAGTTCTCTCGCCTCAACTCTGGAATCTAGCGGTGAATGCACTACTGGTTACACTAGAGAGAAGGGTGCAGGATGATAACCTGTGCTGATGACGTTGCTATTATCACAGCAAAAAACATATCTACTCTTGGGGATATAATGAAAAATTGTCTAAATACCCTCGTAAATTGGGCTCAGCGTTAACCCAGACAAAAATGAGTTAGTAATCTTTACAAGACCACACAACTTACCCATAATCAGTCCTCCAAAACTGGGAAATACAAGAGTCCAGCTCGGATCCAGCAAAATACCTGAATCTTATCCTAGATAGGAAACTAAATTGGAAACCCAGCCTGCTCGAGAGAGCTAAAAAAGTTCATATAGCCATATATTAATGCAAAAAATCAGTGGATAACAAAAATGGACTGCAAGCAAGTGTTGCACTGGCTCTATACAGCTGTTTGATATTAGGCCAATATTGCTATAGGTGCTTTAACCACAGCGATACGTCTGTAACCTACCTCTCAGTAGAGAGGAGGCATAATAGGACCCCGTAGACTATATCACGCAAACAATTTTCTTCTACAAAAAGTTTGATGTATCCATTCCTTCCAGAATTGAATGGGACACTGGAAGCCCTTGAAATCTACATCGATGCATTAATGGATGGCAGAGTGGGGAAAGGAATTACTACTCTTAATCACTAAATATCAGTCTTGCCTTTAGGTTCCCTGACCACGGCAGTGTCTTACCGCATATCTCTAAATGAGATGACATCTTACCTAAACCATGTAAGGACAGAATCAAACAGTGTTGAAAAACAGGTATAATTTTCGAATACAAAATTTCGAACTGTGAAATTTTGAAGTTTTTGACCATTGCAGGGATTTAAAAATTTCAATTGTATGGAACATTTTGTTTTTTTAACTACAAATAAAAAATTTTAAAGTTGTTGGTGAATAATATTAACGCCATAATGCGAAATAGGTGAGGAATGAATAGTGATCATGTTTTTCATATTCGAAATTCCATTTTGAAATTATGAGAATGAAAAGAAAACTGAAATATAATGAATTTTATAGAAATGAAATTGTACAAACGCATTTCTTAAAACGAGTTCTAAAAGTTTTATGTACTGACAAATTTTTTTCGATTTCGAAATTTCGAAGTTAGATATCTCGAAAACCCAGTCAATTTTGGTAACTTAAAATACTAAAGTTTTATTTCATATATTGCCGAAGTTCGAAATTTTCGAAGTTAAATATTTACGTTTTTGAAAAATTTAAAAATTTTATTGATTATATATTACAAATCGTACAGCAACACATCGGATTATATATTAAAAACCTTCTTAGTTCGAAAATATTACTGACGACTAAAAGAGTTGTCAAATTTGCAAATAATTATGAAATAATGTTTTCGAAATTACATTTTAAAATTATGAAACTAGAACAAAACGAATTCTCAAAGTTTTTTTAATGATAAAATTTTTTCGAGTTCGAAATTTCGAAGTTAAAAATTTCAAAAAACCAAGATATTTTAACTACAAAGAACAAATTTCAAATTTGTTGGTGAATAATATTAACGCCATATTGCGAAATAGGTGAGGAATTAATAGTGAACATGGTTTTCATATTCGAAATTCCATTTTGAAATTATGAGAATGAGAAGGGAATTAAAAATATTGAATTTTATAGAAATTGAATTGAATAAACGCGTTTTTCAAAACGTGTTCTAAAAGTTTTACGTACTGACAAATTTTTTTCGATTTCGAAATTTCGAAGTAAGATATTTCGAAAACCCAGTATATTTTTATAACTAATTTGTCAAAATACAAAAGTTTTATTTCATATATTGCCGAAGTTCGAAATTTTCGAAGTTAAATATTTACGTTTTTGAAAAATTTAAAAAATTTTATTGATTATATATTACAAATCGTACAGCAACAAATCGGATTATATATTAAAAATCTTCTTAGTTCGAAAATATTACTGATGACCAAAAGAGTTGTCAAATTTGTCAAATAATTATGAAATAATAATTTTTTCGAAGTTACATTTTAAAATTATGAAATGAAATGAAGTGAACTGAAAAATTTTTAATTTTATAAAATTGATAAACGCATTTTTCAAAACGAGTTCTAAAAGTTTTATGTACTGACAAATTTTTTTTGATTTCGAAATTTCGAAGTTAGATATCTCGAAAACCCAGTCAATTTTGGTAACTTAAAATATTAAAGTTTTATTTCATATATTGCCGAAGTTCGAAATTTTCGAAGTTAAATATTTACGTTTTTTAAAAATTTAAAAATTTTATTGATTATATATTACAAATCGTACAGCAACAAATCGGATTATATATTAAAAATCTTCTTAGTTCGAAAATATTACTGATGACCAAAAGAGTTGTCAAATTTGTCAAATAATTATGAAATAATAATTTTTTCGAAGTTACATTTTAAAATTATGAAATGAAATGAAGTGAACTGAAAAAATTTTAATTTTATAAAATTGATAAACGCATTTTTCAAAACGAATTCTCAAAGTTTTTTTACTGATAAAATTTTTTCGAGTTCGAAATTTCGAAGTTAAAAATTTCAAAAAACCCAGATATTTTAACTACAAGGAACAAATTTCAATATAATATTATCACAAATTTCGTGAATAATATTAACGCCATATTGCGAAATAGGTGAGGAATTAAAAGTGAATATGTTTTTCATATTCGAAATTCCATTTTGAAATTATGAGAAGTGAACTGAAAAATATTTCATTTTATAAAATTGAAATTGTAGAAACGCATTTTTCAAAATGAATTCTGACAGACAAAATTTTTTCGATTTCGAAGTTAGATATTTCGAAAAATCAGTATATTTTGATAACTAATTTGTCAAAATACAAAAGTTTTATTTCACATATTGCCGAAGTTCGAAATTTTCGAAGTTAAATATGTTAATTTTTGAAATGTTTTTTGCATTTTGGAAATGATTTGGCTTAAAACTGAAAAACCTTTTGAGTTCAAAAATATTTTAATGACCAAAATTTGATGTCAAACTATTATGAAGAGCTGTTTTATGTGATATAATAAAAATGTTCGAAATCTATTAAATTTAAATAAAATGTAGTAAATTATTAAGGCTTACCTGTATATGTGGTGGTAATGGCTCTCCATCAGCGCGCTCCCAAACAACATCCGAGTAGCTGTTGTCGGAAGAGTAACACTCAACTTCGGTGGAATCACCGACTCTCAAACTCGAATGTTGTTGATCCAGTTTTAGTGAAAGATCACGAGGGCGGGTTGGATAGGTTGGTGGACGTGGTTGATAAGTTGGCGGTGGGCGTGGTTGATAGGTTGGTGGTGTTGGCGCAATAATTTGTGGTGGATATGATTGTGGTACGGCAGCTGTTGTTGTGCGTGTAATGTTGTTTTTGTTGAACATACATATATAAGCAATTTTATTTGAAGTGATAGTTTTATCCAAAAGCATTTAAAAATTGTATAATTGTGCACAATAAAGAAGCAGTGCAGGTGATGACAATTTATGTGTTTTATGTGGAACATTTTGTGATTTGAAATAAAACGTTTATTATCGATAATTCCAAACAGATGTTGACAATCAAAGCAATATTCGATGAACGATAGTGGCATCAAGTCAAGTTTAGAATAATATTGATAAAAGTCAAACGATGACAAGTTGTTGATTGATAAAAATTTTTATGAACGTTGATTGCCATATAAATTACACAGTAACATAACCATGTAAGCGAATGAGCGCAAACACAAGAGTATACAAATTTGCAGCAGATACAGAGCAGCAGAGTGAGCGGGAAGGAGAGAGAGAGAGAGAGAGAAAAAAAAGATAAGACATAAAAATTAGAAAAACTTGGTAATAATGCAAATTTTGACATATATTATAAATTTTACGTATAAATGAATGTGTTTTCTATGAGCAACCAATATACCGTACAAAGCTAGATATATATTTTTTGAATATATTTTTATCAAGGTTATGTTAGTTAAATCTAATCAAATTATTTATAATTTTTTATTAGAATAAAGCATTAATATATAAATAACTGTTAAAATATCAATTTTATTGTTTAACATTTTTTTAGATGAAAGATTTGCCAAATTTTTACATTGTTTTTTTTTTATATATATTTTTAAATTATTTACAAAATTTTGGTTTGGATATTTTTGTAGAATTAGCTTAAGTTTATCACATATTATTATTATTATAGTATTTAAGAAAAAAAGCGCTGAAAAGCATGCAATGGAAAAAGCTAAACACATACAGGAAAAGGTAGTATACATAAGAATACAGTAGCGGAATGCATTGATGTGGGCTGCAAAAGCTTTTGCTTTTACAGCGTTATGAAGTTTATAATTTTAAATGATTTGGAAATTTTTTCGAAGTTCAAACATAGATATGAGTATTGAAACAAAAAAAAGTAGTAAATTTGTATTGGGTACTTACAAAAATGCGGATATATGGTAAGGTTTAAGTGTGGGGAAAAGTTGTTGTTGAAAACTTCTTTTGTTTGTAAGACATGTTATTATTTCATTTTTAAATTTTATTTAATTTCAAGCTGAATTTTTGTAAATTTTAATAATATTTCGCAAATTTGTATTATTTTATTTATATGCTATGAGAACGACAGTGAAGTGAACAAGTTATGCAGTTTTTACAAACTATCGATATTGAGAGTTTAACCCATTAACCACCAAATTAAAATTTGTAACTTTTAAGACTAATGGTTAAAAGCAAAAAAATCGTTTACATTTTAAGAGCTACTTCAATTGTTTTGCCGTGCTCAGTCGAGTACAGTGGCGCGAAATGGGTTAATCTCCTTTCCTTGACGCCAAATTTATTAAT
Source organism: Tetanocera ferruginea (assembly GCA_958299015.1). Taxonomy (NCBI): domain Eukaryota; kingdom Metazoa; phylum Arthropoda; class Insecta; order Diptera; family Sciomyzidae; genus Tetanocera; species Tetanocera ferruginea. The sequence continues at coordinate 111,099,452 of OY282643.1, read as the reverse complement.
TAATAATTCAATGCAAATTTTCAAAATTTGTTTGAATTTTGTTGATCCAGAATAACAAAAAGTTAAGTAAAAATCAAAACGAATTTAATTAATTAAGAAATGCTTGAGTAACTATTTTTTACTAAATTTGGCATCACTGCATACTAAAGCATATTTTTTTTAAAACTGCATTACTTGTTGCTACTTTAGTGCGTTCCTTTAGCCGCGCAGTGTTTAAATGTCATACTTATTTTAATGTAATTTTCTACAGGGAGTTCATCTTCAGGTGTGAAATACTTTAGGGAAAATCCGTATCCAAGTGTTGCCTACTTGTTGTGCCTTACTATGTGCAGTGTTGAACAACCGTGGTGTTTTTGTTGTTTTGCTCGATACAAATATTTATTATATAACAATTTTTCTAAACATTTTTTTAATACTACAGTTACTTGAATTACCTAAAATTTTTTTTCAAAAGGATTTCTTATCATGTTAACAAAAACGGGTTTAAATGAATATTAAAACAAAAAACAATACATTAAAAAACAAAAGTGTTGATTTTGACTTTAAAAGCCAAAATAATACAAATTTTAAAAACAAAAGTAAAAACTAAAAAAATATGAGCTAAAAACAAACAAATGTACAGATATTTAAAACCAACCGCTGAAGCTAGGGTATTTCCGGTAACGTTGTAGATAAGGCGATACCTGTCGCCGCTGCTTGATCATTTGTGGCTGTGGCAGTTGAGGGCGCTGCAGCATTGGCAGCGGACCTTGATGTTTCTTCCAGCGCTTAAACATGGGCGCGCCTTTAATATCACGCGTGCAGTTGAACTCATCGGAATGATCGGTGCAATCGTGAATGCCATCACAGACCATTGATGCTCGAATGCAGGTATGCGGATGCGAAACACATTTAAAATCGCTGGGCTGACAGACTCGTAAGGGGCGTGGTGGCAAAGTAGGTGGCGTCGGCTGCTTGTGCGTCAACAAATTTTTGTTGGGCTTGAAGTCTTTGTTGAGTCAGTTCACATTTTGGCACGATTTTACAAATTTAGCAATTTTTTCAAATTTGTTTTTATTATATAAGGCCCCACACGCCAGTGAAGTTATTTTAAAATTTTTTTGTATATTTTAGAAAAAGTAGGTTTTTTAAATCAAAATATTTTCATTTTTAAAGTGTAGCAGTTGTATGAGAGGAGTTACAGAAAAATGTTTGTTGCGAGGACAAGGAATATGAAAATAAAAGAAAACTTGATTAGCATGTAAAATTATGCTGTGTAAAAACAGTTTCTTAATGTTTGTTGTTATTAGTTCAACGTTTTACAGTAGGTTAAAACAGTGCATGCCGGTTGGTTCTATGATAGTCGAAATTAAACAATTTTATTCAACAGTTTTCAGATGTGCACGAAAAATTTTTGGGCAAAATTTTGGTGAATTTTTTGATTATCGGAATATAAGGGTTTAAATATATTTTGTGTATTAAACTCAAATAAAATAATTTCGAAATTTTTCACACAAATATTTGCATAAAAACCAAACATTTATATAGTTAATATTTAAGGTTTTAAGGTCGTGGGCTTAAAATGTTTGAGTGCGCAGACTGTAACAATTTTGGGGTGTGGGTTTTTCGAATTATATATCTTCCAATTGTTTTGAGTTAATTGGTTAATTTATGGGTGCGGTTATATAAATTTTGGGGGTAATTTTGGTTTTAAGGCAATTATTGATTTTCAAGACGAATACATTGAATAATACATTATAACGTGGTTATTACTAACATATGATTCTTTTCTTCAGCTATAGCTACTCATATTTATTTATGTCATAAATAGCGATAATATTTGAAAATCCTTAGAAGAAATTTTTTTGTTAATTTCATAATTTCACAAATACGTTTTCAATAGTTTTGTTGTAGAAGAAATACTCGACCATTTGAAGATTATTCGATCATGTCTTAGTTCAGTTGAAAAAATTATCATGCAAAATAAATACTTTTGGATCTTAATAAAAACTAGTTCACGAAAAAATCCGCTCGTGTTTAGTAAACAACCTATTTATAGCTCATTTTGGTACGTGACGTGGGAATATTTTTTGCAACGTTCGCATACTTCAACCAATTTTGTTTTTAAATCAGTTGTTATTGTTCACATATAAATAACAGAATGGCCATTTTTATCCTTTGAAATTCCATCAAGGACTTTGACCGAACTTCTTAAACATGTTATTAAATTTTTGTACACAAGTAACTAAAAATTGGGTCTGCATTTCTTATGACGACTTCGAACTGCTAAAGTTCATGTTCTCAATATAATTCATATTATATTATTTATGCTCTGAGGTTTGCCATTGTCTGTAGAGTGGTGTCACCCGATCAGAAAAATTAATTTCTATTGAAAAAACTTTCTGTGTTTGATGAGATACATATTTGAACCCGCGTGTACCTCGTTTCATTAGCTTGGAAGTCACGCACTTTAATACGAAAACAAGTCATTGCTGTTCTAAAACGAAAAAAAAAATTTCAAGTTGACTACTGTGGGTACAAAATACCGGCAAATTTGAATTTAAATTTATTGGGAATTCCGTTAAGGACAAATGTTTCTATTTTGAAGTTAGTCCTACTATCACTGACATGCATGCCAAATTACACGTCAAAATATTCATTATTGTTTGAGATACGTGTCCTTTTGTAAATAGCTAAAAGTGGTGACCGTGGCATGTAGGTTAGGTGTGTGGCTTAGCACGCTCGGAGCCCGGGTTCGATCCCCAGCCGCGGCGAAAAGTTTTTTTCAATAAAAAATTTTTGTGATCGGTCACCACCTCTCTGCAGACAATGGCAAACCTCAGAGAGTAAATAATGCCATGTAAAGCTTCTTGAGAACATTAACTTTAGCCGGTCGGAGTCGGCATAAAACATGCAGGTCCAGTTCTCGGTCAATTGCGTGCAAACATTAAATAACACACACAACACAATTGATCATAAGAAGCTCGGTCAAATTCCTTTTAAGGGCTGAAATGGCCAATTTTTTTTTTGTTTTTTTTTTTTTAACCTTCCTATACTCGCGCATTGGTCTCTCAGACCGAAGAAACAATAAATCGGTGTTTTCTCAAAAAATTAACATCGTAAAAAACTGTGGTCTTTAGCAAATAAATTAAAGGATCTAAAATTTTGTATGTTTTCTTTGTTCAATTATGTCCTCTTCTTTACAATAAACACATACAATGCCAAAAAAAAGTATATAATTGAAATAATGCAGACGAGATCAAATCTCGGTCTGAGGCACCGTGCGCGAGTATATATGTGATGCTGTTTGGCGCGAGTATACGAAGGTTAAAAGTGATTTTCTTTTTTTAAATTGTCTGATGCTATGGAACAAAACAGTTCCATTCAATTCTGTGTGCGGAAGAAATTTCTACTCTCGATACGTTGAAAATATTACTGAAGGCCTGCGATGAGCATGCTCTATCAAAAACAAGAGTTTATGAGTGGTACATAATGTTCAATGAGGGTCGAGAAAACGTTGAAGACGAGGCACGGCCAGGACGACCATCAACATCAACTGATGAGCTAGCTACACGTCAACAAAATCAAAGAATTGGTGCTTCAAAATCATCGATTGACCGACCGGGACCTACTGACCTTTTTGGAATATCGGAAGAATCAGTGAAAACCATTTTGAGTGACCATTTCGGACTCAGATAAGTGAAATCTCGATTGGTGACAAAAACACTAATTTTCATGGAAAAACAGCGCCGAGTTTTCGACCCACATCGTTCCGCAACCACCATATTCGCCCGACTTAGCACCTTGTGACTTCTGGTTGTTCGATAAGTTCCAGAGACCGCTTCTTGGGCACCGTTTTGAATCGAAAGAAGAGATACAAACCGAAACAAAGAAGGTATTGAAGGCTATGCCGGAAGAGGACTTTGCAGCATGTTTTGAAAATTATAAAAAATGTTGGTACCACTGTATTGCATCCGGGGGAACTAATTTGTAGGGAATGAAATGAATTTATAAGAATAAAAAAAGAGTTTTTTAATTTCTAAACAAATTCCCGATATATTTTGCCCACAGTCATCTCAGCTCTGTTATAGTAACTTTTATGTGTTATTTTTTAAACTAAGGATTTTAGATGTCAAATCTCGACAACACTCGACAACTAAGGACGCTTTAATTTTTTGAGATATAGGTTCCACTGGACCTTGTCTTTGAAAATAGTTGGGTCATTGAAGCTTTTTAGATTGCATGCAATACCTTAAAAGAATATTTATGAGTAGGCTCATACCTGTCTATATTATGGCCAATATATTCCAGGAAATTTTTACTGGGAACTTTTACTATCACTAGAACCTTGGTCAAGTTTAGTGAACTCCTTCAAAAAATCAACTCTTCTTTGAAAAATTGATGTTTTTGGGAATAGATGTGCAAATCTTTAGATCAATGGTACTTTGGTGGATTGTGTGAAGTGCTTGGAATTTAGCCCATGAGTAGGCCCATATCTCTTTATGTTATGGCCAATATATTCCAGGAAATTTTTACTGGGAACTTTTACTATCACTAGAACCTTGGTAAATTTTAGTGAACTCCTTCAAAAAATCAACTCTTCTTTGAAAAATTTATGTCTTTGGGAACAGATGTGCAAATCTTTAGATCAATGGTACTTTGGTGGATTGTGTGAAGCGCTTGGAATTTAGCCCATGAGTAGGCCCATACCTGTCTATGTTATGGCCAATATATTCCAGGAAATTTTTACTGGGAACTTTTACTATCACTAAAACCTTTGTCAATTTTAGTGAACTCCTTCAAAAAATCAACTCTTCTTTGAAAAATTGATGTCTTTGGGAATAGATGTGCAAATCTTTAGATCAATGGTACTTTGGTGGATTGTGTGAAGTGCTTGGAATTTAGCCCATGAGTAGGCCCATATCTCTTTATGTTGTGGCCAATATATTCCAGGAAATTTTTACTGGGAACTTTTACTATCACTAGAACCTTGGTCAATTTTAGTGAACTCCTTCAAAAAATCAACTCTTCTTTGAAAAATTGATGTCTTTGGGAATAGATGTGCAAATCTTTAGATCAATGGTACTTTGGTGGATTGTGTGAAGCGCTTGGAATTTAGCCCATGAGTAGGCCCATACCTGTCTATGTTATGGCCAATATATTCCAGGAAATTTTTACTGGGAACTTTTACTATCACTAGAACCTTTGTCAATTTTAGTGAACTCCTTCAAAAAATCAACTCTTCTTTGAAAAATTTATGTCTATGGGAATAGATGTGCAAATCTTTAGATCAATGATACTTTGGTGCATTGTGTGAAGCTCTTGGAATGGAACATTTTTAATACTAGATAGGTCAATCGACCTGTTATCAGTACTCTGAAGTTTTTGTACACAAATTTATATGTTTTGACAAAAATGTTCCACTTTTGAAAACATAACATTTAACTATTAAGTTCCACTGGGACTATGCATGCTTTTAGTAGGGTCTTGAAATTTTCATGGGTTCATGTTTCTGCTGAGTAAACTTCATAACTTTCTCTAAGTTATGTTTCACTGGAACAATCTATGGCACTCGTTAAAGCATTTGATTTCATAGTTAAATGGTTTCCACTGAGATTTATTTTGGAAGTTTTGGGCTGATTATTGAATATTATGGTTCGTAAAATCTATAATCGTTTTAACAAATTCTCTAAGGTTTCATAGAAACTTTTGTGTTTTGACTCATTCTTGGAATAAGATTATAATTTTTGTATAAATAGGTTCCACTAGAGTATTCACTAGTATTAAAAGAAAATCACATTTCATTCATATAAGAAAAAAAAGTTAAATATGAAATAAATTTTATTTGAATATTCCAATTTGATATAAGAACCTTTTTGAAAAGTTTAACTGGTACTATCAATGTAACTAGTTGGGTTGTTGAAACGTTGTAGTGTACTGTGGATTTCTTGGTAAAATTCTTTAATTTTTGACAGATAGGTTCCACTGGAACCTTAAATTTTTTTTATCAAAAGGGTTGTTCTTGCACTACTATTGAAAAAAGTTGCTTCGTTAATCTCCATAGAAAAAAATCTTTAATTTTGACAAATATGTTCCACTGAAAAAAAAATCTATGAGACAAATTGATTTCTTTATTCTAATTGCTAATAGAATCAAATTGCTTTTAAATTATTTTTGTTCAAGAATTTGTCAGAGTTTATAAAGGTTTCAATAACATATTTGTGAGTTAATTTTTCCTCTACACTGCTTAGTTTTTTAATTTTCTTCAGTTATAAATAGTGCGTACTTTTTATGTGTAGGTACTAAACTTGAGTAGTATGGCACTATTTTATATGTGAGTATTTTTATTGAGGACTTGCATGATAAGTGTATTAAAGGAGAAATATTTTGCTTTTTTAAGAAAAGTTTATTGGAAGAAGTAAGTTGTTATTGAGGATGGAAGGACGTAGTGTATTTTCTATTCTTACTGAGATTGTTCTGGTAGAAATAATACCCTTTTGTTCAATATTGTCTTGGAAAAGGCTTAGTATGAAAAATGTGAGAACCTTGGAGAACCGTTTTGTCCCTTTGAAAGTTGTCCGAAAAAAAGAATCCCATATTTTTTTGTGGAAAAGAAGTTATTCTTACCATGAGAAGAACAGAAATTAGGTTCTCTCTACCTTTATTTTTTTTTTGATTTTGGTCATCACTCAATTTAAAACCAGCGGGTTTTATATCATATATTATTTCAGGAATAACTGCTCAGGAAATATATTTTTAAATCCATGCACAAGTGAATTAAATTTTGTATTAAAACCTTTTTTTACTAAAATGTTGGTCCAAAGAGTCTAAAATTTATATTATAGAGTAATTTTTATGTCTCTCAAGTGCAACCCATGGCTTACGTGTTGGTAATAATTTAATTTATAAAACACGTGCGCTCTTCCACGAGAGTGGTTAATATGTATTTTTGTAGGGCAAGTGCGTTCGAGCACACTTTTTTAATGATATGCTTCCAAAGGCACACAAGCGGTTGATTCTTATTTTTGATAAGAGCTTAAGGGGGTCTTTTCATTGAGCAACTTTTTTTTTCCGACTTTTTTTTTTGCATTTATTTATAGCTTGGGTAGTTGTGAATATGCCCCTTAAAGGATTTTTAGAAATTCGAAATACTTTAGAAGATACAGCCTTTTTTGTGAAGCAAGGTCTTCGTCAAAATGAGCTATTTTAAACTTTAAACGCGTTTATCTCGAAACCACGTTTTCGAACTGGCGGCCATGATATCTCCAGTTCAACTGAACCGATTTTCATGAAACAAAGTGGAATCGACGCAGAATTGTCACCATTCTCGGGTGAACCTCGACCATAATTTTAAAAAATTTTTTATTTTTACACTAAACTACAAAAAAAAGCCCGAAATTGAATTTTTTTTTTTTGAATGGCCGCCATTTTGTCAAAAAAAATCACAAAATTAAGCTTGAGGTTTACCCGAGAATTACATCTATATTGATTATAACCCCGTTTTTTTTTTTATTTCAGACGCTCCGGAGACCCGGAATCGTGGCCGCCGTGACGACACCTTTTTTTTTCACCACCAACTTTGAAGTCTCATTAATTTTTGAACAGCCCACGTATCGAGGCAAAAAAAATTTTTTTATTTACTTTGAAACTTTTGTAATACAATAAATAAAAAAAGTTTTCAATTATTCGTTGCGTTTTCAAATAAGAATTTTTTTAAAAAGGGTCCAAAAAACGGGTTTTGAATGAGAAGACCGCCTTAAATCAAAGTGGGTTACGTCAAGTAACAAAAAAAAAATTTAAGTGGAAAATTTTTTATAGAAGACTGGACTGGGCGAGTAGTAAAATCTATAAATTTTGGTTAGCAAAAAATTTAGTTAATCCTTAATCGGCACACTGGTGTCTGGGAGCACACTGTTTTTTGATATACTAAATAACTTTTTTGGCCTATGGAACTTGTATTTTCTTAATAAATACACTTTTAAGAAGCTAAAAAAAAAAATTCTCTCGAAATATTTCATAGCTCTTTTATGAGGGTTTTTTGTCTCTTGGGTGCATATGATTTCAGTGTGCGAAGTAAGCTTGACTAGAGAGGTGTGCCTAATATGGGTTAATATATGAAATTATTTCATTTCATAAATTTGATAAAATTATAAATCAGAAATTTTTCGACCAATTCAACTAATATTAATACAGGAAAATGTTAAAATTAAATACCGGCTCTTACTGCTTATTCAAACTTTGACTTTCCAAATACAATTTTTTAAACATGAAACTCAATTTTTCAACTCAAATTCAACATTTTACGCTACAAATTCATCTTTTTAATGAATGTCTTGACTTGTAAAATGTTGAATTTCAATTGAAAAAGTTAAATGTGACGTTTAAAAAGTTCCCAAATCAAATCAGAGGATGAATTCGTAGTAAGAACTTATATTTCCTGTTGAAATTCTGCAAATAAGCAATAATTAAATTTTGAAAAATGTGAAATTTTATTCATAAATATTTCTTCTAAGGATTTTATAAGTGTTGCTGATAAGCTTTTTCTAAAATTGTTTGCATTTATTCATTTTATGCTCCTATTTAACAATTAAAATTTCCTGATAGTATGTATGTTGAATGGTTTTAGTTTATAGGTCAAAGTTTTGCAAATTGAACTTTTGAAGCTTATTACTCTATAGTGCACTCTTATGGGTTTTCTGACACTATAAAAAAAGTTAAAAATTAACCCCAAAAAAAGTCTTAAAGGGTTAAAAAAATTCTAACAGCGACTATCGACAGGATTATTGTACTGCATACGTCTGTGAAGGTAAACAGTTAATTTTCAATTATTTTGTATTAAGAGTTCCTCAACGAATGCAATGAACATTTCATCAGAGTGAGGATTATAAATTTTTTGCTAAGTTTTTTTTAATACTTTTTTCATATTATTTTTCAGTGCTATTTTTTTTTTAAATTTTTATAAAATAATTTTAAAGCTTTTGTTTATTAATTTACAAGGAATAAAATATTTTTCATTTTTATCTGAAATTTTTAAAAATAAGGTTTCTTTGCCCCTAAAGCCTTTGTAAGCAAAACTTTGACCTGTAAATCGATGCAACAAAATTGAATGTAACACAGAGCGAAAATGTTCGACAACACTTATTAGTAGAATAGACTAAATATAACCATCCACATTTTGCCAATATAAATGACAACAAAACAAATTGCCAAAAAAACACAAAAACCAATTAAGTTGTTGCTTACGGATTGTCGTATGAATACTACTAAACAATTTTTTGTGCTGACAAGTTTGTTGTTATTTTTTTTTTTGTACAGAATTATTGCTAAGCTACGCTATTTAATGAATTTTGTTGTTTTTGTGGTTGGTGGTTTTTGGAAAACTAAACATTTAAAAATAAATCAATAATATTTTCAAAATAAATAAAATAAGTACGATTATGTAGTATGTATAGCATAAGTGAGAAAAAAAAATTAAATATTTAACACACCTGTACAAATATAGAAAACCATGCAAGGAAGCTCTGAGATGCTGTGACCTCCTTTTTGTTTGGATAAAAATGGCGCGTTAAATTTTATAATTTTTGTGTGTTTTTTTTTTATATAAATAAAATGCAGTTTTCAGGCAGGTGGAGATATAATAACGATTTTTTTGTTTTTGTATTTTGAGCAAGATAGCAGAAAATATATATATATATTTTTTGGTTTAACATATAATTTTTTTTTTATATTTTTTTGATAAAGAAGCGGGTAACACATGGCAGAGAAGAGCGCAAAGTAGAGAAAGAAATAGAGAGAAATAAAAAAAGAGAAGCAGAAAAAATATATTTTAATTATTTTGTATATATAAGGCTAAAAAAATTTGTAAAAATGTATGTGTGTGTTTTTTTTTTCATAAGGTATAAATTTTGTGGTTTGCAATAGATTTTTTTCTTTTAAACTGATTTAACTTATATTGTTGGACAGCATGTAAGACAAACATTTAATTAACATTCTGTTAAGACAAATGTGCAATAAATTTTTGTTTTGTTTTTCTTTGTGGTCAGTGAGTGAGCGAGTGAGTGAGTGCGTATAAGAGGCTGTGCTAGAGTGTTGTTGTATTGTGAAGCGATTTTATATGATTTATTTTTCATTTATGTGAATGATTACGCTTTACAGCGACTTAACAGCTCTGCTTGAGAGTTCAGCTCAACAGCGACTTCCAAATGACACTTCCTAATGAGAGCAGCACATAATTTTCTTAACTTGTTTTGACTCAAGATTGCACATTGGAGATTACACAATCCAACACAAAAATAATTTTAGGCTTCGGTTAATAGATTCTGGTAATAGAGATAAAAAAAATATTTTGACGTTTTAAAGCTCACGCTTCAGTAATATTTGATATGGGTTTTGGGTGAACTTTAAATATAGTAATTTACTAAGCAAAAGTATAAGAAAACTTCAAGGTCCCGAATTAAATTGAAAGCTTAAAAAAGTTCTCTGTAATGCTAAGTTCTGTTTGGTACCAAGGCAAAGCAGTGGTGATGGGCTTAGTTTGAGTAGACCTGGAATATAATTCGCGTTTTGTCCGGCAAACTACCAGAGCACTTCGTAAACATTATGGAATTATCGTAAAGTAGAGCAGGTTATATGCTATACAACGAATCGATTTATATCTCAATAGGCAATATTCATCACATATGAGCTCATACTGTGCGTACCAAAAAGGCATCTCCACTGTAGAGGTGATTGTGGCCGAGGATACAAATATATCGATTCGACGCCGTTCTACACACCACAGCCTCTTAGAACGCCTTGGCCTACACCCACATAAAATCCAACTGGTGCAGTAATTGAAGCCATCAGACCATCGTTTGCATTCGTCTTACATTCAGTGATGAGGCCCATTTCAGGCTTAACGGGTAGATAAATAAACAAAAATGCCGTATTTGGAGTGATAACAACTCCAAACAGACTATCTAAAGCCCATTTCATTAAAAAAATTACTGTCTGGTGTGGTTTGCATGCCAAAAGTATCATTGGTCCATACTTTTTCAAAACTAAAGATGGAACCAACGTTATCGTCAATGGTGAGCGCTACAGGCAAATTATATGCTACGTTATTTTCAGTTGAAAACCAAAATTTTGACGAACTGAATGGTTGGGTTCGAAACGAAATGCCATAAAATTTTGTGTTCTTAAAAAAATTTTATTTAAAAAACAAGTAAAGAAAGTCTAAAGTCGGTCTAGGCCGACTTTGAAATACCCTAAACCCACTTTTCAAAAATAAAAAAAATTTTTATTGTAAATGGGCGTCTCCGTGGGCGGATGAAGCCTATATTTTAATTGCATTTAAATGGTGATGAAAAATTTACACATACCAAGTTTTATTCCTGTAGCTCACAGTTAATGCCTTTATTGTGCTTTCGCTAGGGGAGGTGGGTGTGTTCATGGACGGATTACTCCCAATTTTTGAACACACCTTAGTTTTGGTATAAAATACATGCATACCAAATTTAATTTCTCTATGACAAACATAACCTTATTTATTGAGTTTTAAACTTTTTGGGTTGTATGGGAGGTAGGCGTGTCCGTATGCGGATGACGTTCATTTTTCAAAACCATCTTTGTCTTGTCAAAAAAAACATTCGTGCCAAATTTTAGCTCTGTAGGTTAAACACAGGCTTATTTATTGCGTTTTCAATTTTTGGGTTGTATGGGAGGTGGGCGTGTCCATGAACGGATGACGTCCATTTTTCGAAGACATCTTTGTGTTGATACAAAACAAATACATACCAAATTTTATTGTTGTAGATTAATTATGAGCTGAGTTATGCAGTTTTCAATTTTTGCGTTGTATGGGAGGTAGGCGTGTCCGTGGGCGGATTCCAAAAATATTCAATAGTGCAGATCCTTGGGTTCACGTGACTATGTGTATCAAGTTTCATTCAATTATCTCAACTCCTTCTTCTTATCCTGTGTATACGGACAACACACAGACGGACGGACGGACGGACATGGATAGCTCAACTCATGTGGTAACGCTGATCAAGAATATATATACTTTTCTATACCGGACTCGCTTCGTTCTATGCGTTACAAACGTTTGCACAAAGTTAATATACCCTGACCTTTCAGGTTTAGGGTATAACTATGAATTTCATTGCTATTTCGAGAAGATAACGGTTCCTGAAATGATAGGTGCTACAGAATGTAACGGTATTTCTCCTCAGTGTGGGTGCATACAAAAAAAAAACTGTTTAGGATCTAGTGGAATACTCCAGCCGTTTTCCTGTCAATGCTCGTTTCAAACGAATTAATTGTTGTCATTAAAACTGTCCTGGTTTGATTTGATTTCAGCAACTCGACACTTGTTTCGACATCTCTTGGTTTTTGTTCGTGTGGCACCCAATTTCCTACCATCTGGAAGAGCCTGGAAATGGTTGCTTGTGGCACATTAAGTACTTTTGCGAACTCATATTGCAATTTTTTCATTTGACCAGCGCGCCCTTTGCCCTTGATGTCGAAATCGCCACTTTTAAAGCTTTTAAACCACTGAAAACACTGTGTTCTAGATAGAGCATCGTTGACATAAACGTCTACTAGCAAACGATGACTTCCGGCAATAGTTTTCTTGGCAAAAAAGTAACCCAACAATACTTCCCGCAAATGCTGTTTTTGTTGCAAAGTTTTCCATGAGGATAAAAAACTGATGGATAGTACATTAAAATGATATAAATATGTCATTGGAGTGTTACACCGCATGTGTAAGTGGGACCATCTGTTGTAAAAGTTCGGTTTTCTAGGCATACACCCAATATATGTGGTCATAAGTTCCGAGGAAACAATCAATGTTCCGAGAAATCTTGGTTTAAAGTTTCTTTAAGTCATAATAGTTCTTTGCACTGTTATACGATTCAAAGAGAAGGTAGTCGAGTTGTAAACAGGCTTGACCCACAAGTCCCGGGTTCGAAAACCGGACAGCTGATCTTTGAAAAAAAAATTAAAAGTGAAGTTTGTTACAGAACTAGGTTTGATAACCCCCTTGTCGCTCTTGCATTGATGGTGATAGATCTGTGCCTGTAAAAGTGCGTAGTACATCGAGCAAAATTACTACCGATCTGCCATAATCGATCAAATGCCTTTGAAATATCCAGATTAACAAAATTGCTCTAACCAACTCGTTTTTTGTAAGGAATGCCATTAGATGACCGGTAGAACCATATTGAGCAGTTCGTTGTGCGCCACATACTCCAACAGTTGGAGCTTCATAACATTATCCATAACTTTGGAGAGTGTATAGTAGGCCGGGTCGATTAGTGGGGAGGCCAAAAAATCGCCCATTTCTCTGTGAAAATCGTATTCTAGGGATCAAAATAAGAAACTTTGCCGAAAGGACCATACCTCTAAAACGAATTCTGATGTCCCCCAATTTGGGTGGAACTTTTCGGTAGGGGCAAATTTTGAAAAATCCCACTTTGACCCATTTAGAGTGCTCCAATCGAGTCCAAATGTATGACCGACCCCCACTAACTTTATAGCCACTTTATCCCACTAACTTTAACACTGTATAGCATATCGAAAAGGGCTGATGGCTATCTATAAACTATAGTTTGCAGGGTTGGTGGCATCGCCCTTGTAGATATCGGTTAGATATTTGCGACCTTCAAATAAGATGGAAATACTTCGGTTCTATAGCAGATGTTGTAAAAGTTGCACAAAGGTCAAACAAATTTGTTAGAACACGCAAACGCTTTAAGCAAAGTTGATGGTAAACCAAAGGGACCAGAGCTTTTATTGATGTTGAGGTTTGGTAAGACTCTTTTAACTGATCTGTTAAGAAAATATTTCTTATACCGGGATTGTGGAGTTCTATGATAACAGTCAAGCCAATAAGTTCACTTTATCAGTCGGTTCAGAGAAGATTTGACCATATTTTCGAACAGCTGGGATTAACAAAGACGTCTGATTGTTTACTCTATTAATGAAATATAGTTCCTATGATGTATCATTTCTAAAGACAATGATCCTATGGAGGATTATTAAAAAAATTGCCATGTTTCGCCCATAAAAGTAAGCTGTACACAAATATTTTCAAAAGAGCTCTTCAAAGGTATAGGCTGATAAGTTCCAGGATATTTGAATGGATGGTGCTACTACAATGATGTCTTGTTACTAACTTCATGCAAACCTACAAACTTCTGGAAAATCTTTGCTAGATTTTCAAAAGTATTATTTCACATCTATTCCTTCGAGATAAATAATTAATCGATGGTTTATTGAATTTAAAATGGGTCGTACAAACACCGAAGCTGCACTTCGCTCTGAAAGAACAAAAGAGGCTACGAATGCGTTTTGAATGATCACAAACTGAAACTGAACGAGTGAGCAGAAGCCATTGGCACATTTAGAGACTTAAAGGAGACAAAATATAAACAAATAAGACATTTCAGCCTTTGAAAGGACTTTGACTGAGCTTCTTATGATCAATTGTGTTGTGTGTGTTATTAAATGTTTGCACACAAATGACCGAGAACTGAACTGAACCTACATGTTTTATGCCTACTCCAAACGGCTAAAGTTCATGTTCTCAAAAAGCTTTACATGGCATTATTTACTCCCTGAGGTTTGTCATTCTCTGCAGAGAGGTGACGGCCGAACAGAAAATTATGTTTTGTCGAAAACACTTAACACGCATGCCATGTTCACCAACCTTTACTTATAATTTTTAGGTCTCTGCCATCACAAGTCGTTGGTCGTAGTCTATAATTTTTTTTTGTGTTGGACTGTGTTATTTTTAAACTTTCCTGAAAAAGTTACCTCTAACAGTATTGGTAAAGTTGAGTTATTTTATTGAATGTTTTTCATATAAGATCGCTTCACTTTAGTTTTGGTGCCTCTTTCTTTTGATTTAAATTTTTTTTTTCGGTGCATTGAGGCGGTGCAACATTGATTTGTTTTAACAGTGATGCTACTTGTTTGTGCTCTTTTGCACTTATTTACGCACATTTAACATAGACATAAAATAAAGTAACAAAAATATACTAACTAAAGGCTTAAAATTACATAGAAATAACAAAAAAGAGATCTACAAAAACGGGTCACAAGATACGATTTTTCGTTCAACCAAATTTAGGTGCTAATTTAACTGCAGGCAACTGTTTTAAAACAGTGCGGCAGGCGATAAAAAGGATTGGTGGAATCAAAAACATAAAAAGAAGAGATTTCAAAAATGGAAGTTGAACTGAATTTCGTGAGAGAAGTCCACGAGTCAATTAGAAGTGAACCAAACTACATTCTCTAGATCAGAACGAAGCCTGTGTACTTCTCACTGCCTGGTTACGTTCTCTCTGGAAATTCTGTTAAATTAACATTTTGTAGGTCTTCTTATCTTCTTCGTATGTCTTTGAGTTGAAGAAATATATGATAGAAATGAGTGAAAGAAAGACAGAGAAATGATATTCGGAAACTATGAAATGTGCAGATAGAAAATACAAAATAAAAATTGAGCAAGATGAAAGAAAGTTTAGAGAAAATAATTTAATTATGAAAAACTAAATAGAAAGATAGTCATGAGAAAAGCAGAGAAGAAAATTTATACAAGTGAAACAAATCAAGAGCAGAAATAATGTAGAAAGCACAAAAT
The DNA here is from genome assembly GCA_958299015.1 of Tetanocera ferruginea. Classification (NCBI taxonomy): domain Eukaryota; kingdom Metazoa; phylum Arthropoda; class Insecta; order Diptera; family Sciomyzidae; genus Tetanocera; species Tetanocera ferruginea. Next base: position 111,083,848 of record OY282643.1, on the reverse strand, counting down.
TAAAATTAAAATAAAGAAAAATCAAAAGTTTCAATACTACAACTACAAATTTAATATAATAATCAAGGACTAGGCGCAGAAATAGTGAAGAAAGCTTAGAGAAAACAACACATAAAAACGTCACAAGTAAAAAAATAAAAATAATCCACAACCAATTTTTGTTTTTTTTTTACATAAAAGCAGTAACTTGTATATTAAGATAAAAATTTGACAAATATACGTATATACAAACATATGTTGTTTTTTTTTAACAAGAAAACAAAAAATATATTTTTAAATTTAGTAATTTTTTTTTTCCATTAAGCAAGCGAATTCTCAAAGTTGGACGAAAAAAACATCTACAACCGAAAGCGTTAAAAAGCATTTACTTAAAACAAAAAATTTTCAATTTTAAAATAAGAGAAAAACTTATGCTTTCTGTTTTTTGGTAATAAAAAAAAAAATTGTTAAATTTTTTAATATTTATTTGTTTTGCTTACAAATATAGATATTCAATGTTATTTAAGTGTATGTTTTCATAAAAACTATTATTAAATAATTTTATATGCAATGGCAGCCATGTTTAAAAATTAATAAAGAGCTCACATTATTATTGCTACTATTATCATTATGATAATGATAATTATTCAGTAAAATGCTTATAATAAAAAAAGGGAAAAATTTCAAAAGCAAGAGATATATATTGCTAAAAACTTTTGTGTTTAAGAAAATATTATTTTAACTGTTTTAAAAATTTTGTTGTTTTAAAAAAGATGTAAGTTTTAAATGTTTTTTTTTTTTTAAATTGGCATGCATAAGTTTTCGATTTCAAACAAATTTCGTATAGTTTATGCACCAGAGACCCTGAAGCGAACAGAAAATTATGTGATTTCTAGACTTATCGATGGTCAAATTTAAAAAATTGAGCTTATTATATATAGAGTTTACTTAAAACCTAACGCGAATCAAACAATGTTTCTGATATCAAAAGTAATTTTTTTTAAACAAAAATGAAATTGAACTACATAATTGTCAGATAAAGTTTTCATAGAAATATAAGAATCAATAATTTAGAAATATTTTGCTATCGATAATCTATTCATCAATCTAAAATTAAGCTTTCGGCTCACAAATTAAATCGATTACTCATTTTAGATGATATTCGAAACGAGCTGCATAAATCGATATTTTTGATTTCGATTTAATGTAATTCAAATATCTTGCTTCAGTTGAAAATTTGTGTGTTTTTAATGAAAATTTTAAAAATTTCAAATATTTTATTATCGATATTTATTTGATATTTTTAAAAATTGCATTTCGGTATATCTTAAATCGTTCAAAATAATCTCAAATTGAAAAAGTACACAAAAGGTGTGAAAAAAATAATAATGAAAATGATAAATTGAAAATGGGTTTGCTATCGAATATGACAATTTATCGCTTTATGTTAAATCAATAATTTTTATCGATACTTTCAATTTAATTTCCAAAAAATTAAAGTTTTACTTTTTGTGTTGCTTTTGGCAAAAGTAAAAATATTGTTATCGATTCAAAGTTTTTAGCAAACTAAACGATTTTTTAAATTTAAATTGAAATCAGCCTTTCGTAAGTTCAAATTCATTATCAAATCTTGGCTAGCTTCGATTCGTTAATGAACACAATAAATCGATGTTTTTGCTATCGAAATTGAAAATATAGTTTTGATTTTACATTATTTAATTCAACAGTTAATTGTTTTATATTAAATCGAAAATTTTAAGCGATATTTTCAATTTCATTAACAAAAAATTTTCAATTTTTACTTTGGCTGTGGCTTTTGACAAAAATAAAAAATTGTTATCGAATCAAAATTGTTAGAGAAACCAAACTATTCTTTGATTTTAAGTTTGGCTTAAGCTACATTGAAATCAGCTCTTCTTAAAATCAAATTCAGTTTTAAATCTTAGCTAGCTTAGATACAAAAAGAATAAGAATATCTTGACTTACGATATAAAAAGACAAAGATAACGAATTGAAATCGAAAGTTGTTGAGTGCAAAAATTTGTTAAATTCTTTATCGATAACATATATTGTTGATAATTATTATCAGTTATGTTGATTTTTTGTAGCGAAAACGATTTTTCTTTAGTTTATCAAAAGAGCACTCGTAGTGCTATCGATAACATATCGAAAAAAAGTTTAACTGTTCTTAACTGCAAGGTTCAAGCGTTAAAGTGGTAATTGCTTCTTGTAAAAGCAAAATTTATTATTTGTTGTAATCGATAAATAGTGAAAACCGGTCAGAAATCGTTTCATCAATACATATTGAGATGATTTCTTTCGAAAGGATTTTGATCAAAACGATTACTTAAATCTGCTAAGCAACGATTAATAATCCGGCCTTTTTGATATGCCAAAATTTGTAAGCATAAAAGTATCAGCGATATAAATACAAAATAATCGATAACAAATATAACTTATGCACCTGAAAACATCGAATTTATCAGAAGTAACTAGCAAAAATCATCGATATTTAATATATGGTTAAACGATAACTCAGTTATAAACATTTTTTTCAACAATTTGAAGCAGGCGAGCATAAACGACATATATACTAAACAAATCGATAACAAATAGAACCTAAGTACAAAAAAATCATCGAATCGATCAGAAATAACTAGCCAAAATCAACTATATTTAATAGAGAATTAAACGATAACACAATTAAACGAATTTTTTTTCCTAAAATTTGAAGCGACATATTTACTAAAATAATCGATAACAAGTAGAACCTTTGCATGTACAAATCTTTAAATCGTTAAAAAATTATTGATATTGAACAGATAGCTACACGAACAATTTTTTTTTGTGTATAATTCATAAATTAATTTTTTAGGTCTTTATCGATAATGGCAAATGTCGATGACAAGAGTGATTATTTAAAACGTTGTTATTTTTAAAGTTCATCGAAATCAGTAAAATTAAAATCATCGATATTAAATAGACGGTGAAACGATAACACAATTGTTAACATTTTTTTCAACAATGCGAAGATATAAACGACATATGAACTGAAAATCGATAACAAATGTAACCTTTACTTTTAAAATTCATTAAATCCTCAAAAAATTATTGAAATTTAATAGATAGTTGGACGATCAATTTTTTTTTTGTGTATAATTCATAAATTTATTTTTTAGGTCTTTATCGATAACGATAAATGTCGATGATAAGAGCGATTATTTAAAACGTTGGTATTTAAGTTTTTTATTAAATTTTTCAAAAATTCTGGTCTTGAATTGAATCATTAAAAAATTTGCAATAACTTTAACTCTCAAATTTTGCCAACTAACCCTTTCAATATTGATTACATTTTATCGCTTGTGACAAAGATTATTTTAAATATATAAAATACAAATATTTTTCTGAATTAATTAACTTTTAAAAAGCACAAAATTGTGAGCAAATATTAAAATGAAAAGAAATAACAAATAAATCGATAATTTTTTAGCACTCAATAAAATATCGAGACGTAAAAATTTAATTTAAAATTAAATTTTTACGTAAGAGCATTTATCAAAAGTTGAATATCGAAATCGATTTTTGGCTCACCAATATTTCTGATATCGAATGAAATTTATCAAAATGCTCATTTTAAGTATAATTATATCGTTCAATCAAACATTTTTTCTTAAAAGTTTTTCTCTCTTTCGAAGATTAATCATGATATAAGAATCGAAATCGATTTTTTCGCAATGGTCTTTTAAAACGTAATGATTGTATTAAGTAGTTTTTCTTAACAGTTCTTTTTCATTTTGAAGACTTTAAAAAATTAGAATCGGCATCGATTTTTAGCTCGCCGAAATTTCTGATATGGACATAAATCGATAGAAAATACTTTTAAAAAATAAAAATCGACAACAATTTTTGGCTCACCGAAATTTCTGATACCGGTAAAATCGATACAAAACTTTTTGAATCGAAATTTCTGATATTGATGCAAATCGATAGAAAAACTTTTAAGAAATAAGAATCGACATCAATTTATTGCTCACCAAAATTTCTGATATCGATAGAAAAGACTTGAAAGATAAAAATCGACATCGATTTTTTTCTCACAGAAATTTCTTATATTAATATAAATCGATTGAAAAGACTCGATTTAAAATATAAGAATCGACATCGATAATTGACTCACCGAAATTTCTGATATCGATAGAAATTTATCAAAATGCTCATTTGAAATCTTCAGTCAATCTCAATTTCCTATAGTTTTTCATTTTAAAGCTTTTAATATTTGCTGAAGCTTCAACTACATAAAATCGATAAGTTTTATATCTACTCCAAATTTCTATTAAGTTCAAATTTTCAAAACTTCTAAACCGAATAATTTCTATCACATAATATTATGGGTCTCCAGCTGGCGCTAACGAACTTTTTACTCTTTAATTAGTTTCCGCCACCGTTATTTACGCTTTTTACTTAGTTGAAAAAATAGCTGCTATTTCAAATACTACAAAAAATATAGCTGTAACTTATTTTTTTTGGCTTGATTATTTACACAAAAATGTTTTCTTTTTCAATATTAAGCTGTTTATGTTTTTTTCTCCAAATTTACACAATATGTTATGAAGTTTTGTTTTTTTTTTTAATATTGTTTAACATAGAAATGAATTATTTTGTACAGTATTAATTTTTACAACAAGAATTTTGGTTTAGAAAAAAAAAATAATTTACATATATTTACTATGGAGTTATGTAACTACTATGTATGTATAAGTAAAATCAGTGGTGAAATTTTGCTCTTTGTTGTTTGTTTTTTTTTTTCAAAATTTCTTTTCATGCCGAATTAGTTTTTGTATGTTTGTGCTTAAATTTGTTTGTTTTTAGATAATTATTTTAAAAAAAAAAATCCTAAATTTGTTCATGTTAAAAAATTTTTTGTCGTTTTCTTTTTTCATTGAATTTCGTTGAAAGTTTGCTTAAAGTTTCGTTAGTTGTTTTTTGTTTTTTTTTTATCTCGTTTGATTTGAAAACTAAAATTTAGCGCTAAAATTAAATATTTCTTGTTGATGTTGTTTTTGAATTTCTACGCGTTTTTGGATAAGTTCTTCGCACCCGCGGATAATTGGACGTTTGATCGGGGCGATTCTGATACTCACGCTTTATATATAGATCAACGAATGATGGTGCGGTTCTACCACCGGCCGTGGAATAGGAATCACAGATGTAGCGGCCTTCGTCCTGTTTATGTACGGCACGCAGATAGAGTACTTGATTGATTATTTGCGATGTGGCGGACAGGCGGCGACCATCTTCGCGACGCCATTCATACTAAGAATGAGAAGGGAAGAGATATTATTTTAAATTCAGCATCGAGTAATTATTAAAAAATTGTTAGACATTATTATTTATCGAACTTAAAATATGCTTACAAATATTAAATGTTTACAAATTTAAAAAAATAAATTTTTGAAATTTTAATTTATCGATATTTATGATAAAGGTGTACTTTAGGTAAAAACTACAGCGGTTCGTTGCCAATACTTAGTTCGAAAGACCACGGTCGACAGTTTCATTGGAATTCTAAGTAGAAAAGTTTGCCAAAATAATCATAGTTTTTTGTACAAAAATCCATTGAAACCAAAAAAAAGCAAATGACTAGATCCATAAGTAATACCGATGTACACTTTTTGTCAAAGATTCAACAGTGAAACAAGAAGATTTATAAAAGGTACCTTTTGATAGAATGAAAGATGTTTTGTAAAGAAGTTTCCAAAAATATTGCAATGACCTAACTAGTTTCCAAGTGTATTTAGTGACAGAACTATCCATTGGTATACGAGGAAGCGATATACTATTTGATCCCAAAAAGGTACACATAACCCAATCATAAGCTTCATAAATAATATTGGTGGAACAAAACCATTTGCCAGTCAACTGTTGTATTTGAAGTCCACAGAGTCAAAAAACAATTATTGAATACAAAAAGGGATAAAATTGGCTGTGCCATTGACATGTCCGTAAGAAACCTACGGAGAAAGCAGAGTCAATTGACCTTACGCGACTGGTTCAGTGATAGTTCATATTTAACATTTCACAAGACAGGTTCGATATAACTCGGGACGTGATCAATAGTTCAGAGGAAGTGGAATCTCAGTGGAAGTGTGCTAGACTGCCATGCGGATGACGTGGGTTTGTATCCTAGAGCTGTAAGTGTTAACAATTTTAATTTAACATTTGAAATTCTATGTGAAATGCTTTTTCATTTACTGCTTGGTCAAAAATAACCTCCAAAATAAGTTTGCTCACAATCTTGAAAAAAATTGTACATATAATTTTTTATTAAAAAAAATTATCTTATATATAAAATCAAATGTTTGTCCTTCTGTCTGTCTGATCCGTTTAGGCTCGCGCATCGTTTATCCGATTGGACTAAAATGTGGACACCGAGTACTTTTCATATAGAGAAAGATCATAGGAGGTGTACAAAAGTGAACGGAAGTATGTGGGCGTGGCACTCTGCAATAACTCCTAAACATGCAGGACCGATTTCAATGAAATTTGGTAAGAACTGCGCCCAAAATTAAACAAAGGCTATAAGAAATTTCAAAAACTTCCGCAAGATGGAGCTTTAAGTAGTGCGTTTTAAAGACTAATTAACTTCTAAACGCCTGGACCGATTTTAATTAAATTTGGTATGAAGGTTCAACTGCACCCAAGATAAAACATAGGCAAAAAAATAGGGCGGAAATATATGGGCATGGCACTCTATAATAACTCCTAAGCACCTGGACCGATTTCAATGAAATTTGGTATGAAGATTTAACACCTGGACTAATTTCAATGAAATTTGGTATAAAGGTTCAACTGCACCCATAATAAAACATAGGCTATAAAAAATTGCAAAGACTTCCGCAAGAGGGCGCTTGCTTTAAGTAGTGCATTGTTAAGGCTCAATAACTGCTAAATGACTTGACCGATTTTACTAAAATTTGGTACATGAAACAACAGAATTGAGGCTATTTAAATTTCAGAAAACTTCCGTGAGATCATTTACATCAAAACGGATAAAACGATTTTGATGAACCTTGGTAAGCATTCGAAACTGTTACTGAAATTAATGCTATGATCCTAAAAGTTCTTGCGACAAAAATCAAAAAAATAAGCGGAAGGCAAACAAGGTCAAGAATCAAAGACTAACAAAAAAATGAAGTTTAACGAATACGAGCAGAAGCTATATAAATATGAACAAAATTCAACTGAACAGTATCGACCAAAACCAAAGTTGATAAAAATGCATATTAACTGCATGGTAAGATCAACTTTAAGCGCATTGTTCTCGAAATTACTTTTTCAAATTGGGTGACCATTGGCCCCAAAAACCAGACGTCAGATCTAGACCAGACGTTGAAGATGTAATTTTTTTTTTAAATATGACCGGCAAGTACTGTTTTACGGAAATTACACTAACCACCTTCGATGGAGAGAGGGGGCAAAACCCCAAAAAACGCCAACTTAAAAAATTTAAAAATCGCCCTTTTTCTGTGCTCGAGGCAGAACCCTAAGTAACACCGGGCTACATCCGCTAATTTTAAATAAAAAAACATTCCTTGGTGATTTAACCTAGGTCAGTCGAATACTAGACGTTAGCGCCAGAACACTCGGCTAAACTTGAACTTCAAAAACAGTGATCAAATTTCAGTAAGTTCGATTACAATAATTACTTATTAGTGTACCGGCTATCGTATAGGTTCAAAGGTACTTATGAGGTGTCAACTGACCCCTTCTTGGTGATGGATTCTTAACCGGTTCTTTTCTCCGTAGGGTGAAAAGACGTTCTTGCTGCTTAATTTACTCTCTGTTCAAGTAACTTTTCTTATCCTCGTCTTCATTTTTTCCATTTCTTTATCAAATTTTTTTTTCAAAAAAACCTTGTTTCAACCCTTTAATCATCTAAATTCTAATTTTTATCCAAAACCTTGTCCTTTTACTAATCGTCGTTCAATTCTTTGTTCAAATATTTGTCCACATCTTTGTTATAATCCTTGTCCTTATCTTTGCACGAATCCCTGGCCAGATCCCTGCCAAAGCTTTACTTCTTCTTAGATATAGAAGAAGCTTTCAACAACATACAAAGGGTGTTTTTTTAGAGGCATAGAACTTTAAGTTGGCAACACTGTTTTAAATAACAGCCATTTTGTCAGCTGTCAAGTGGTTTGTGTTTACTTTGGTTCGGTATTTCAACATGAATAGAATAACGCCTGAACAACTCTTCCAAATTGTGCAAATTTATTTTGAAAATAATGGTTCTGTTCGAAATTTTCATAAGAAAAGTTTGTTTAGCGATGAAGCTCACTTTTGAATGGCTACGTCAATAAACAAAACTGCCGTATTTGGAGTGAAGATACTCCTCAAGTGCATGTTGGGACACCGTTACATTCGGAGAAACTGACTGTTTGGTGTGCTTTATGGTCTGTTGGAATCGTTGGTCCGTATTTCTTTAAAAACAATACTGGCCAGAACGTTACATTCAATGCTGACCGCTATAGAGCCATGATTAATGACTTTTTCGTTCCTCAATTGAACAACCATGATGTGCAGGAGCTGTGGTTTCAACAAGACGGCACAACATGTCATACAGCTCGTGCCACAATTGATTTGCTGAAGTAAACGTTTGGTAACTGGATAATTTTACGTTCCGGACCCTTGAATTGGCCTTCATAGTCGTGTGATTTTACGCCGCTACACTATTTGCTTTGGAGATATGCGAAGTCGGTAGTCTACGCCGCTAAACCCGAAACGATCGACCACTTGGAGGACAACAATCGCAGCGTTATTGCCGTTATATGGCCACAACTGTTGGAAAAAGTTATTGACAATTGAACCTCCAGATTAGATTACTTCCAAGCCAGCCGTGGCGATCGTATACCACAAATTTTATTTAAATTATAGTGTCAAATGATTATCTTTTGAATAAAGTCAATTTTAAAAATTTATCTTTGTTTTATTTTATATTAAAATTCTATAACTCTATAAAAAACACCCTAAAGTTCCTTTTTCTGTGCTTATATACTAAAAATTCAAATTTTAGGGTCTTATTTTGTAAAACAAAGTCAATTTTCACTTCGGTTTTTGGTATGGCCATTTCATTTTCCCTCTTGTCTCAAAAAACAAAATCTCTTTGTGACATTGAAATTTTGTTTTAAATATTTTTATAATTGACAACATATATTATATGTAAATAAATATGTATAATATGTATAATAAATACATATTTAAATAAATTAAGTAATGAATTATAAATTAAGTAATGCGTTCATTTAACAAAAAAAGTACAATAGAGATCTATTGTTTTCCGATGCTTTGAGATAAATATCGAAAATGAATGAAAATTGATCGAAAACTATTTTTTGAATCGATTGGTTCTACCATATAACAGTAAATTTATTTATAAAACTAACATGTTATCGAAATTTAAATCGTTATCGTTAATTATTATTCACTAAATATAACGTGGGGAGTTTATATCGATAGTTTTTATCGAAATATTTTTTCGTTATACTATATTATAAGTGGACATATACTTTGTTCTAAATTTCTTCGCTACTCACCCTGATTTCGCCACGTATTGGTTCTCTTATTGTATCCACATCACAAGTTAGCCTCACATCTTCACCCTCGGTAATTTCATAGCGACGTGCCTCAGGTTTTTGCTCGTAAACACTGCCACGATTGACCACAACTTCAGCCATGTTGGTGGTGTTGCCATAACGATTCGATGCTGAGCAATAATAGCGACCAGCATCAGCTGGAGTGATTGCTTCAAAGCGCAGATATTGGCCATCAATGCGAACAGTGCTAAAATAGGCAAGCGGCAATATAAGAATTTTTAGAGAATAAAGTACAGTAACATGGCTAGCAAGAACTTACGATGGCAATGGGCGGTTGTTGTCTGTGTGCCAGGATACAGCAATGGGCTGTTCGCCGGTCACCTCACAGTAGATTTGCACATTTTCATTGGCCGTGACCACAATAGGCATCTTGGGATGGAAGGTAATGTGTGGTATGGGCACCAGCACCAGTTCGGCAATAATAAAAGTGACCACAGAGCCGCGATTGTCGAGCGCATTGCAGCGGTACTTGCCGCCAGCATCGTTTTCAACACGCTCAATGGTCAGACCATTCTCAACCATGATAGAGTTGCGAGGCAAAGGACGACCATCGACGCGTTCCCAGCGGGTTTCAATGTTGGGTACATTGCCTGCAATAAATTTGATGATTGAGTACACAAATATTTTGACAGTTAAATGAAAAACTTACTCAGATTGCAGGTCAAGGTGACGGCATCGCCTACATTGGCGCGATAGATATTTTGTGGTGGATTATAGGGCTGTAGCGGCGCGGGTGTGGTGCGTGGTTGAGGGTAAGGATAAGGATATGGCTGAGGATTGCGTTCAACATCACTGTCATCTGTAAGAGCAGCAGAAGAATAAACATTATTATAAGAAAAGAGTACAAAATAAAATAAGGATAGCTTAAGTTACCGCTTTTTTGGCGTCCTTTGAGTACATGAAGCATGCATAGAAATTCAAACTTAATACTTAATTTAAACACTTAGACAAATAAGCCTTTTGAGTTTGATACTTACCGGGGGCATCGCCACGACGTGGAGCAACATCTACGGTTACATATTTCTCATCAGTACCGGCCTCATTGCTGGCCACACACTTGTAGGACTTGGAGTCTGTACGTGAAACACGGCTAATTTCCAAGTAGGCCTGGTTGAATTGTGGCTCTAATGAGGGACTATAACCACGACGACCTTGGGATGCATAATCATCAACCCATAGTACAGTTGGATTGGGGAAACCACTGGCAGAGCAGACAATCTTAAGCTCATCGCCTTCGGTTACCTTGATTACCTCCATGCTGGGTTCGAGCATAATGATTGGTGCTTCAATGACGCGGATGGTGGAAACAGCGGTTGACTTGCCGACAACATTCTCAGCAATACATTCGTAGTCACCGGCATCGGAGATTTGAATGTCTTGAATGCTGTGAGAAGAGAGAAAGCAAGTATGTAAATATTTTTTAAAAATAACTGTCTCAAGAAGCCCAGTTTACAATAACCTAAAAAGTCACAACCTCACAACTTAAATTGATAGACAGAGAGCTATGTCGATAATAAAGTTGTAGCTTTTGTCAGGCTAAAAAAAACTTTTTTGTTAAAAGTTATGCGTTTCTCTTTAAAAATTTATTTCTCAAAAATGTTTCAATCTTAACTTTATTATCAACTGCAGTCTGTTCATAGAATACTTTCCACCCACTTACCGTATGTAGCCAGGACTGTTCTCTAAGTGACGTGGCGACAATGGTTTGCCATCGACGCGACGCCATTGTACACTTGGTTCCGGAATTCCATTTGCACTACAATACAACATACCTTCGGAACCGACATAAACGGTTTGCGGATCGGTCGGATGTATGTCAACGGTTGGACGTTCACGTGCTGCAATCAAGTAAATTATTGTTGTTGAGCAAATTAGTAAAAGAAGGTAAATGTTCGGAACGTTCTTATTACCGACTCCTTTTTTGTAAACTTTTAAGGAAATTCATAAAAATATAAATAATCAATTTGTAATTGAGAAACAGAGTGAGAGAGAGTAATTGAAGAATATTGGCAGCGTTAAAAGAGAAAGAGAGAACAATTATAAGCAAAAGAAATCTATGTTATTTAAAAGTAAACGTTATGAGAGTGTTGTGGAGATATTTGAGTGGATAAAAGAGAAAAAATTAAGCAGCTAAACAACAGCTTTTGTCGAAGGAAGAAGTTTCAGAAAAAATATATTAATACATTAACCGCCAAAGTATAATTTTGAATCTTTAGATATACATTCATACCAAAATCTGGTTGTAGTTAATAGCCACCTGCATCCAAAGGACTACAGGCTAATAAGCATAAAATCCTTTCTAGTCAAAACATTTGAAAATCTGGTAAAAATGCATATCAGAAACGGTGCAAGCCAGCCGGAATCCATTCAAGAAGATGCTGGGCAGTACTTGGGACTTTTCACAGGAATTGTACAAAAATCTCGAAACAAGAGCCAAAAAAGCAGTGTTTAGCGGCCTACGCTAAAAATATGGGTATTACCATGAAAAAGAAAACTGCAGGAAATGTAAGGAGCACATGCCCCGCCTTACTTAGATCGAGACTTAAATACAAAGGCTCACTGACGTTATCGTCACTAAAAAATGCAGCCAAAATTCTTCTAGAATCCCTGCTAAGATTTGCGAATTACGCGCAAATCTTTGAGAATTACTACTAATTCCCTCAATGCTTTTATCAACCAGTACCACTAAGAACCATATAGTCTATGTGAGACTGCAAAGAGAGACAACTGGGTCAACCTAACCTAACTTAAATGATAATTTGTTATTTCAAAACTAAAGGTTAAAAGCAAACAAATTATTTACAGTTTAAGAGCTACTGCAATTGTTTTGCCGCACTCAGTTAAGTACAGTGGCGAAAAATGGGTTAAGAGTGTCGTAGTTAAGGATTCCACAAGATTCAGACCTATTCCTAGCTTAGCCTTCTATCATTTTTTCGCTTTCATTTAAAACAAAAAAGTGAATCAAACTTTTTAAAAATGTGAAATTTGTTAATTTAATTCTAAAATTTTGTAGAAGTTCATGCTTTTCAAATTTCTTGGGTCAGTTCCAAGTTGTTGGTAACATTTATCTTGCATTTTCAAACGCAGACTTTTTCAGATGAAATCTGAAACCTCATTTAAATAAAGCAATTATCACATGGAGGTTAGTACCAAGTCTAAATTTACCATCTTTTTCAAAAACAAGGATGTCATCAGATGAAACCTAGTCTTAGTTTAAGGCATTAACCTTCAGAAGTTTTTTTTTTCGGCGAGTTTTTAATTTAATAATTTATTAAATAATGAAAAAATTTTCTAAACTTTTCTCATTAAAAACCTCATAATACAAAATCTGATACCTCATCGAAGGTAAAGGACTCCATGGACTTTGGTCAGTCCCGAGTCTTAGCTATCATTATATTGACAGAAATTTTTTCATATTTCGGTTTAAACCCCGAGTCTTTCCTCTCCAAGACAAAATCTGTTGTCTCATCGAAGGTTAAAGACTCCATATGTTTGACGTTAAGCTCAACTTTGTAAGGAAACCCAAATTGAACAAATTTAGAACTTATACTTCTCTCTGAACCTCATCTGCATAGTCCCACCGGACTTGAACACACAAAGAGGTCAATAAACAGCCACTATGGCAGCAATAATATGCAGGGCAAGAAGTTGCCTGTAATTCTAGGCAAACGAAATTCAAGGTCAAGATCATATGGGCTTTTGTGACACAAACAAGGTGCCGTTACCCTTTTTGGGGTTAAAAGTAGTCGGCGAACCAACAGTGGGTCTTTTTTTGAACTCAACATGCAACAGTGCACATAGGTGAGTGGAGTGAACTAGTGACAAAGGACAAGAAGTGAACCAGTGACAGTGAACTCGTGATCAAGTACTTCAGCGACATAGAACAACAGTGAACAATGTTTTCTTGTTGGCACGAGTAGTTTCAAATCGGACGGCCGGCCATAGAACGTCCTAGTGGCATCATGAAAGCTGTTTTTCTGTCGACCCGACTGGTTTCATACCGGACGGTCTGCTCTAGAAGCGTCCAAGTTGATTCCATTTTTGTTCAAAACAAGCTTGACGACATCTACGACTGAATTTTACATCTGGCCTGAGTGGTTCCATACCGGACGGTCTATCGTGAATTCAAATACACAGTGGACAGTCAACAAGTGCCCAAGTACGTCAGGGACCCAAGACAACAATGAACAGTGTTTTCTTGTCAGCCCGAGTGGTTTCATATCAGACGGCCGGCCATAAAACATCCTAGTGGTATCACGGAAGCTGGTTTTTTCTATCGACCCGTGCGGTTTCATACCCGACGGTCTGCTCAAGAGCATCCAAGTTGATTTAATTTTTGTTCAAACAAGTTTGACAACATTTACGACTGAATTTTACATCTGGCCCGATGCGTTCCATACCGGACGGTCCATCGTACACTCAAATACACATTGCAAAGGCGAACGAACTGCAGATTTCACGGATCCTATTCTATCTAATTCCTAAGATTTTAAATAAACTATTTTGTTAGTTTTTAATCAAGACCAAAGAAATATTTTTGTACGAAACTCGTCTATTTGACGAGCTAAATACGGCAAGAAAGTTCGTTACAACTTTTTTAGACCAAGGACTTTGGTTAGTCTCGAAGCTTAACTTTCATAATTACGATAGAAATATTTTCATCTTTGGGGTTTAACCCTCGAGTCTTCTCTCTATGACAAAATCTGTTATCTCATCGAAGGTTAAGGGTTCCATACGTTTGACGTAGGACTCGATTTTTTTAGACCAGGGAATTTGGTCAGTCCCGAGACCTAACTTCCAATGTACTGATTGACATTTTGTCATCTTTGGAGTTTGAAAGTAAAGAAGAATTATATAATTCTAGAAATCCTGATTTTTTTTTATGAAAAGCATGAAATGATATCTAAAATCCGAATTTTAATTTGTAAATTAGATCTAAATTAGATCTTTAATCTTAAATCTAAATTAGATATTGCTACGTGACCAAAAATGTCACAATCTGTTAAATAATTCTATATCGAAGACATTTGAAAGTATATATGTATCGAAATCGTCTTATTATCATTTAAGACAGAGAAGAGCCAAATGCGATCAAAACAAGTAGTACAAAATTCAAACTCACGGCATAGTTTTATAATAAAATTCAATTAAACAAGCTCCAGAGAGCGAAATTAATTCTTAAACATTCAACTTACGTTCAATATCGATAATAGTATTTGATTGATCAGAACCAGCAGGACTTTCAGCAATACAAACATACATGCCGCGATTCTCGGGTCTGGCATTAATAATGCGCAAGACATTTCCAGTTTGTTGTACATTGTCGGCAAGCGATTCGTGGAGCTGTAAGTAAACAACAGTAAAATGAAAACTATACAATTAAGGCCTATATCCACAAAACCTACCTTGGTCCATTTAATGTTGGGATATGGTGTACCACTAGCCTCGCAAGTGATGGTAAAGTCTTGACCCTGCACAATGCGATTTTCGTCAGGTAAACGTTTGACAACGGGTGTGGCGCTACAATAAAGTACAACACAAATAAAGCAATTGTTATTAAATCACATTTTTTACATATTTAATAATGAAATACTTACGTTCCAGGCTGTACAGGTGGATATGGGCGAACATCGCTAACAACAATCTGCGCGTCGGTTGTGTAGTTGCGTCTACCGCGCTGATCAATGCCCAGACAGGTATAGATGCCGGCATCGTTTGGCCGCAAATCGCGTATCTCCAGCATATTTCCATTGATGATGATATTACGTTCACGATATAGCGGATAGCCATCCTTGGACCACTCATAGACGAGTCTGATTGAGCTAGTGGGCTGACAGGTGAGTTGTACACTCTGACCAGTTTCTCTGGTAGCCGATGGTGGATCAATGTAGACAAGTTCACGTGGTGGTGGTGTTGGTTCGGGCATAGCGGGACGTACATAGATTTGTGTGTACTTTTCATCAACACCAACAGCATTGTTGGCATGACAGCGATAGTTGCCTTCATCGGATTTGCGTGGAGCATCGAAAATAAGTCGTGTGTCCTCGGTACGAGCATCACGTGACATCTGACCATCGATGCGTGTCCATGTAACAGATGGTGCGGGATTTCCACTGACTTCGCAATTAATTTCATTTGGCTGGTATTCCTCGAAGGTAACATAGACTGGCAGGTTAGTGATTTGTGGTGGCTCGCGTTGAGAGCTCTCTGTAAGCAGATGAAGTAAGCAGATGAATTTAAATGAAAAAATTAAGTTTTTATAAAGCGGAAAATAAGATGAAATAGTTATATAGATATATCATACCGTAGCGAGCCAACATTTGCTTGGCATATCCTTCAATCAATGTAAAGCATTAAAGAAGAGTATTGAAGTTTAATATAATTTTATTTTTAAAAATTCTTGTGAAACATCTTCATGAGTGATATGAACGTCTAGTTTGATGTTATCAAATGTGTCTGTTCATGTCAGTTTGTGATAAGAGCTTTTTCGGCTAAGCGCCGAAATTTGTTGCATACAAAAAATTAATTTAATATTTATGGAATCGTCCATTTTAGCATGCAAAATTATTAATAAGAATATTGTTTTCAGAGTTCGTCTGTAAATTAGTTTTTGTTAATATATTGTTTTTGTATATATATTGTTGTCCGTTAGCCATTTCTACAGTCATAATAAAAACAGTTTGGCTTTGGTAGTAATTTTTTTGAAAATTCTGTTCAAATGTTTCATGAGACTTTATGAAATTTACCTGATATTGTGATGGATACTTGATCCTCGAACACCTTCTGTGTGCGATCGTTAACAGCTCTGCAAATATAAACACCGGAATCGTATATTTGTAGATCATACAAATGCAAGACGCCATCATCTTCTTCAGTATGAGATGGCATGCGACCATCTAATTTATACCAGCTAACTACAACAGGGTTCTGTGGAGGTAGATTTTATTTAAAAGTATTTTTAAAAATAAAAATAAAATATATATCAAACTTACGCGATTCCAGGCCAGATATCCAGTACATGTGAGTGTCAATGAACCTCCGACTGGTATGATTGTAATCGATGGTGGTGCAATAGAGACAGTTATCTTTGTTTGATAATCATATTCATCAGTTGGTGGACGTGTTACTGGCGGCAATGTTGGTGGATAGACATCTATATGGATATGCAAAATAATTTCAATTGTTTGTTTTTATTAATATTAGTTGACAAACTGTTTAAGATCACATAAAACCTAAATAAGCTACTCAACAATGAAAAATTAACCAGTTTAAGAGATTATATCGGTGTGAGTTTTTAACATATATCACATAGTTAATTGAACTTATAGTTAAGAACTTAGTTAAAAGAAAGTTAGAGGTTTGGCTAGAGGACTAGAAATAAGTTTTTCAACTATTCACTGTTAGTTTTGTGGTTATAACTATTTGGATTAGCCGCTATAATTAACTATTTGAATTATGAACACATTAATAAAGTTGGTATTAGTAGATCCTGGACAAGGGTTAGGTTGTTTAAAATATCCGTTCTTAATATTATACAAGTTTCTGGCATCATTTTCAAATTGATATAAAAACACACAACATCTACATAAACATATCTATAATAAAATCTATAAAATATACTTAGTTCTTTTCCAGGGACAAAGTTGACATTATTAAAACGGAATTTTTCATATGGTCATCGCAACAAAACAGAAAACAGTTAAGATTTTGATGGTACAAAAATACTGATTTAAAGATATTATGAAATTTTTATCTCTACGAACTCTTTTAATATCCAAAAAAATCGATATTTTGTCATTCTGATTTACTTTTTTCTCTTTACTTCTTTACTTATTTTGGGTATACATTCTGATGAAAAAAAAGTAATATGTAATATATAATGATATGGAGTAATTCGAGGTTAAGCTATTCGAGGTTCAAAAAAGCAATCTTGGAAAGACTACACTATACTTATTCAATCGACAGTTTAAAGGAATCGGTAGGACTAACTAAAATTTTATCCAAGAAACACTTCAGTCCCTCCTACATTAGGAAAGAGGATGGAATGTGAATGGAATTCACTGAAGAATCGCTGTAGCTCCTAATCAACACACATTTTCCTGGCTACAGCAGTTACTGAGTGAGACCACAGGCACAATAAAACCAGAGGCTATTCCCACGAGACTTATCAGCTCAATTATCACAAGGTATGTATGAGATAACTTGGGCTATTAATAGATTCTCTCCTTATAAATCCCCAGGGCCAGACGGCATAACACCAGTGATGCTACAGAAAGTGCAAGATGTAACCACGCCTGTATTACTATCAAAATGTTCTAGTTGTCTCTTTCTTAACTATACTGCTAGAAGTTGGAGTAGAGTTAAATTTGTATTTAAACTCAAAATAGGTATGCGATGTCACGAAGCAGCTACGGTCTTCAGACCGTTCAGCGTTTCATCATTCACACTAAAAACTCTGGAACGTATTCTAGACTTATACCTCAGGGATATTCTATGCAGAACTGGCATACCAGCAACTAAACACTTACACCTGAAATGGAGATCCACGGAGATTGTCATTTATGAGCTCATCTCAACAGTAGCAAGATATCTTTTCCTTAAAAAATACACTTTAGCGGCTTTCTTAGATATAGAAGGAGCTTCTAAAAACATTCACACAAAGACCATTTATGATGCTCAGACTGGGTTAAGTGTTGAAGCTCCTGTAAAAAACTGGCTGTTTTCAATTCTCAGCTCAAGAATAATTCAAGCTTACTTAGGGGGGAGTGATCTCGCTCCTGCTCTAGCTCATAGCCATGGGTGATATACTAAATACTCTCAATAGAAACGGTGCCAAAGTCATAGCATACGCGGTTGATGGGGTACTAATGGCATCTGAACTGTTTCCCTCTACACTTAGTGAGATTTTGCAAGGAGCTTTAGACAAACTCAATAAATGGGCAGCCGGATTCAGCCTTGAAGTAAATCCTAGCAATACGGCTAGGTGTTATCATGGTCTTTTCGAAATTAAATGGCATTGCATGGAGTTGTACTAGATTTAAAGCTCAATTAGAAGATCAATTTTGAACATGGGGAAAAAATGGGATCTCAAACCAAAAATGTTCACATGGCTTAACACCGCAGTGGTGCGCCCTATGCTAGCGTATGGGGTACTAGTCTGATGACCAGCCCTGAACAAAGCATACAATGTAACAACACTAACAGGGATTCAGTGATTCACGTGCATCGGTGTCACGGGGGGAGTCCATTCATACCAGACGGACGCACTAAAGGCTCTAACTCACCTGCTTCCCATAGATCTCCCATAGATCTGCGCAGCTCAGTTAAACTAAGAGAGTCTTCGACTGGAGTCTACGACTGTAGAGGCTACCCATATGGACACAGCAACATACTAAGATCGCTGCCATCAGAACTAGTGGCTTACAATACGAATTATGATATCCCCAAGCTCGATTTCAGAAGGATATTCCCAATAAATGTTCCAACCCGGCTAGAATGGCGCAATTGGGACTGGACTTAGTTTTTCATATAACCTGATAAATACCCGTACAGTAAATGTACAGTAAACAGAGGTTATGGCATCAAAATTACTCAACAGAGCTAATTGGATATTACTAGTTAGTAGTATAACGATCGAAACTAACCAACCAATCCCTCTAACTTTTGAGGGGTATACTTATTTTACTCATCACTATGCTCTCACGTAACATCTCACAAAAGATAGGTCTATCTGAATCAGATGTCTGCAGACTCTGCGAGGAGAAGAAAGAAGACTCCAAAAACACCCTTTGTGAATGATCAGATGGTTTAAATATAAAGAAATATTTGAAAAAAAATGGCTGGTAAAAATATTCTTAGTTTGTTTTTTATCGAAATTTGAAAAACACTAAAAATATGCGCCCTTAGACTAGAATACTACCATAAAATTTTATAAGTATTACCTCCCAGTAGGGGAAGTTATTATAACTGAGCTAGCTACATAATGATTACTTGGTAATATGAGGTGGTTTCATGTTGGATTACAATACATAGCAAGAAGGCATTATTTTCATAAAGATTTATCATAGGAGGTAATGAGTGGAGCTTACTTCAAGTATTATCAGTAATTCAAAGAACTACTAGTTACCGCCTGTATTACCTATAAGTATTACCTATACGTGAGAGGTCTACTAATTACATCCAGTATTACCTATAAGTCAGAGTGTAACCAATAACAAAGTAAGTAAGTAAGTAAGTATTATTTATAAGTCAGATAAAAACTAATTACTTCCAGTATTGCCTATAAGTCAAATGGAAACTAATTATTTTCAGTATTACCTATAAGTGAGAGGATATTTCTTTTTAATTTCGTATATTTTTTTATAATGTTTTGTTCATCCGCACGCATGGAAAAAACTGCAAGCACTAAAGATCTAGCATGAGATCTTGAAGCTGTCACAAAAAATAGCATGAATTCAAAGAAACAATTATTTGAGCATCGCGTGTCAACACACAGTTTATTCTACACTATTCTTTCTTACTGAAACTTAGGAATTACAGCTTAGGTTATTTATTTTGAAATTGTAACCGAGGACGTAACGTCTTGAGTTTATCGTGGCTGTTGGGCTAGATTTATGAGTGTTGTTACAAAGTTTTTTCATTGGCATTATTTATTTAAATACTGTTAATTAATTCTCAAATTACTTCTCATTTCTCCACTGGGCTGATATTGAACTTTCGATGATAAGAAATATTTTCAAACTTAAAATAATTTTAAAAGCTTAATAAAAACTGTTCAAAGTATCCCTAAAAAGTTTTTTTAAGACTGCTCTTAAATCAATGACTATTCTACAGACTGATCAAAATCTAGATCTGTGCAGTTCTACCTTAACTTTTGGTTTAAGTTAGGACTGATGCAATTAGAAGAGAGTTAGGTATTTTAGTAAAACTATTATAGGTCTTTCATATACATCCCTTTGAAAATGATGACTATTTGTGTAAATTAATTTCTAATAAATACTTTATAATATACATATAACTTAAATGACAATGAAATACAGCTAATAACCATAACGTACGCACTAAGCTGGTTTCTTCTTACACGTTATGGCGTCTAAACAGATAGTTTGTTATAAATAAGCTAACCCAATAAATTTGGTATTATCTATATATTTTTTTTTGGTACGCTAGACATAAAATTTTTTACGAACTTTGTCAGTTTTAGTTTTGAAGTTACGCAAAAACTAGCTGTAACGGTTTATATATAGGTATTCATAATAAAATAGTATAACTGCAGACAAATAAGAGAACGACTGCTACACAAAAACAGTAGGAAACATTTATATATACTATATATATATATATATTTTAAGTAACATTGAGATGGAACACTACTTGGTACAGAATTCTAACCCATTTTTGTTTTTCTTTTATAATTAAAAGTACTAAATAGACTTGATTTTGTTTTTAAATTTATTTAAAGCCAAC
Organism: Tetanocera ferruginea; assembly: GCA_958299015.1. Classification (NCBI taxonomy): domain Eukaryota; kingdom Metazoa; phylum Arthropoda; class Insecta; order Diptera; family Sciomyzidae; genus Tetanocera; species Tetanocera ferruginea. Next base: position 111,062,750 of record OY282643.1, on the reverse strand, counting down.
CTGGCAAGTTGCAGCCGAATTGCTTTCCTATGGTCACATTTCCTATGGGTCGGTTACCCTTGTAAATTTGCAATACCTCATTGTCTGAGATGGTCTCATTGGGTGCTAAATCGAATTGATAGGCATTGCAAGGAAATCGCGTATTTAACACACATATAGGCGCAGGTGATTTGGAATATTTTTTTTCTGAATTATTTTGTATGAAGTATGGTGAAAATGAAAAATGAGAAAAATAATATAAAAAAGAAATATATATATAAAGAAAATGAGTGAGGGGGAAAAAATATCAAAACTCCTGGAAACTATCATTGAATTCATTGTCCTCATGTGGATTTGGGCTCAAGAATAAAGCTAAATTTTGTTCTAACAAAAATTTCACTTAAAATTTGTGCAATTATTGATACGGTTTCAATGATAGCTCCCTTTAAGTAACTCAACTACTTAAAAATTAAAGTCATTCAGCTTAAGGTAGGTTCATATTTTTAGTGTGTAGTTCATAAAAAACAAGCCAATAAGTGAGTGAAAAAAAAATAAAAGTTTTGCTTTTACAATAGAAAATGTTAAAAAAATAAAAAAAGTCATGCTTAATGACCGCTTTTCTCAGTAAAAAAAAAAAATGTGAATAACAGTAACTGCTTGCTTCGGCAACAGCAGCTTGTTACTTACCGTTATTTTGACAACGATCACCCGTATAACCTGGCCTACAGTTACAGTTTACATAACCGCTGGCATCTAGACTGCAGCTTGTGGTGGTCTCATCCTGGCATGGACATGCTACACACGAGCCGTAGTTATCGCGATAGTGCATTGGTGCACAGTTTTCGCATGAGTTGCCTGTATAACCCATGGGACAGGAGCAAACTTCTACCTCGGCGGCCAATTGGGAGCCTGGCATTGGCATCTCGACTGCGGATTCAAGCACAACATCGCGTATTGAAGTGCTGGTTGTTGGTATCTTGGGTGTGGCACGTATCAATATATGTTCCAAGTCAGAGAGCACGCTCATGAAGTCCAGACGCGAGGCACGCACTGCCTGCCCACGTTCCATTCGATGCCAGTTCTCATCCTCGTGCAAACGTATGCTATATTCAGTATTATCCTGCTCTTCTTCTGGACGTGACCACAACAGTTTCATGCCCTTGCCGATGAGAATAACATCGTTGCCAGGTTCGTAGTGACCATAGGAATCAACTTCAAGATTATAGGATAGTACGCCGCCATAAGAGTAGAGCTGATTGCCAAGCACGGAACCGCGCAGACTCCAGTATTTCGTTGTGTAAGAGGTGTAGCTGTAGGTGAACATATTGGTTGGTAGATCGAAGCTCAAGTTCTCAGTGTCCACGACACCTCCTTCTTCGTCGGTGAACAATGGTGGATTACTAATGAAATCAACTGGAATCAGTTGACGATAGAGTGTAGCCGAACGACACTGTGTGGATTTGCCTGAGCAGTAGCACTCCTCGCAGCCATCCGCATTGAGTGATGAGAGTCCATAAGTGCCAGCACGACATTGATCACAGCGAGAACCGACAACATTGGGCTTACATTGGCAGTAGCCCGAGTCACAAGAAGCGGTACCAGCTTGATTGCAGTTACTGCAAATGGTATTTGCACCTGGGGCGGGTGTTGGATATGTTTCATAGCCGCCATCACCGCCGTCACCAGGTTGGCAACCGTAAGAAGTACCATCGGCAGCGTTGCCAGTATAACCAGGAGCACATTGTTCGCAGAATTCACCAGCGGTGTTGTCAGCGCAGTTCTGAAAAGAAAAGAAAATAGATGATTATTCGAACAGAAGTGTATAAAAAAAATTGTTTTGGACATCAAAATGACTGGGGAGTAGCTTTGAATCAATTAATTCTTCTCAAAAAAATGTGAAAATGACTAATAGGACTTAATGAAGAGTCGAAGTCCCATTATCGTCGACTGCTCTTGCTTTATTTTCTTTATATTTCTAATCAAGCGAAAAACTACTGTTCAAAACATAAGAGAATTAAAGGTAGAATATCTTCAAGAAATTGAGATGGCAGTAAATGGTGCTATTTCCGAAAAGCTCAAGCTTCAAACTCTTCTCTCGAAATGTTAGCCAAGAAAATTACTGTGCTTACATGCAGTGCTTTCTCGGGGCTTACTCGAGGTTAAACCATGTAAATGAGAGTTGAGCTGAGTTTTGTGAAAACTCCGGTCATATCGGTCATAATCCAGAATGGTTTTCTCATTAACAAATCATGGGTGCATGATTCGTTTGGAGTGCTGCCAACACTTCGTTCTTAATAAATTTTACAAGAATAACACAACTCAATATTTTGCATGTAAAAAGCATTGGTTAGTGTCGCCTGTTCCTAGCTCAACCTTAGACCCTTACACCGAGTTAACTCTCCATGTAAACATAGTAAATAATAAAGCAAAGTTTGACAAACTTGCCGCTCTTGTTCCCCCTTCCAGGGTTGAAAGAAACTAAACTCAACACAGTTACTTACCAAGCAAACACCAGATTCGGCATCACATTGATCAGAGTGTCCATTACATTCGCACGGCTCACAGACGCCCAAATAAAGTCCAGCTTCAGTGTCGCGCTTATAACCAGGTGCACAGCGTTCGCAAGAAAGACCAACATAGCCAACTGGGCAGCGGCATTCCTCGACCTCAACGGCATTTTGAGTGCCGATATTGTTGCGTGTAGCAGTATCCATGGAAACGTGTGTTAAAGCGCCATCCATAGTGCTAGTAGTATAAGTGGCCTTGATGTAAATAGCTTCAATCTTAGACAATGCCATGAGCAGATGTTCACGATTGACAATTTGACCATCGGAACGTTGCCAGGCGCTCTCAATAATAGGTATGGCATATGAGGTTGAGCTGCTGGGACTAACTTCAGCCTTGCGGTAGTGCAGTATGGTTAGATCTTCACCCTGAAAAAGAATGACATTCATTTTAAGATCATATGCAGAAACGTTTGTAAGACTTACGCTCTTGATGACCACATCAGGTGCATTGTTGCGAGACATATAACCGCCGGGCATTGGATTGTAGTTAAGAGTGTAGTTAAGTTTGCCGCCATAGGCGGTGACCTTATCGCCCAAGAAGGTGGCAGGCAAACTCCAGTAGAGTGGATCCGGATTGATTTGTGTATCAAAACGTAGCGCGCTGTCTGAAGTTTGGAAGCTAACACTGGATGGATTAGATGTTTCGTAATTGCGTATGAGACTAAAGCCATGTGGTGCGCTAGTGCGACCAAAGTTCGAAGAAACTTGATCACGATACCAAGAACTGCTGCTGCACTGCTTAGTAAGACCACTGCAGAAGCACTCAATGCAACCAGTGTAGGTGTATGAATTCAAATGGAATGATGAAGGAGCGCAAGTATCGCAATATTCGCCCTGTACCAAAGGCTTGCATTCGCAGGTGCCGTTGGCATGTGGATAATAGGTGCCTTCGGGATTGCATTGACTATCTGGCACTGGACGACAGCTGCCGCCAGGGTAGAGTGGATTGCCTTCATAGTTGGGAGCACAGACTTCACAACGACGTCCAGCATAGCCTTCGTTACAGTTGCAGGTGACTTCACCGTCGGGACCTAGTTGGCAGCCACTGGCAAAGTTGTTGGCATCAGCATGTGGGCATGGGCAGGGACGGCATGGTATGCCACGACGTGGATCACCATAGGTACCAACCGGGCAAGGTTCAGGTTCTTGTGGTACGCAACGGCCCAACCAAGGACCACCAGGTTGGCGCACAAAGCCTGGAGCGCAAGATTCGCACGAATCGCCGTCATAGCCCAATGGGCAAGAACATTGTTCAACCAAAGAGGCAGAGCCCAAGCCATAATCTTGCAGACCAGCTGAGTCCATATTAACGTTTGTCAGCTCAACTTCACGTTCAGTTGCATCAATGTAGCCCAGACGTATAAGAATGTTATCAACATTGGCCAGTATCATCATGATTTCCTCACGTGTAGCTTGGCGACCATCAGGCTTGTTCCAGTGACCAGCATTAAACTGCACCGACATTTTGTTGCTAACATAAGCTTGTGGTTGCGAGCGTGAGCGATGTGTCAGAGTATAACCATTGCCGGTGATGATGACATCGGGCGTAGTTGTTGGACTACCCTGGCCCATGAAGTTGACTTCGTATTTCAGGCTACCACCATAGGACTTCAGCTGATTGCCCATATATTCGCTGGGTAGAGCCAGATATGGAGTTTCGCGACCACCATACTGCATGTCGGAGGCACGGAATTGCACACCATGATGCAGATTCATAATGCTGGGTGAGGGTGCCTCATTGATAATAACATCGCTGTAGGGGCTTAGCTCAACATTGACAACGCGGTGTGAGGTAATTGGTGGCTGGAGTGCAAAGTTGTACAGATTGGCGCTCTTGCAGTTCTTTGAGATGCCAAAACAGAAGCAGCTAATGCAGTCTTCGCGGCGTCTGGCCAACATGTTGAAGAAACCGGCGGGACAGACATCGGTGGGAGCATTCGACTTGACAGTGACCAGCGTATCAGGTGTGACAAAGGTTGTGCCTTTGGTGTTAATGATTTCACAAGAATAGGCACCACTATCGGGCTGCTGCATGTTGGGACAAAAGAGAGTGCCAGTGCCGGCATAGCTCTTGGAGACGCACTTCTCGGGCACATGACCCCAATTCAGACGCCAGACAATAACGGGCACAGGTACACCGGTAGCAACGCAGCTAATATTGAGAGAATCACCCTCAGGCAGGTCAATGCGTGGTGGTGGTGGACGTATGGGCGCAGGAACCACTAAAAGAGTTAATCGGGTTAGTTTTTGAAGGTATGTTCTTTACATTTTTCGTGTTACAATTTTAGTCTTAATGCATATATTATGTTATGATCTTTATGTATTCCTTCAAAAAGGTTTTATTTTCAGATTTTTCCTATACTTACTGCAGCCAATCTCATCGGAAGCGTCAACGCAATCATTGGTATCATCACATTGGAAGGATTTTGGTATGCAATGTCCGCTGCGACATTGGAACTCATCGTAACGGCATGGAGCACCGCTGGGCAGTGGATCGCAGCTCTCCTCATCGGAGTTATCACCACAATCATTCTCACCATCACAACGCCAGATACGATCAATACACTTGGAGTTGCGGCACATAAACTGATTAGGATGACATTTGCGTCCATGACTGCAGCTATGTTCGTCCGAGTTGTCCGAGCAGTGTGGAATGCCGTCGCAGATTTGAGATTTGTCAATACATTCGCCATTCATGCAGGTGGCCTGATTGGCATGACAAGCTGAGGGTGGACGATCAATAATTGGATTGTCTGTGGGGCAGAAAATGTTGTAAAGAAACACAAGTATTAGTGACAATGTTTAGCAAAATATTCAAGCCTTATATATACAAAAAATAGCAGTAAATTTACCAGTTCGATTTTTTTTTCAATAACAGCAGGCAGCATTTGAATTTTTTTAAAGTAAAACAATGAAGAATTATAAAGAATATATGCTCAAAACTCAAGACATGCTGGCCTACCTAGTCCAAAAAACTCAAGACCAATATGCGGCACGGTGCCGTATTTGATTTTGTTCGAGGTTACTTCATACTTATGAGCACCCCAAGCTGCATGCGCAATGGTATTCAACATATTTAACTTTATACAAAATTATTTTAATATTCCTACTTACAGCGCTCTACTGTTAGATGTACGGCAACTTGTTGTCCGGGCACATGACGTGGATAGCCAACAGCTTCGCAAATGTATTTGCCTGAATCCTCCATGCGTATATTTGGTATTTCCAAGCGTCCATTTTTATCGCTGAAACCAGCGGGCAGTGGGCGACCATCTGGACGAGACCATCTAACCTTGGCACGTAGTGGTCCTTCGTCACGGCAGCGGAAAATAACTTCACGACCTGGTGGATATAAAGTTAGACATTAGAAAAAATGTAAGCACTGCCATAAATAGAGGCTGAAATGCATTCCAGTGTTGGATTTTTGCTATACAAGGTGCAAAAAAAAGTGTAATTCAGGCTATATATTTTCTTATATGGTAGAGTGTTCGATATATTTGAATAATAGTTAGATATACAAAACATTTTTCGGACTTATTTTTTTATGTACAACCTTTTTTTAACAGATAAATTAAACCAACGGCATTTCCAGCTGAATTAACCAAATAATTAACGATACTTATCGTTATCGATGTTTAATGCTTTCATTGAACTGGCCAAAGAAGGTAGCGATAAAAGTCGTTGTGGTTAACGCTTATTATGATTTTTAAGTTTGTATAAGAGTTGATCAATGGGTACCCGTATTTGAACTGCCATCTGTCAATTGAAATCATACTAAACTAACGAATAAAATAAACAGTGGCTCCATGTCGAATTAACAAAAATAAAATCAGCCATTTTTAAAATGTCCGCTTCAAAATACATAAGGCTCTATGAGAAACCAGTTTATTTTTTATGTAAACTAGTGTATTGGGCGTTCATGCACATTCCCTATTAAGCGGGTGGATAAATAAGCAAAACTGCATGGTGAGTGCTTTGGAAAAGCCAAGAGTAGTAGTACATCAGCAACAATTACACCAATTCATTTGTACTCCAGTCCAGAGCTGTGATGGGCTTAAACTGGTAGTAGCTTTTGTACGAGGTCGGGCCAAGGACTTTAAAACTGGTACAACGGGTAGTTAGCGGCCCCTGGGTTTCGCCAGGCTGACTTACTGGGCTGGCCCTTCGAGGAGCTTCGTGGTGGTTGTGGTTTACTACCCATTTCGCGGGAAGAGCTACCTAGCTCGGTGTGTGAGTTACATTCTCAACTCGGTCGCCGTACTCCGCAGTACGAAAGAGGTGTTAGATAGGCCTCCACCCAAAGTAAGGGTTGCGACATGTCATCACAACATTTAGCTAATTGGCAATTTTGAACCCTCAAAGGAGCATTGGCCGATGCAATCTTTCGGTCCTATGCTATGGACCACCGTAGACTTAAGCCAACACGGCAGGTGTCTACACAAACACTTTGGACTCATCACTGTTGGCAATTCGGTAGCAACTGTTCCCAGCGAATCTCTAAAGACCTCTCTCGGCTATTCATTGGAGAATTTTAACGGCAAACCACTCACATGACTTTAGCTGCTTGCATTCGAAGATGCCCGGATAATTCTCAAAAGAGCTCGCAGGTAATTGTCTCAAGCGGTTCTGAGGTGACTGAAAATGTTTTCAGTGAATGTTTGGCTTAATTTTTGTGTTAATTTGAAGCCCAAAATCGTAAATAATGGAAGTGTTGGCAAAGTGAAAAATAGTTCTGGCGTGTATTACACGGACTTAAACGTGAAATTAAGACATAGACACATATTCCGAAAATAAAGAAAAAAATCAGATACATATTTTTCAGGCCAGAATTTAACTTCGAGTAATATGAACGCCAGAATCATAGGTGAACATTTGGATAAAGTAAAGACAAATTTCAGTTCTGAAAAGGCGGACATTTCTATTCAGATTCGCGGTTATGCCTGAATTCCACACTGAACAGCCATAACACTGAGTTGGAATGGTTCATGGGAAAAAGTCAGTTTAATTGGAGGTCAGTGACGAAGTGTATTTTGAAGATTTGGAAAATCTAATTTTTTGGAGGAATTAAATAAATGGTCGAAACTTTGGGAGAAGCATAGCGAATTCACAGGAGATGTCCTTTGATTCGTTTAAGTTTTTCTATTTCCACAGTTTGCATTGTGAATCCATCATTATTGTTACCTAAACTCTTTATAAAGAACTTTGGTAATTTTAACGCCGAATTTTGGTCTTGACGGCTTGTGTATTGCTTGTAATAATTTTTATGCCTATAATATTGAATAGATTTAAAATTTTAATACCCGTGAAGCATACATTTTTTATTTACAAAAAAAATTTCTTAAAGTGCTCGCAATATATTTATATAAATTTGATTTATGCAGGCTCGATTGAAAATTCGTGTTCTATTTTACATTTGCTAGTAATTTTGTTACATTACATAATTGATTGTATCAAAAGTGCCTTTAAGATTTGAGGTTCAGTTTAAAACTTACCCTCCCTAATATATCCTGTTGTCAAAATTCAAAATTAATTTATTTTGTTAGGTGTTAAGCAATAAATTGAGAAAAGAAAAAAATATATTATTTTTTATGAAGATTTTTCAAGTTTTTAAATTGAAATGATAATAGTCTTAAATTTAAACAAAATGTATAACGTTAATAACAAGCTATAAAACAAACTTGAAGTTAAATCAAAATTTTTGATTTTTTTCTTTTTTTAAATTTTTTTATTTAATTTTTTATTATTTTTTAAGTTATTAAAAATTTTAAATTTAAGACATTGTGAATATCTTTTTTAAGCATTTTTTAATAGAAAAAACTTAAATAATTCAGAATCCAAACGATTTTGTAGTTTTGTTTTTTATGTGTTTTTGGTGTTAGCACTTGACACACAAATAAAAATTTATATTTTATAGTAACAAGAAAAAGAAAATATTTGTTAAAGATTTAAAAGTTAATTAAAAATTAACGTTTTCTGCACAAATTTTGAAAAAAAAACCAAAGGATCCTTTGAGAATGGAGTCAGTGCTACTGAATCATATTGCTATATGAATCATGTTTCAAAATGTCAGTAAAAACGAACATGTTATATAAAACGATGTTGAAAATTTTAGCTTCGAATTGTTTTTAAACTCGCAGAGTCTTTATGGTCTTATACTTACTTTCTTTAATGATCTGGCTGTCTGGATAGGTCTTTAAGTTCAGCTGTGGTGTGGCAGGAGGTGAAGCGCCGCCTATAAAAGAAATGTTTTGATATTAGTTAAGAAACAGTTAAAATATACCTTTTTGTATACAAAGTTTAATATATAAATATGATGACCAATTAATAAATGGAGTAAAGAATGTGGAATGTAATAAATATGTTTTTATGTGTTAAAAAATAATAGTAGATTTGGAATTAGAACTGTAATGGTACGTGCAATATAAGAATTCAAAATGAAAGACAATTTGTTCCTTACTATCTGGTACTGGTACTAAAAAAGGTTTTTCTCTTAATTTTAATATTTTCTTTTAACTTTTTTTGAACTAGTTGTTATACATAAGAGCTAGAAAGTATGACAGAAATAGATATTTTTCTTGTCCTTTACTAAGTTAACTTCTATGTAGTTGAATACTTTGAAAACTATAGAAATTTTTTTAGTAAAACTGAAGCTCATTTTTTATTCAGTTCCTCTTGTTTGTCTGCAAAATATTTGCTGAACAGAACTGGAAAGAGCTAATAGGATATGACTTCGCAAATATTCATTAGAATTGATTTTTTTGTAAATTTTTGATATTTTTAATTTGACAGTCGGCAGCCCTGTAAGTGAAGTTTCGAAAACCTGTTAGCAAAATTTTATCAAAAAAAAACAATTTCATTGATTTTTAGCTCATTTTTAATTCTAAAGTAATGAAACTGACATTTGGCAGTCTTGATTAGAATTTGGACCCCATTGACTACAAAACCCCTTAGCGACTACAAAAATCATTATATAATAAATTTATTCAAGATCCGTCTATTTGTTTTATTGCAGTACTGAAATAGAAAACGTGCGTGCATTGAAAGACCACCATAAAAAACTTTTAGTCCTATCCCTATCCCTAAACTTATCCTCATTTCTACTCCTATTTCGATTCCTATTCCTATTCCTATTCCTATTCCTATTCCTATTCTTATTTATATTTTTATTCCCATTCCTATTGCTATTTCTATTCTTATTTCTATTCCTATTCCTATTCTTATTTCTATTTTTATTCCCATTCCTATTGCTATTTCTATTCTTATTTCTATTTCTATTTCTATTTCTATTTCTATTTCTATTTCTATTTCTATTTCTATTTGTATTTGTATTTGTATTTCTTTTTCTTTTTCTATTTCTATTTCTATTTCTATTTCTATTTCTATTTCTATTTCTATTTCTATTTCTATTTCTATTTCTATTTCTATTTCTATTTCTATTTCTATTTCTATTTCTATTTCTATTTCTATTTCTATTTCTATTTCTATTTCTATTTCTATTTCTATTTCTATTTCTATTTCTATTTCTATTTCTATTTCTATTTCTATTTCTATTTCTATTTCTATTTCTATTTCTATTTCTATTTCTATTTCTATTTCTATTTCTATTTCTATTTCTATTTCTATTTCTATTTCTATTTCTATTTCTATTTCTATTTCTATTTCTATTTCTATTTCTATTTCTATTTCTATTTCTATTTCTATTTCTATTTCTATTTCTATTTCTATTTCTATTTCTATTTCTATTTCTATTTCTATTTCTATTTCTATTTCTATTTCTATTTCTATTTCTATTTCTATTTCTATTTCTATTTCTATTTCTATTTCTATTTCTATTTCTATTTCTATTTCTATTTCTATTTCTATTTCTATTTCTATTTCTATTTCTATTTCTATTTCTATTTCTATTTCTATTTCTATTTCTATTTCTATTTCTATTTCTATTTCTATTTCTATTTCTATTTCTATTTCTATTTCTATTTCTATTTCTATTTCTATTTCTATTTCTATTTCTATTTCTATTTCTATTTCTATTTCTATTTCTATTTCTATTTCTATTTCTATTTCTATTTCTATTTCTATTTCTATTTCTATTTCTATTTCTATTTCTATTTCTATTTCTATTTCTATTTCTATTTCTATTTCTATTTCTATTTCTATTTCTATTTCTATTTCTATTTCTATTTCTATTTCTATTTCTATTTCTATTTCTATTTCTATTTCTATTTCTATTTCTATTTCTATTTCTATTTCTATTTCTATTTCTATTTCTATTTCTATTTCTATTTCTATTTCTATTTCTATTTCTATTTCTATTTCTATTTCTATTTCTATTTCTATTTCTATTTCTATTTCTATTTCTATTTCTATTTCTATTTCTATTTCTATTTCTATTTCTATTTCTATTTCTATTTCTATTTCTATTTCTATTTCTATTTCTATTTCTATTTCTATTTCTATTTCTATTTCTATTTCTATTTCTATTTCTATTTCTATTTCTATTTCTATTTCTATTTCTATTTCTATTTCTATTTCTATTTCTATTTCTATTTCTATTTCTATTTCTATTTCTATTTCTATTTCTATTTCTATTTCTATTTCTATTTCTATTTCTATTTCTATTTCTATTTCTATTTCTATTTCTATTTCTATTTCTATTTCTATTTCTATTTCTATTTCTATTTCTATTTCTATTTCTATTTCTATTTCTATTTCTATTTCTATTTCTATTTCTATTTCTATTTCTATTTCTATTTCTATTTCTATTTCTATTTCTATTTCTATTTCTATTTCTATTTCTATTTCTATTTCTATTTCTATTTCTATTTCTATTTCTATTTCTATTTCTATTTCTATTTCTATTTCTATTTCTATTTCTATTTCTATTTCTATTTCTATTTCTATTTCTATTTCTATTTCTATTTCTATTTCTATTTCTATTTCTATTTCTATTTCTATTTCTATTTCTATTTCTATTTCTATTTCTATTTCTATTTCTATTTCTATTTCTATTTCTATTTCTATTTCTATTTCTATTTCTATTTCTATTTCTATTTCTATTTCTATTTCTATTTCTATTTCTATTTCTATTTCTATTTCTATTTCTATTTCTATTTCTATTTCTATTTCTATTTCTATTTCTATTTCTATTTCTATTTCTATTTCTATTTCTATTTCTATTTCTATTTCTATTTCTATTTCTATTTCTATTTCTATTTCTATTTCTATTTCTATTTCTATTTCTATTTCTATTTCTATTTCTATTTCTATTTCTATTTCTATTTCTATTTCTATTTCTATTTCTATTTCTATTTCTATTTCTATTTCTATTTCTATTTCTATTTCTATTTCTATTTCTATTTCTATTTCTATTTCTATTTCTATTTCTATTTCTATTTCTATTTCTATTTCTATTTCTATTTCTATTTCTATTTCTATTTCTATTTCTATTTCTATTTCTATTTCTATTTCTATTTCTATTTCTATTTCTATTTCTATTTCTATTTCTATTTCTATTTCTATTTCTATTTCTATTTCTATTTCTATTTCTATTTCTATTTCTATTTCTATTTCTATTTCTATTTCTATTTCTATTTCTATTTCTATTTCTATTTCTATTTCTATTTCTATTTCTATTTCTATTTCTATTTCTATTTCTATTTCTATTTCTATTTCTATTTCTATTTCTATTTCTATTTCTATTTCTATTTCTATTTCTATTTCTATTTCTATTTCTATTTCTATTTCTATTTCTATTTCTATTTCTATTTCTATTTCTATTTCTATTTCTATTTCTATTTCTATTTCTATTTCTATTTCTATTTCTATTTCTATTTCTATTTCTATTTCTATTTCTATTTCTATTTCTATTTCTATTTCTATTTCTATTTCTATTTCTATTTCTATTTCTATTTCTATTTCTATTTCTATTTCTATTTCTATTTCTATTTCTATTTCTATTTCTATTTCTATTTCTATTTCTATTTCTATTTCTATTTCTATTTCTATTTCTATTTCTATTTCTATTTCTATTTCTATTTCTATTTCTATTTCTATTTCTATTTCTATTTCTATTTCTATTTCTATTTCTATTTCTATTTCTATTTCTATTTCTATTTCTATTTCTATTTCTATTTCTATTTCTATTTCTATTTCTATTTCTATTTCTATTTCTATTTCTATTTCTATTTCTATTTCTATTTCTATTTCTATTTCTATTTCTATTTCTATTTCTATTTCTATTTCTATTTCTATTTCTATTTCTATTTCTATTTCTATTTCTATTTCTATTTCTATTTCTATTTCTATTTCTATTTCTATTTCTATTTCTATTTCTATTTCTATTTCTATTTCTATTTCTATTTCTATTTCTATTTCTATTTCTATTTCTATTTCTATTTCTATTTCTATTTCTATTTCTATTTCTATTTCTATTTCTATTTCTATTTCTATTTCTATTTCTATTTCTATTTCTATTTCTATTTCTATTTCTATTTCTATTTCTATTTCTATTTCTATTTCTATTTCTATTTCTATTTCTATTTCTATTTCTATTTCTATTTCTATTTCTATTTCTATTTCTATTTCTATTTCTATTTCTATTTCTATTTCTATTTCTATTTCTATTTCTATTTCTATTTCTATTTCTATTTCTATTTCTATTTCTATTTCTATTTCTATTTCTATTTCTATTTCTATTTCTATTTCTATTTCTATTTCTATTTCTATTTCTATTTCTATTTCTATTTCTATTTCTATTTCTATTTCTATTTCTATTTCTATTTCTATTTCTATTTCTATTTCTATTTCTATTTCTATTTCTATTTCTATTTCTATTTCTATTTCTATTTCTATTTCTATTTCTATTTCTATTTCTATTTCTATTTCTATTTCTATTTCTATTTCTATTTCTATTTCTATTTCTATTTCTATTTCTATTTCTATTTCTATTTCTATTTCTATTTCTATTTCTATTTCTATTTCTATTTCTATTTCTATTTCTATTTCTATTTCTATTTCTATTTCTATTTCTATTTCTATTTCTATTTCTATTTCTATTTCTATTTCTATTTCTATTTCTATTTCTATTTCTATTTCTATTTCTATTTCTATTTCTATTTCTATTTCTATTTCTATTTCTATTTCTATTTCTATTTCTATTTCTATTTCTATTTCTATTTCTATTTCTATTTCTATTTCTATTTCTATTTCTATTTCTATTTCTATTTCTATTTCTATTTCTATTTCTATTTCTATTTCTATTTCTATTTCTATTTCTATTTCTATTTCTATTTCTATTTCTATTTCTATTTCTATTTCTATTTCTATTTCTATTTCTATTTCTATTTCTATTTCTATTTCTATTTCTATTTCTATTTCTATTTCTATTTCTATTTCTATTTCTATTTCTATTTCTATTTCTATTTCTATTTCTATTTCTATTTCTATTTCTATTTCTATTTCTATTTCTATTTCTATTTCTATTTCTATTTCTATTTCTATTTCTATTTCTATTTCTATTTCTATTTCTATTTCTATTTCTATTTCTATTTCTATTTCTATTTCTATTTCTATTTCTATTTCTATTTCTATTTCTATTTCTATTTCTATTTCTATTTCTATTTCTATTTCTATTTCTATTTCTATTTCTATTTCTATTTCTATTTCTATTTCTATTTCTATTTCTATTTCTATTTCTATTTCTATTTCTATTTCTATTTCTATTTCTATTTCTATTTCTATTTCTATTTCTATTTCTATTTCTATTTCTATTTCTATTTCTATTTCTATTTCTATTTCTATTTCTATTTCTATTTCTATTTCTATTTCTATTTCTATTTCTATTTCTATTTCTATTTCTATTTCTATTTCTATTTCTATTTCTATTTCTATTTCTATTTCTATTTCTATTTCTATTTCTATTTCTATTTCTATTTCTATTTCTATTTCTATTTCTATTTCTATTTCTATTTCTATTTCTATTTCTATTTCTATTTCTATTTCTATTTCTATTTCTATTTCTATTTCTATTTCTATTTCTATTTCTATTTCTATTTCTATTTCTATTTCTATTTCTATTTCTATTTCTATTTCTATTTCTATTTCTATTTCTATTTCTATTTCTATTTCTATTTCTATTTCTATTTCTATTTCTATTTCTATTTCTATTTCTATTTCTATTTCTATTTCTATTTCTATTTCTATTTCTATTTCTATTTCTATTTCTATTTCTATTTCTATTTCTATTTCTATTTCTATTTCTATTTCTATTTCTATTTCTATTTCTATTTCTATTTCTATTTCTATTTCTATTTCTATTTCTATTTCTATTTCTATTTCTATTTCTATTTCTATTTCTATTTCTATTTCTATTTCTATTTCTATTTCTATTTCTATTTCTATTTCTATTTCTATTTCTATTTCTATTTCTATTTCTATTTCTATTTCTATTTCTATTTCTATTTCTATTTCTATTTCTATTTCTATTTCTATTTCTATTTCTATTTCTATTTCTATTTCTATTTCTATTTCTATTTCTATTTCTATTTCTATTTCTATTTCTATTTCTATTTCTATTTCTATTTCTATTTCTATTTCTATTTCTATTTCTATTTCTATTTCTATTTCTATTTCTATTTCTATTTCTATTTCTATTTCTATTTCTATTTCTATTTCTATTTCTATTTCTATTTCTATTTCTATTTCTATTTCTATTTCTATTTCTATTTCTATTTCTATTTCTATTTCTATTTCTATTTCTATTTCTATTTCTATTTCTATTTCTATTTCTATTTCTATTTCTATTTCTATTTCTATTTCTATTTCTATTTCTATTTCTATTTCTATTTCTATTTCTATTTCTATTTCTATTTCTATTTCTATTTCTATTTCTATTTCTATTTCTATTTCTATTTCTATTTCTATTTCTATTTCTATTTCTATTTCTATTTCTATTTCTATTTCTATTTCTATTTCTATTTCTATTTCTATTTCTATTTCTATTTCTATTTCTATTTCTATTTCTATTTCTATTTCTATTTCTATTTCTATTTCTATTTCTATTTCTATTTCTATTTCTATTTCTATTTCTATTTCTATTTCTATTTCTATTTCTATTTCTATTTCTATTTCTATTTCTATTTCTATTTCTATTTCTATTTCTATTTCTATTTCTATTTCTATTTCTATTTCTATTTCTATTTCTATTTCTATTTCTATTTCTATTTCTATTTCTATTTCTATTTCTATTTCTATTTCTATTTCTATTTCTATTTCTATTTCTATTTCTATTTCTATTTCTATTTCTATTTCTATTTCTATTTCTATTTCTATTTCTATTTCTATTTCTATTTCTATTTCTATTTCTATTTCTATTTCTATTTCTATTTCTATTTCTATTTCTATTTCTATTTCTATTTCTATTTCTATTTCTATTTCTATTTCTATTTCTATTTCTATTTCTATTTCTATTTCTATTTCTATTTCTATTTCTATTTCTATTTCTATTTCTATTTCTATTTCTATTTCTATTTCTATTTCTATTTCTATTTCTATTTCTATTTCTATTTCTATTTCTATTTCTATTTCTATTTCTATTTCTATTTCTATTTCTATTTCTATTTCTATTTCTATTTCTATTTCTATTTCTATTTCTATTTCTATTTCTATTTCTATTTCTATTTCTATTTCTATTTCTATTTCTATTTCTATTTCTATTTCTATTTCTATTTCTATTTCTATTTCTATTTCTATTTCTATTTCTATTTCTATTTCTATTTCTATTTCTATTTCTATTTCTATTTCTATTTCTATTTCTATTTCTATTTCTATTTCTATTTCTATTTCTATTTCTATTTCTATTTCTATTTCTATTTCTATTTCTATTTCTATTTCTATTTCTATTTCTATTTCTATTTCTATTTCTATTTCTATTTCTATTTCTATTTCTATTTCTATTTCTATTTCTATTTCTATTTCTATTTCTATTTCTATTTCTATTTCTATTTCTATTTCTATTTCTATTTCTATTTCTATTTCTATTTCTATTTCTATTTCTATTTCTATTTCTATTTCTATTTCTATTTCTATTTCTATTTCTATTTCTATTTCTATTTCTATTTCTATTTCTATTTCTATTTCTATTTCTATTTCTATTTCTATTTCTATTTCTATTTCTATTTCTATTTCTATTTCTATTTCTATTTCTATTTCTATTTCTATTTCTATTTCTATTTCTATTTCTATTTCTATTTCTATTTCTATTTCTATTTCTATTTCTATTTCTATTTCTATTTCTATTTCTATTTCTATTTCTATTTCTATTTCTATTTCTATTTCTATTTCTATTTCTATTTCTATTTCTATTTCTATTTCTATTTCTATTTCTATTTCTATTTCTATTTCTATTTCTATTTCTATTTCTATTTCTATTTCTATTTCTATTTCTATTTCTATTTCTATTTCTATTTCTATTTCTATTTCTATTTCTATTTCTATTTCTATTTCTATTTCTATTTCTATTTCTATTTCTATTTCTATTTCTATTTCTATTTCTATTTCTATTTCTATTTCTATTTCTATTTCTATTTCTATTTCTATTTCTATTTCTATTTCTATTTCTATTTCTATTTCTATTTCTATTTCTATTTCTATTTCTATTTCTATTTCTATTTCTATTTCTATTTCTATTTCTATTTCTATTTCTATTTCTATTTCTATTTCTATTTCTATTTCTATTTCTATTTCTATTTCTATTTCTATTTCTATTTCTATTTCTATTTCTATTTCTATTTCTATTTCTATTTCTATTTCTATTTCTATTTCTATTTCTATTTCTATTTCTATTTCTATTTCTATTTCTATTTCTATTTCTATTTCTATTTCTATTTCTATTTCTATTTCTATTTCTATTTCTATTTCTATTTCTATTTCTATTTCTATTTCTATTTCTATTTCTATTTCTATTTCTATTTCTATTTCTATTTCTATTTCTATTTCTATTTCTATTTCTATTTCTATTTCTATTTCTATTTCTATTTCTATTTCTATTTCTATTTCTATTTCTATTTCTATTTCTATTTCTATTTCTATTTCTATTTCTATTTCTATTTCTATTTCTATTTCTATTTCTATTTCTATTTCTATTTCTATTTCTATTTCTATTTCTATTTCTATTTCTATTTCTATTTCTATTTCTATTTCTATTTCTATTTCTATTTCTATTTCTATTTCTATTTCTATTTCTATTTCTATTTCTATTTCTATTTCTATTTCTATTTCTATTTCTATTTCTATTTCTATTTCTATTTCTATTTCTATTTCTATTTCTATTTCTATTTCTATTTCTATTTCTATTTCTATTTCTATTTCTATTTCTATTTCTATTTCTATTTCTATTTCTATTTCTATTTCTATTTCTATTTCTATTTCTATTTCTATTTCTATTTCTATTTCTATTTCTATTTCTATTTCTATTTCTATTTCTATTTCTATTTCTATTTCTATTTCTATTTCTATTTCTATTTCTATTTCTATTTCTATTTCTATTTCTATTTCTATTTCTATTTCTATTTCTATTTCTATTTCTATTTCTATTTCTATTTCTATTTCTATTTCTATTTCTATTTCTATTTCTATTTCTATTTCTATTTCTATTTCTATTTCTATTTCTATTTCTATTTCTATTTCTATTTCTATTTCTATTTCTATTTCTATTTCTATTTCTATTTCTATTTCTATTTCTATTTCTATTTCTATTTCTATTTCTATTTCTATTTCTATTTCTATTTCTATTTCTATTTCTATTTCTATTTCTATTTCTATTTCTATTTCTATTTCTATTTCTATTTCTATTTCTATTTCTATTTCTATTTCTATTTCTATTTCTATTTCTATTTCTATTTCTATTTCTATTTCTATTTCTATTTCTATTTCTATTTCTATTTCTATTTCTATTTCTATTTCTATTTCTATTTCTATTTCTATTTCTATTTCTATTTCTATTTCTATTTCTATTTCTATTTCTATTTCTATTTCTATTTCTATTTCTATTTCTATTTCTATTTCTATTTCTATTTCTATTTCTATTTCTATTTCTATTTCTATTTCTATTTCTATTTCTATTTCTATTTCTATTTCTATTTCTATTTCTATTTCTATTTCTATTTCTATTTCTATTTCTATTTCTATTTCTATTTCTATTTCTATTTCTATTTCTATTTCTATTTCTATTTCTATTTCTATTTCTATTTCTATTTCTATTTCTATTTCTATTTCTATTTCTATTTCTATTTCTATTTCTATTTCTATTTCTATTTCTATTTCTATTTCTATTTCTATTTCTATTTCTATTTCTATTTCTATTTCTATTTCTATTTCTATTTCTATTTCTATTTCTATTTCTATTTCTATTTCTATTTCTATTTCTATTTCTATTTCTATTTCTATTTCTATTTCTATTTCTATTTCTATTTCTATTTCTATTTCTATTTCTATTTCTATTTCTATTTCTATTTCTATTTCTATTTCTATTTCTATTTCTATTTCTATTTCTATTTCTATTTCTATTTCTATTTCTATTTCTATTTCTATTTCTATTTCTATTTCTATTTCTATTTCTATTTCTATTTCTATTTCTATTTCTATTTCTATTTCTATTTCTATTTCTATTTCTATTTCTATTTCTATTTCTATTTCTATTTCTATTTCTATTTCTATTTCTATTTCTATTTCTATTTCTATTTCTAAGTAGTAAACGGTTATTTTAGTAATGTAATAAAACGAGGATTAATGAGAAGTAACATAATCGAAAATTAATGGTTATTGAAGTTAAGATTATTAAGGGCAATATAACTGCCAGAATTAATTGGATGGATGATTTGGATGAATTCAAGGGCCCATTTTCTGACCCATTATCCATTTGTATGATAGTAAAGTGGTTCTGGAACGTAAAGACTGCCCCAGAAATAACTGTCCTTTTGTTTTTAGGTTATTTATAAGAAAGTGTTACCTCTATAGCAACTTATTTGGTTCATAATTAAAGTATAAACATTGCAAATTAAAAAAAATACTCATTAGTAAAATAAAACAAGTAAAGAAAGTCTAAAGTCGGTCTAGGCCGACTATGAAATACCCTAAACCCACTTTTCAAAAATAAAAAAAGTAGGCGTGTCCGTGGGCGGACGATGTCCATTTTTCAAAACCATCTTTTTTTTGTTATAAAAAACATACGTGCCAAATTTTAGCTCTGTAGGTTAAGCAGAGGCTTATTTATTGCGTTTTCAATTTTTGGGTTGTATGGGAGGTGGGCGTGTCCGTGAGCGGATGACGTCCATTTTTCAAAGACATCTTTGTGTTGGTATAAAACACACACATACCAAATTTTGTTGTTGTAGACTTATTATGAGCTGAGTTATGCAGTTTTAAATTTTTGCGTTGTATGGGAGGTAGGCGTGTCCGTGGGCGGATTCCAAAAATATTCAATAGTGCAGATCCTTGGGTACATGTGACCATGTGTACCAAGTTTCATTCAATTATCTCAACTCCTTCTTCTTATCCTGTGTATACGGACAACACACAGACGGACGGACGGACGGACGGACGGACATAGATAGCTCGACTCACGTGGTGACGCTGATCAAGAATATATATACTTTTCTATACCGGACTCGCTTCGTTCTATGCGTTACAAACGTTTGCACAAAGTTAATATACCCTGACCTTTCAGGTTTAGGGTATAAAAACTACTGAAAAGATGTCGTCTCAACAAGAAGAAAAGCGGAAAGCAATTATTTGCAAATACCTGAAAAATCCAAACAAACAAAAAACAAAAAAAAAAAAAATTGGCCATTTCAGCCCTTGAAAGGACTTTGACCGAGCTTCTTATGATCAATTGTGTTGTGTGTGTTATTAAATGTTTGTACACAATTGACTGAGAACTGGACCTACATGTTTTATGCCGACTCCGAACGGCTCATGTTCTCAAGAAGCTTTACATGGCATTATTTACTCTCTGAGGTTTGCTATTGTCTGCAGAGAGGTGATGACCGATCAGAAAAATGTTTTATTGAAAAAAACTTTTCGCCGCGGCTGGGGATCGAACCCGGGCTCCGAGCATGCTAAGCCACACACTTAACCTGCATGCCATGGTCACCACAAAATCTAAACACAATGTACAAAAAGATCGCTAAAAAAGTTGGCGTGTGCGTAAAACTGTCAAAAAGACCATAAAACGATACAAACAGCTTACCCCTATATAAAAAACGTCAGGCTCAGGGAGAAAAAGTGGTTCAGTGAACCAAGCGGTGGCCCAGAACGTTAAGCGGCTGTTTACTCAGAATCCAGGCACTTCGGTTTGTTTCCTCGGCAGAAAAAGCGGGAACATCGAAGTCAAGTGTTCAACGGATCAAAAAATTTTATAACCTAAGGAGCTTTAAAGTACAAAAAGTACCTGATAGGTCAGAAGAAAAGGACGCCGAAGCTAAGAGAAGGGCTCGAAAACTGTATCGCGATTACCTGCCCAAATTTGATTGCGTGATCATGGATGATGAAACGTACTGCAAATCGGATTTAAAGGGGTGAAGCATCCTCTAAATTTACCACCGAAAAGCATACCAAATTTCCAAAGAAATACATGGTGTGGCAGGCCATTCGCAAATGTGGCCTTCGAAGTAAGGAATTTGTGACAGATCGCACAATCAACACCGAAATTTACATCAGAGAGTGTCTGCAGCGGCGTTTGCTGCCTTTAATACGTCAGCACCAAGGTTCAGTACTATTTTGCCTGACCTAGCAACATGTCACTATGCCCACAGAACGGTGGATTGGTACCAAGCCAATAATGTCACTGTGGTACCAAGAGAAGACAGTCCTCCGAATTGCCCCGAACTTCGTCCAATCCGAAAGATATTGGGCTTTAATGAAAAGAACCAAACAAACTGCGAAAAACATCGAAATATTTCGACGTAAATGGCGTCGGGCATACATTAAGGTCAACGAAAGGTCGGTAAAAAACCTAATGGAGGACCTTTATCAAAAAGTTCATAATTTTTTTTATGTGTATTTTTTCCAGAGTAAATAAAATTTTCATTTATTTTGTAATGTTTACTTAATAATAAACTGAAAGAATTTTTAAAAAAACATCATTTGTTTTTTACAATAAAAAAAACAAAAGGACAGTTATTTCTGGGACAGTGTTTAGTTCGCTATTCTCTATGACTTCTTTGACTTTTATTATACTTTTTTCTTAAAATTTGTATGTGCTAGATCATGGACTCATAGAATCCATCCCATTAAATTTGGTCGTTGATGTGTGCAAAAAATTAAATTTTGTGTAACTATGAAAAATTATTATTGTTTGGGTTATATGTTTTTTTTTTGATCCAGGCTAATGTTTTACTCAGCAACGCTTAAGTAATATTTTGCGCAGATGTTGCCACCACAGCCATTGTTCATTAGTCGATTTTTAATTGTTACTAATTTTAGCACTTCGTTAAGGTAAGTGGTACAAGGTTAGATGTTGCTCCAAAACTCCTCAACTTACTATCGATGTGATTGTTAATTGGACCACAGTCCAATTCATCGCTGATATCCAGTGGACAGTCGACAATGTTATTGCAACGTAGCGCAGCTTGTATGCAGGGTCCATTTTCGCAGCGAAACATGTTGGGACCACATGCGCGATTGGGTCCTTCAATTGATTCAAGATATTGTTCTCTTAAGTAGGCTTTGTGATTTTTTTTTTGTGACAATTTTTTTATGTTTATCATAAGTGTGTGTAATATGTGTATGTATGCATATTGTTTGTTTGTGTTTAATGATGAGCGAGCATGAGTTGATGATGCATATAGCAGAAGAGTTCGAAATGAGAGCGAAAAATAAATATTTTACAAAAGCAAGAAAAAGAAAAATGTCCTTCTTAGTGACATTCATTAAAGAATACTCACTGCAGTATCTTTCATCAGAGCTATCGACACAATCGGTATAGCCATCACACTTGGCATTAGCGTTGATACATTGGCCATTATCGCAACGGAATTGTGATGGCAGGCAGCTGCGTGTGGCATCGAATATATCGGTACATTCTTCTTCGTCGGAACTATCACGGCATTCGCTGATGCCATTGCAGCGAGCTGCTTCAGAAACGCATTCGCCGGAACGGCAACGGAACTGATCGGCGCCACAACCTTTTAAAGTTTTAAGAAAAATTACTAAGACTTCAGATTTAATACAATTTTACAACAATAGGTTGAAGGAGATCAAGAAAGAGACTAACTTATAAAGTAAGAATAAGGTATCATTACAAAGAGAATCATTAATAATAACATGCACTATATAGCAGAACGGCTAGTGAAAGCTTAAGCTTAAATAATTTAAAAAATATTAATATATAAAAAAAAATTAAAAATAAATTTTCATAAATACTTATGAAATTCAAATATATATGTATTTAAAAAAAGGGCGTTTCAATGTAAGATTTGTATAATTGTTTAAGAAAATTAAATGTTTATAAGCAATAGTTTTTGATCTGAAATTAAATCACCTGTATTTATTAAAATTTTAAAAATATGATTTCAAACATTTTTGGATATCATAGAAATAGTACGAAATGGGTACAAATATGAGGGTACATATTAGAGGTGGAAAACTATCGATAATCAGCCCTATCGATAGTATGCGATAGTTTAGAAAAAACTATCGATAACTATCGATAGTCTTTAAAGCTAAAATTTTGTATAAATCATTTTTAATTATGAAAACTAAACATAAATGTTCATAAATAATAATATAAAAATAAATAAAATATTATGCATTTTAGGCAACTTAATTCAAATGTATTTATTTATAAAAACAATGTACAATATATAAAGAAAATTACCATAGAATATTGTCATACATTTTTATTGTTGCCTTTCTAGCCATTGATTTTTATTTAAAAAAATCAACATGTCAACATGTTTGGGTTTTAGTCTACCTCGTCTATCAGAAACAATAATCCCAGCTTTAAAAAACCGACTATCGATAATTTTGAGCGACTATGGATGTTTACGATAGTCTCATACTATCGATATTATCGATAGTACCATCGATAGTTTTCCACCTCTAGTACATATACTTAGAAGAATAGAAATTCTGAAATATAGAGATAATTTTTATAGTACAGCTAAGTGAGATTTGAATTACCTCAACTTTTTATCACAGCCCCAAAATTTCTTAGAGTATCGCTAAAAGTTGATTGTTTTTTTATTATGAATTTTTAAATTGATTCTGTAACCTAGATAACTGAATTAACAAAACTGCTACTTTACACAGTGCAGTATTATTCGGTATAAGTTTAATCTTTTGTATTATATAAATTTAAGAAGTCCATTTTATCAAAACAAAATTAGGTTTTCTGAGTCCATTTGTGCTCTAACTGTATTCATTTTTATTAATTTTAGTTTAACAGAATTTACTTTTCAACCTGTATCTTAATGAGATCATTGACTGACCATAAAAATAAAACTTAAATATAAGAAATGATTTACCACCCAGTCTCCACACACAATAAGTGTTTCTTTGGGAATGTTCTAGGTTCAACGCTATCGGCTGCTAGTCTATTTACTGATCAGAAGAAACATGCAGCTAAGTCTTGCAAAGTTTATCTGAGGTTACATCCAATTGGTTTAGGAAATTTTTCCGAAAAAGTTCAGAAAGACCCAGAAAAGAACGAAAACTTTGCGTCTATTATTATATAATTATTCTTAACTATTAAAGAAATTTGAATTATAGCAACAAAACTCAGACGTTCGTTAGAAAAGTCATATAATTCCAAGTCTCTGAATTTGTTGGAAACCAAGGATTTATGCCTATTCTGTCAAATATGCCTTGGTTCGAAAATGGGGGACATACTATAGGTCGATATGAAAATGTAGGGTGTTCTGCCTCTACCGAAGTCAGTTGAAATTCGAATTTCTTTAGGTTGAGGTTAAGCCATAGGACCATGGCCTGACCGGGATTCAAACCAGAGACCTCTATGTTTACAGTCAAGCACGCTACCGATGAACTACCGATGCCGCAATTCAGCATTCAAGAGCTTTATAAGAACAATTGTCGTACGTTGCGATCAAGTGAAGTAACCTGTAACATACGTAACATATGCTACCAAGACGAACAAATTTTTTAACTGCAGGTTAAAGGAGGTTTGCTGCAGGCTTGCTTGCTTTCCTTCTAAAAATTTTTAATTGAAAGATGGTCCTTACTCTGGTCGATCTAACACCAAAAAGTAATTTAAATTATGGATTAGGTTTAGGAAACGTCATGTTACAGTCGAGACATCGCCTAGTAACTGCAGATTAACCAGAAAACAGTATTAAGCCATTTGCATAAGGTTGATTTCAAAAAGAACGTTTTGTTTGGGTGACTCAAGAATTACGTGCAATTCGTTGTTGAATCGATACGAAATCGAAACTTTAATGAAACGTAGATAATGAAATCTTGCTCGAAAAACGGTCTTGGTCGAAAAAAGGTGAAGGTTAGGTTAGGTTAGTCCGGTTGCCTCTCATTAGAGTCTCACATAGACCATATGGTCCTTAGTGGTGCCGGTTTATGAAATCCTTGAGGGAGTTAGTGGAAGTCTTTAAAGATTTGCGCCTTATTCGCAAATCTTAAGAGGGATTCTAGAGGAATTTTGGCTGCATCCTTAAGCGACGATAAAGTCGGTGAGCCTAAGTATTTAAGTCTCGATCTAAGTAAGGCGGGGCATGTGCAGAGAAGATGCTCCAGGGTTTCCTGGGCACCTGGTTCCTTGCACTTCCTGCAGTTGTCATCCATAGTTATACCCAGCTTTTTAGCGTGGGCCGCCACCATGCAGTGACCTGTGAGAATTCCCACCAGTGTCCTGCTGTCCCTTCGGGTGCGAGCCAGGATAAACGACGTTCGTTTTCCGCATGCTGCATCGCACATGGTTTTTGAGATCTTGCATGTTGTCGTATCTCTCCATCTGCGACTCACTGCTTGTTTGGCTACGGTTTCGAGGTTTTTGTATAATTCCTGTAGTGGAATAGCTACGTGTTCTGTGAACTCTGATCCCAGCCCGGCACCTTCCTTTGCTAGTTCGTCTGCCATCTCATTTCCTTCAATGCCCCTGTGGCTTGGAACCCAAAAGATACACACTCTCTTTGAAGTGTTCAATGCATCTAGTGCGTCCTTGCTTGCTAGGACATTTCTGGACTTGACGGTATCGGAACGCATGGATTTGATTGCCGCTTGGCTGTCAACAAAGATGTTAATTAAAGAGTGTTGAGTGTTTGTACTAAGAGCTATCTCTGCGGCCTTCCTGATGGCAAAAACCTCCGCCTGGAAGACACTGCAGTGGTCCGGTAGTTTGTATGCTTGCCTTATATCGGGCTCTGCGCAATATACTGCCGCACCTACTCCCGTATTCATTTTGGAGCCATCTGTGAATATGTTGACCGCCCTCTGGGCCTGTTTGATACCTTTGCGCCAGTCGGTTGGTCCTAGAAGTGTGGGTATTTTGGGTTCGAGAGTTGTGCTAGGGATCATGTAGTCTGTGCTACTGATTGCATCCTTGCCAATTCTACAGTGTCCAAAATTTTGTTTGCGGAAGCTACCAGCTGCCGTGAGCCGCTGTGCCGTTTTACTAGCCGTTAGTTTTGCATATATGTCTAGCGGATCCAGACAAAGAATGGTTTCAAGAGCTTTCGTAGGAGTTGACTTCAGCGCGCCGGATATGCATAGCGCAGCTTGTCGCTGAGTTTTTTCCAAGTATTTAAGATATGTTGAAAAAAGGTGAAGCTCCAAGAACTTTTTGTATCCGGTATTGATGACAAAGAAGATATGTCTGAGTATTTAATGGGACTACATTGGTATCATCCATTATAAGCTATTACCGCCTGGCCAAACCATTGGCTCAAACATCTTCTGTCAGCCATTAAAAGAAGTGACAGGAATTTATCAACAAGAAAGGTATTGTATTTCATCACGAACACAACACGAACACTAGGCCACACACATCTATGTCTTCCATCGTATAGTCCTGACAGTGCAAAAAGCACCTGCATCGGTTTTTTAAAGATAAAATACTAGAATTATGCAATACATTGATTTAGTTAAAAATGTTAAAAAGACGTTTAAAAGAATGGTTGACATTTGAACAAAAAAAATGTTTTTGGAAAAACAATAATATTGTTCACTTCAACAAAAACACGTCGATTACTTTTGCCCAATCAAACGCTTTAACTTCAACAAAACACAAATTACAAGGATATTCACGATATGATGTAGATATGATTTGGAGGAAAAGTTATGAAAATGACACCTATTAACCAGTAGAAGAATTAAAATTAATACGAATTTTTAATATTGCATCCATTTTGAAGATCTTAGTTTGAATGATTTCAATCCTCGTTAAAGAGTCAACGAAGAAAAAACCAAATATTGTGCGGTGAAAAAATTCTTTGTTTTGAAAGGTTTATCAGCAACAGCAGTTCACACAAAAATTGTGAAAATGTTAAAGGATCTGCTTCTTAATTTGCAACTGTACACCGATGGGTCTTAAAAATTAAACGTGGACGTCCAAAAAGTGCAACAACACCAAAAATCATTGAGAAAGCGTATGGAATTGCTTGTGAAGATCCAAAATTGACTTAGCTTGAAATTGCTTATACAATTGGCATCTCAGACAAACGAGAGTACTCCATATGTTACACGAAGAATTGCATATGAAAAAGCTTTTCGTAAAGTTAATGCCGCATTCGTTAAAAATTCAACAAAAATTGAATCGAAAACAAAAATTTCAGAATAATTTGTATCGTTTTAAGCAGAATAATTCAGATTTTGTGCTTCGTTTTATAAAAATGGATTAGACTTGGATCTTCCATCATGATACTTAACTGAAACAAGAACGTTTTCTGTGGACGAAAGCTAATTGTTCTGCTCCAAAACAGGTGGATGTAAAAGAGATTGTTTATTTGATTATCTTGAAAAAGGCAAAAAAATTAAGTCTGAATATTGTTGTAACCTTTTGGATCAGCGGAACGAAATAATTCGTGAAAAAACCCCAGCTTTACTGAAGAAAAAAATCAATTTCTTGAATTTTCATCAAGAATTACACGTATTTAAGTACAACTTGTTTCAACATCCCTTGTATTCACCTGATTTGGCACCCATTAATGTCAACTGTAATATTAAAAGTTGGCCGCTGTTATGTCAAAACGCTGTTAAGTTGAATGATTTGCGTATAAGTTAACAGTTTTCTTTGTTGAATGAACGAATCATCTGTTGAAATATTTTTGTTGAAATGTCTGTCTTTTCTTGGCAATAGTTTTTATATTAGTTTTGCTATTTTTATTTAATCGTTTTTATTATCTCAGTGGAAGTGTGTTGGACTGTCATGCGGAGGGCGTAGGTTCGCATCCTAGCTGTGTTAGGGCCAGTTTTTCAGTGCGGGTTTAAACTCGACGTTAAACCTCTGTTTAACTAGAAATTGTAGCATTCCTTTAAGTTGAATTGACTTAAATTATCATATATGTGTTTTTTTTTGCTTAAACCGAACTTTAATGTCCAATTTATTGAGTTTACCTCGGTTTAATTTGACTAGAGTTTAAGCCCACACTGAAAAACTGGCCCTAATTATCAAAAATATTAATTTAATAATTCAAATTCTAATTTTATTTCATTAACTGTGTGATCGAAAATAACCTTTAATAAATCTGCTTCAAATCTTAAAAAATATTGTATTTTAAATTTTTTTATTTTAATAAAAAAAATTTATTTTAAATAAATAAATTATTTGTTGGTCTTGCAGGTATTTGAACCTGGGATAGCCGAGTACAAGACGCACTCGGCTAAACATAAACTTCCAAAACAGTGTTCAAATTTCAACCAGACCGTTTTTATATGGGTTTCGTGTTCTATAGATTAACAGTCAACCTGTTTTTTGTTGACTGTTGATTTGAAAGTTTAATTTGTTGGATGGTATTTAACAGTGAAATCTGTCATTTGAACCCATGATTTGTTTGTTAAAGCCGCATTTTTTCCTTGAGTGTAGATATATAAAAAGTTAAAATAAAATAAATTATAAGTGTATTCAAGATATGCTGTATATGTGATACACAATCATAAAACGTTATGGATTTCTTTTATATTTACATAAGCTAAAGAAAATAACAAATGTGTACAAATGAAATATGCTACAAAGTGAATACATCTAATCTACAAAATATGATTATCTTAAGCGTATGTAAAAACATATAACCTGGAAATAGGCAAAAATAAAGTTAAGTACTAACTGTACAAGAACATTTAACGAATGCACAAAAATTAAAGAGCCTGAACATTGTATCGCAAAACAATATGACTTGTTGCAAGAGTCAAGTTCTTAGTAATGAGCTGATTGCTGTTTTTTGTTATGATTATTTTGGGATGATTTTTAAAAAATAAACTTAAAAATCAATCCATTTTAAATTTAGTCCCTTATAATCTGACTCTTGCAATTTAAAACAGTTAAAAAGTAGCATTTCTCATATTCCGGCTCTTTAAATTTGTTTTTCAACAACAGTGCAAACAGTTTCTAAGATTCATAAAATAAATTATGAAAACTACAACAACAATAACATCATTAAAAATTATACTTTGTTCGAACATTCGATATTAACCAAAGCAATTTTGTTCATCGGAAAAATCTTTACAATCGTAAAAACCATCACAGCGTTGAGTTTCATTTATGCAAAGCTGATGATCGTAACAGAAAAATTCATAGTCCTTGCAAGTGGTACCTTTAATTTTTTTTATAATTGTGTTTTTTACGATATATATAGAAAAATACAAAAATTATGAAATTACGATATATATATAAGGTGCGTCATATTGAAGGATTGTATGATTGAAAAAGTTGCATGCTTAAGCAGTGCTTTTTGAATAAAATAATGTTGTTGGGAGTAGAAATTTAAGCTTCGGGTAATTATTATGCTCGTTTTTCGGCCTATATTTCTGATTGAAGATAATTTAACCTCATATATAAATATAAACGAAGAGTCATATTTTTACTGGCTCAAAAAGTTGAATATGAAATGGAAAAGTTTAATTCGAAATGCAAAAGGTTGAATTTGAAGTTAAAACCCTGTTTTGGGCTTAATGTTAAAAATAAAAAAAAAATTTACACAATATCAGTTAAATGAAAATTGATTAATTTCAAAAGCACTGCACGGTTAAAAATCTTGGACTAAATTTTAAACTTTTTTGGATAACATATAGGATTATATTTTTTAATCCAATGAAAAGTTTTAAAGTTTTCAATCCAAAAAGGATTTATTTTTAATCCGCAAAAAGTTTAAAATTTCTTAATCCAAAAAGGAATAATTGCTAATCCAAAGAAAGTTTAAAATATTATAATCCAAAAATGATTAGATTTTAGTCCAAAAAAGTTTAAAATATTGTAATCCGAAAAGGATTACTATTTAATTCACAAAGGTTTAAACACAGTTTACTGTAATAATGTATATAATAATATTTTGGTTCAGATTTTAATAAACAATTTGTTTCATTTAATTAAAAATAAATTTCGGATGCTTTAACAACTTATTAGAATTATATTTAACTTAAATTTCGTAGTAGTAGTAGTAGTAGTTTTCAATATTATACCTGAATTACAAGCAGCAGTGGCAGTAAGCAGTACTGCCGAGGTTAGCCCTATTTCTAAATTCACTGCCAACATGCAAATAATAAAACTAATAAGAAAAATTCCACATTCACTTCTTTTGATACTGACGCTGGCACGAAACAGCTGATCACTACCGCTGCCACTGACACAGCTGCTGCCACTGCCACTACTGCATTGTAATTCAGCTATTTAATAATCTAAATACTTTTTTCTGAAAATACTACCTTAATGCAAATTTGTAGTCCAACAATAGTCTTAAACTTAAACTTTTTTGGATTAAAAAAAAATTAAACTAAAATATGGAATAAAAAATAGTACTTTTAGGATTAAAAATTCCTTTAAACCAAAGTTTGGATTAAAAATTAGTTCAAAATTTTTAACCGTGTGGTTATAAACAAAAACTTTCATACACTCAGATAAAAACACCTATCTTTGTGCGATAAAAAATTTCTCTATATTCGATAGCACTGCGTCCGATTCGCCTGTGCTCAACTCGCTTGTGAAAAAAGTCTACTCATTTTGCTTTTATTTGCTCAATATGACAGACTACATCAATAAATAAATTAAATTTTTTTACCTGACAATAAATCAATTGACTTAAGACATTTTGAAATATTTTGAAAATAAAACAGTTGACTGCTTGAAAGAATTTAATTTTATTTTTGTACTCACATCACATTTTGGCAGAAGCTATGACATTTTGCCCTATCCCGTACACAAACCAACTAAAAAACTCAACTCAATCGGTAGTTGACTTTCTCTATCCTCAACTAGCTGAGGACTTTGTTGTTGTTTTTCATACAAATTTTGAAATAAGCGACATTAATTGAGTAAAGTCTGGTGAATCGAACGCAGCTAATAGCAAATTTCTCTTTTTCAAATAGTTTTATTTTTCAAGTTTCTTCAATTAGAATAAATTTTTACATTTTTGAAGAAATATTTCTTCACTTGTGCAAAATGAAAATATTTCATGTCTCTAATAATGATAAGTATTTTTCTTGCACAATAAAAATTCTCATTTATAGAGAACAATTTATTGAAAATGAAAATTTTTTTTCTATATTTTGATAAAAAATTCATTGTGCGAACAATTTTTTTTAATAAAAACAAAAGAGTTTTCTTCTCTAAAAATGATATATTTTTCTTTTTCGTGGAGCTTTTAACTATTTTTAGGGAGTATTTAGGATCAAATTTAGAGAAAAGCATTCTCTGGAGCAAAGTATAGACTTTTTTCTCTAAATATCCATTTTTCTTTATATATAGCTTCATATAGATTTTTTGTCATATTCCGAGAAACTTTTTTATGAGTGAAGTTTCAAGAGCTACAGGAATTCAGTAAAAAATTTTGACGTGCAAAGTTCTTAGTTCTGAAAGTCACTGAATTTTCAAATTGCCCATGTTAATTAAAAAAAAAAATGGGCTGTTTTAGAGTTCTGGAGGTATTGAGTAAAAGTTATAGAAGCCAAATGTAATTTCTTACTAAAATTATTTCATTCGTAAAGCCCTCACTCGAGATTTGTATAAGTGCATGAAGTGTATTTTTAAAATATGCTAAATATTGTATAAATCATAAAATACAGTTCTTGGTGCTCCAAAATTTAGCTCAAAGAGGTGCATTAAATAGAGAAAGAAAACATATCAAGTGGTTATGATATAGGAGTTTATTAATACTTAATGTTGGTACAGCTAAGAGTAAAGAGCATATAAAGACGGTACATGAATTTCAGCAGTGAGTTTGGATTTACAAATAAAATTATTATGGCTTTAATATGTCAAAATGTGAACTTGCACTTAAGTGCTGTCAAAACCAATGAACATTTGGTTATTATAAAATTTATTCTCTGGCTAGAATCAGTCTTTTTAACGCTTTATAAACTCGAGGTTGCAAATTTGGACTCTCTACAACTCAATTTGAGTACTCTTTAACTGTTTATAGTTGCGATGTACCAACACTGTGTTGTTTTTTCTTTTTAAACTTAAAATCGTCTAACTTACAATTCTCCTCATCGGCACCATCGTCGCAATCCAATGAACCATCGCATTTCTCGGCTTCCGAGTAACACTTGCCATTGGGACAGGTATGTTGGGGACAAGGATAGGTGGGTGGACGCCTAGTGGGTGAATAGGGATATGAGGGGCAATTTTGTTCATCGCTACGATCAACACAATCGGCATGACCATTGCAAACGATCGAACGTGAATGGCATTCGTCATCGCAGAAGAATTGATCTCGTGTACAGTCTTCAGGTGTATGATGTGTGGCTTCTATGAGTTGGTGTACGTTTTACAAATAATGATGCGCAGCGCATGATGATTGAGAAAGATGTGGATTTACAAAATGTCAGAGAGAGAGAGAAAGAGAAAAAATAAGGAAAAAAGAGCACACAATGTGTTCCAAAGCCAATATTAGTAAGACAATTGATTATTAGCTAGATGATGTATGATTTGATATAGAGCTTATTTTCTAAAGTGTTTCGTTATTTTATACATAGTTTTTTATACAAAATTTTGAAAAATATAACCAGATGAATAAATGTGATATATATATATATTATATATGCTAAAAAACTAATTCTTTAGATATTTATTAAATATATGATATATATTTATTTTAATATAATTAATTAAAATAAACATAGAGCTATACAAACCTGAGATGTAAGGAAGAAGATAAGATGTGGTAGAAAAAGTTAGATACATATGTATATACACTGAGAAAATTGCTCAACAAGAAAACAAAAAAAAAAATTATGAAAAATTTTGCTTTTAAAGAGTGTCAGGAAATAACAAAAAGCCATTTTTATATAAACACTGAGAAAATTGTTAAAAAAAAATTATAAAAAATTTTAATTTTAAAGAGTGTAAGGAAACAACAAAAAGCTATTTTTATTCTATTTTTCAGTATGTGTACTGAGGAAATTGTTAAAAAAAATTATAAAAAATTTTGATTTTAAAGAGTGTAAAGAAATAACAAGATATTTTGTCGATATACTAATTTATTTTTGTTTAGATATTGCTGTGCAAAATTACTCAACAGAAAAAAAAAAAAAAATATAAATGATAAAAAATTTTGATTTAAGAGATGTTTGATGTGTCAGGAAATGGCAAAAAGCTATTTTTATCTTAATACTAAGAAAATTTGTTAAAAAAAAAATTATAAAAAATATTGATTTTAAAGAGTGTAAGGAAATAAGATTTTTTTTAAATCAACAATCAGAATATTGTTAAAAAATAGTATAAAAAATTTTGATGTTATTTGAAATAACAAAAATGAATTTTTTCTATAAACTTATTCATTTTTGTTAGGATAATGCTGCTGTATCAATTAAAATAATTAAAAGAATTTTGGCTAAGGATGAATTTAAAAGTTCTATGTGGTCGAAGCTTTCTACAAAATCTAAACTTTCTAAACAAAATTTAGTAGATGTATAATTTTTGTAATGAGCAATAATTTTATTAAATGTTTTTAAAAAGGTTTTAAAAGGAAACATTTGTTATTTCGGATATAACTGGTCTTTGTTGGTTTGAGAGAAATAATTTTAAATTTTTTTTTGATATTTTAATCCGTTAATATATCGGTTTTTTTTTTTTGTTTTTGTTGGATGATTTTATATGAAATTTTTTTTTTTTTTAAATAAAAAATAAGAATGAAAAAATGCATATATGTGATAAATTTAAAAACAAATTTATGTGCAGATTTAAAAAATGTGCTTCATAGCATCATTTTTGAAAAAATGTGCTTTTGAAATATTTGCACTAATAAAAATTTCTCACAAGTCTAATCAAAAATGAGAAAAATTTAAAGATTTGTAACTAAAATGAAAAGTTTTCTGCTTGATGTGACTTAAAGTAAGACTTGAAATGAAAATTTTTGAAATCAAAAGCATGCAGCTTACAAAAACCAAATATTTGTAGACATATGAAAAATTAAATTTATAAAAATTATGATTTTTTTAGCTAGAAAAAAATAGCAATACAAAATTATACTGAATAAATTGACATTGATTGATATAAGATTGAAGAAAATTGAAACAAATATTGTTTTTTAGAAAAAACAATTCTAAAAACAATTTAAACTTACGAGTTTTTTCTAAGAAAAAATAATTTTTGTTATAATAATAAATAGTTAAAAAAAGCAAGCTTTAACATTTTACCCGATTTCAGACATTGTTCTGCCGATTCATCTGATTTATCTATGCAATCCACGTGGCCATCGCAGACAAAATCTTTGTTAATACACTCAAAATTATCGCATTGCCATTGATCATAGCGGCAACTCTTATTCGAAAAATTAATATCTTTGATGACGTTGTTCTCTTGGGTCGCCATTTTTATATATATAAATATATAGATATATTTTATAATACATAAGTTTGTATTATTGTTGTTAGATGTTTTGTTTTGTTGTTGTTGTCACAAACATTTGTTCAAAACATTTACACAGTTAGACGAATGCATGTAGTAGTAGTAGTAGTAGATATATATGTACAGCAACATGTATGTAGTTGTGTGTTTTTGTGCATGAAGTTGTTATGATTTTTGGTGATTTTTCGTTGATGGAAAAAATATAAAAAAAAAATTAAAATAAAAAATAAGTAAAACATGTAGTAAAAATGATTTAAAAATAAAAATGTTTGCTAATGTTAATTTTGTACAGTGTAGCGATGAAATATTGTGGTGGTTGTGGAAAAGACTTTTTTTCGGTTGAAGAAATCGCTAAGCTCTAGTGCAGAATTTAATTTTTATTACATATAAAACAGCCTGTAACTTAAGCTCTTTGTGAAACAGTGTTGCTAACTCAACATAGCTTTCATTACCGACAAAGCAAAAAGTTCAATTGTTCTTCTTTGAGAAAAATTTGTTTATTAATAAAATAGATGCTCTAGATAAGGCTCATGACTGTTAAGTATTTATTTTGAAATGTTATTATTTTAAATTCTTTCTATATTGTTATAATTTTAACATACTTTACTTAATTTTGATTTTTATTATAATTTATAATTTATGAAGTTGAAGCTCTTAATTAAAAGTTTCAAGTTTATTATCAAAGTTTTGAAGCTAGAAATTTGTATAATATATAAAAAATTAAGCATATAAATGTTCTTTTTCAAAATTTATTTTTACAAAATTATCAAACATTTAAACCACAATATTTCATATGCATAAAATGGCCAAAAAGCTGTTCTGAAATTGAGTTAATATATAAACATTTACCGCCACAATCAGACTCATCGGAACCATCGTGGCAATCGACTTTACCATCGCAGTGTAGATTCCAATTAACGCAGGTGCCGTTGCACTTAATGGTGAGTTTAGGGCAAGCGTCTTATAGATTAGATAAAATTTTTTAAAAATTAATTAAATAAAAAATTTGCAAAATTATAATTTGCTAATACATTAAATGGCCAATCAAATCAACTAA
This sequence comes from Tetanocera ferruginea, assembly GCA_958299015.1. Lineage (NCBI taxonomy): Eukaryota > Metazoa > Arthropoda > Insecta > Diptera > Sciomyzidae > Tetanocera > Tetanocera ferruginea. Next base: position 111,027,127 of record OY282643.1, on the reverse strand, counting down.
TAAAGTCGCTAAGCATTATAACTAAATATTTTATAACTCATATAAATATTTTCTAATTAAAGCTGAAAAGTTATTTGAAAAAAAACCTAAGCCCTTTGTTAGTATACTAGATGGCAACTCTGTCAACTTACCACAATTATGCTCATCGCTTGCATCGGCGCAATCCGTTTGGCCGTTGCAGCGTAAGCTGTTGAGTACGCATTCGCCAGTGTTGCAACTTTTTTTTGTTTTAAATTTATACACATTCATTTTTTTAGTGACAACAACATTTTTGTGGGCGTGGCATGTGTATAATATAGCAGCGTGTTGTTTGTTTTGCATTCATCATGATGATGTTGAAATATGTGTATGTATGTGTGTGTTTGTATGATATGTTGTGAAGATATGACAAATGAATAGATGAAGAAAGTAAAGAATTTTTCATTAAACAATAAATTATTATCAATGCATTTAAAAAAACAATATGTTCGCAAAAGTTTGTAAAAAGTTTGAATTTTATTTCAATTTCTTTAAAGAAATTACCTTAAAAAATGTTTGCAGCTTTTTTTAAATGAATGTCCTTGCTAAAAATGTTCTGACTAAAAATTAACTTAGGTATAGGGGTATTCACGATGTGGTGTATTTGCCCTTGTATTGTGTATTTTTGATAAATTTGATATTTGAAGTAAATTACTAAAACAAAATGTACAGTGTTCAAAATACAACCCTGTAGCAAAAATATAATGGCGAAACCCTATTGTATTCTTTGTAAATTTCGTTGTATATTTGATCAACTGATCACAAAAGCTTTTTGACTCAGCGTGGATGTAGGTACTGGCTGGGTTGTGTGTTTATTTAATAAAAGTTAATTTAATTCAGTGCTTCGTTACAATTCTTTTATTTTCTCGTACTGCTAAATTATGAACTTCCCAGACTTAAGTGAAGGTTTGTTCAAAATGTGTTGTAAATATTGTAAATTTTGTAAGAATTTATCAAAAATACACCACATCGTGAATACCCCTTATGTTTATATAGAACAGTGGTCATCAACGTAGTATTTAAACAACAACAAAGAGAGCTTTCCGAGGGAACAGCTTTACACTGAAACAAACCGTTGTTAAAAGCTCACGCATCATTTGGTGTTCGCTACTTTAACATAGAAAAATATCAAAAAAGGTAAAAGCAAATACTAAATATAAACTGAAGAGTAATACTGTAACATGGTGCAGCAGCTCTCAATTTGGCAGTTGTTATTTATTCGAAATTGTAATGAATTGCATTTTTTTATTTTATAACATTATTTTTACACTTGTCCTTTTTCGCCCAAACCGGTTTTAAGACAATCTAACAATTACAACAAAAAAAGCAGACAAAAATGTTAAAAAAGGCAAATGTTACAGTTTTGCACTAACTCTCATTTTTGCATTATTCCGTTATCCATTGATTATTTAAGCTTTAAAACAGCTTTTTCTTGGTAGCAAGTTATTTAATTAATGCAATTAGCAAGCGGTATAATGAATATCGAAAAAAATCAAATAACTAATTTATTGAGGAAAGGAGATACAGTTACAAAGTGGCAAAATACTTTCATATAACCCACATGACAGTCCAGAGAATACGAAAAAATATAGTAGAAAGTTTTCTCATGGACAAATGAAGTAGGTCCAGAAAAATAAGTGACCTTGAAGCCCGCTATCTTGCGAAATTGGTGACTAGCAGTGGTACTGTGGTTTGAATATTCATTGTTATATACAATATTATTCATTCGTGCTTATTCAAAATTTTAGTTTATTTGGTCTGATCAACTAAAATCAACCATTTCCAATCAGATGGTCTTGCTTGGTATTGGACCAAGGACCCTAGTTTAACCCTTCGATAATGGTTTGGGGTTGCATTTTGCAAAATGGTGTTTGACCGTTAATACGAATCGGTAATATTATCCGTAAGGAATAATACCTGTCCATCCTACCAGGTGGTACAAAATCTACCAGGAATTGTGGAAAATATGGGTTTTGCTGCTAAAAAAGTAATTTCTAAGCATGATAATGATCTACAGCATGTTGTTCAAGTTGTTCAAGACTGGTTAAAAAAACCAAAAATTTGGTAATTTGGTATAAGAATCCAATCGACAATTTGTGGAGTCATATTAAATCACAGCGTACTAGTATTCCAGATCTTCCAAAGGAGAGAATGAACTTTGGAAGCGAATCAAGGAAGTATATAAGGCTTTACTATAAGAATTTGTGAGGAGAATTGCGATTGCTTGCCCAATTGCATCCAGGATCTCAAAAACCCAAAAGAATACTATAAATGATATATAAAATAATATTTTTCTTACAAGAACAGTGAAAAAAACAATAAATGAAAAGTGTGTGCAAAACTGCACCAGCACAAACCAAATTTAACATTTGGTTTTTGTTAAATTTTTGTCTGCCATCTTTTTTTGTTGTTGTTAGATTAACAACTGTTGTTAGAATACAAGAGCACCAATAACATTTAAGAACAAACTATGAATTTCATTACTATTTCCAGAAGATAATGGCTTCTGAAATGAGAGGTGCTACATAATGTTACAGTTTTGCTCCTCAGTGTATATTCAAAAAAAAAAAAAAACAGCGGGAAACAAAAAAGCACTGAAAAGCAATACAATTTGGTACAACTAACTTTTTTAAAGAAAAACAAGTTGGTGCGAAAAAGCACCAAATCGGCCAACTAATTCGCCCACCTATAATATAATCGAAATCGGTAACCTGGTTTATTTCACCAATAAAAGATTCCAGAACAATGCAATTTCATGCACTTTGTTATTTTATAAAAACATCTATTAGGTGCGAAAAAGAATCCAATCGGCCCACTAATAATTCCACCACTCATGTAGCCGAAATCGGTAAGCTGGTTTATTTCACCAAAAAATGATCCCAGAGCAAAGCAATTTGGTAAGCCTAGTTATTTTATAGAAATAGCTAGTAGGTGGGAAGTAGAAACAAATCGGCCAACTAATAACCGAAATCGTTAAACTGGTATATTTCCACAAAAATTCATACCAGAGTAATGCAATCTGGTACACCTAATGAAATGTGCGAGTGCGAGAAAATGGAGATGCATGGCGATTTGAATGAGACTCGAAAATTTTTCGAAAAAATAAGACGCCTGGCCGATGGTTTTAAGACCGGAGCCTCTTCCTGCAAGTATGAGAATGGGAATCTTGTGACAGATATCCAGAGTACACTGATGTTATGGAGAGCGCACTTCTCTAGTTTTTTAAACGGCCACGCTGACAACAATCCCGCCAGTGGAGATGATGTCCCGGAAACCCCAATTATGGATGACAGCGTTGAAGTTCCGCTGTCTGACTATAATAAGGTCTTAACAGCTATAGCTCACCTTAAAAACAACAAAGGAGCAGGAGCTGATGTCCTACCGGCTGAGCTGTTTAAGACCGGTGGCGAAGCTCTGCTTAAATGCATTCACGGACTTCTATGCAGAATATGATCGGAAGAATGCATTCCAGATGATTGGAAACTCCGTGTGCTCTGCCCACTCAACAAGGAGGCAATCCCACCATTTGCGGCCAACTACCGTAGGATATTCCTTCTTAATATCGCATATAAGCTTGTGTCGAGCGTATTGTGTGAAAGACTGAAGCCCATCGTTAACCAACTGATTGGACCTTATCAGTGCGGCTTCAGACCTGGAAAGTCCACCATCGACCAGATCTTCACGCTCCGACAAATCTTGGAAAAGACCCTCGAAAAACAAATCGACACACACCATCTTTTTGTTGATTTCAATAAGGAGTCACCTATACTCCATCATGTCTGAATTTGGTATTCCTGCGAAGCAAATACGTCTTTGCAGGATGGCACTGAACAACACCAGCAGTGCAGTGAAAATCGGAAGGACCTCTCCCTTCCTTTCGATACCAAGCGAGGTTTCAGACAAGGTGATTCCTTATCGTGCAACTTTTTTAATATAATTATGAAGAAGATCATCCGAGCAGCTGATCGGAGACGAAGTGGCACAGTATCTATAATAGTGTTATACTGCTGGCATATGCTGATGATATTGATATCATTGGCAATAATACGCGCGAAGTCAGTGCAGTATTCTCCAGGCTAGAAAAAAAAGTCAAGTCGAATGGGTCTTGCAGTGAACGCAGATAAAACGAAGTATCTTGTGTCAGCAAACAAACAGTCCCAGCGTCTTGGAAACCACGTCACTATTGACAACACCTCCTTTGAGGTAGAGAAGAACTTTATTGACCTGGGATCCAGCATTAACTCCTCCAATGATATCAGTATTGAGATTAAACGAAGGATAACTCTTGCCAACAGGTGTCCTACTATACGCATCCCAAACCTGGACGTTGAGCAGCTCTGATAAAAGGACTTTGGGAGCGTTCGAGAAAAAATCCTTAAAGCTAGTTTTCTTTACATATTATTATTTATTCTAATTAAAGTAACTATTAAAAAATTGCGGAGGTAGTATTTCGTAATTTTTTTTTAAATCACTTCCAATTAAACTTAATTTTTTTTCTATATATTGAAAATTTTATTTTTCTAATATTAGCCGCACTCGTTACACTGTGCGACACCCATGAGCTATGGAAAAACATAAGTTGATGGCCACTGCTATAAATTCAAATATTCGAGTTAGAAACACTTTGAAAACGGATATATGTATTCTATTTGATCATAGGCTGAACTTTAGAGATCACATTGATTTTATTGTACACTCAGAAAAAAGTGTCTCGGAATATGATAAAAAAGGCATCATATTTAGAGAAAAATGGTATAGACTTTGCTCCAGAGAATGCTATTCTCTAATTGCGATACTAAAAATTCTCTAAAAATGATAAAAAACTACCATGAAATAGAAAAATATATAATTTTTAGAGAAAAATCCTTTTTTTTTGAGAAAATATTTGTTTTTATTGCAGAAAATACTTCTCATAGTGAATTTTTTATCAAAATATAAGAAAAGTTTTTCATTTTCAATAAAATTTCTCTATAAATGAGAAATTTTTTGTGCGAGAAAAATACTTATCATTATTAGAGACATTGAAATGTTTCCATTTCCTAGAAGTAAGGAAATATTTCTACGAAAATGTGAAAATTTATTCTAATTGAAGAAAATTTTATTTGAAAACGAGAAAATTGCTATTATCAAAAATAGAGAAATTTTTTACCGGAGCAAGGTATGTGTTTTTTTTTCAGTGTGGGCAAAGCGTATTCGATGCTAGGTTTTTTAAAACGTCAAAAGAATTTTCAGACCCAAAAAAATCTCAAAACCCTTTATGGCCTCAATTGGAATACTGCTCTACAATTTGGAATCCGTCTCCATTTTTTTAAGAGAGATTCAAATCTATCGTAAGAAATTTTACAACGCACGTGTGCTCTATTGGAAAAGCTCTTTTGGAATCGGCCCGTAATTTCCTTCTATGACCTAATTAACCTTGGTTCCTTGGAAATAAGATTTAAAGTTCGCTCAGTTATGTTTTTTAATTGAGATATTATCCACCACAATTTAAATAAGCCAGAATTTCTAGTCATGCTATTCTTTTATGATCCAGCTCGACAACTCCGTTACAAATTTCATTTGTAGGAAGAGACTTAAAGAACAAAAATAGAATATTAATAAGCCTATAGCTCGTTGCATATATGATACATATAAAATCCTAAATATATCTGGCCTATTTAGAGAGATTACCCGTAAATCCTTTAATATACTTTTTATACTTAGTATAATGGCACATGATATAAGGCTGGCATCTACAACCTAAATCCTAATTTGTTAAAAATATCTTCGAATACCACGGAGACAAATATGACTGAGATATGTGATTTTCAAATATCATATATCAATTTTTCCATTTTTAGTCCTTTAAAACTGGGCATTTTATGCCTATTTTTAGGTTTTACCTTTTGAATAACTAAAATAAATTTCAAACTTTTACCAACTTTTGCGTGAATTTTGAAAATATTAGAGAGGAAAAAAAAAATCTTACTGAAAAGCACCCTCACGACATGCGGTGCAGTTTCTTTCATCGGTGCCATCGTTACAATTCGGTACTCCATTACATTGTTGTTCACGTAAAATGCAATAATTTGTATCGCATTCGAATTCATTGTCATGACAGTGTTCTGTGAAAAATACATACAGATGAAGATGAATGAGATGAATATAAATACAGCTGATTTACAGGAGAGGGTATAAAGCTAGAACTAGTGTATAACGACTAAAAAAAGGTCAATTGTTGAAACAAAGAGCATTTAGCAATTATGCTACTTGGAGAACCAGCTTTTAGGAAATAAAATTTAAATGCAAGTTCCTTTTTGCTGATTGCATGAATATTAGAAGTTTTTTTAGAATGTTAAGGTAAGTAAAAACGTTATATTTATAAATAAATCGTTAAAATTTTAGAGCCTTAAGTTAATTGTATAATTTTTAATATAAAGCATTATTTTGTAATGCTAAAAATCTCTAGGACTAAAGATTATTTTGTTAATTTTTAAAAAAATTCAAATGTTAATTTGAAAATACTAAAAACTTTTAGAACACCATTAAAACCTGTTAGTTTCAAAATTTTTTTAGGATAAGCAGATATTATTGGGAATTTATATAAAATTATATAGAAATGGGAACTATCCTTATGCCCAGTTTTGAGATTTGAAGTAGTTTGGGAAATAAAAGTGCTGCATTTAGCGCTAAACCTTTACCATTAACTTAAAACTCAGGTTATTACTAGAGCAGTCTTTGGTAGAAAGCAACTGGGAAGCTTTTACCTGTAAATGGTGGACAATCTAATTCATCTGTTTCATCATCACAATCTGGATAACCATCGCATTTTTTCTCAATCGGTATACATTGGGAAAAGTCGCATTCAAACTCATAAATATCGCACTCATTGAGAGCTTGTTCAGGCTCAAAGTCTACAGAAGTTGTGTATGGCAGAGTTTGTAAAGATTTTCAAATATTTATAGTTATCGTTTTCGTTGTTTTTTAAAAGAAGTGATGAGATGTTGATGTTTGTGTTGAAGATGTTGATGTTCATGTTGATATGGTGTATATATGTCCATGTAGATGTTTGTGTTGTTGTAATGTATAAAGATGTATGCATGTTGTATATTTAAGAAAATATAAAAATCTGTATGAGTTTCAATATATTTATAAAAATTGCTATAAATAGTGCATGTGCAATATTTGAGGTAAATTAAAAAGGTTTTTAAAAAGGGCATATCAAGGACATGGTCTGAACTTAAGGTAGGTAGGCATAAGACTTAAATGCTATAAATCTGGATTTGACTTGACACTTTATTTTCTCGTAAAAATGGGTAACATGCTGAATTTATATTCTAACCAACATACTTTGGGAGAAATGGTCTTTAAAAGGGTCTCGACTTTAGCTCTTTTATCAAGGGTTACAATTTTTTACTAGTGTTGTATTTTTTTTTCTTTTCAATACCGGGATGTATGGGTTACATGCTGCATTTATATTCTAACCTACACGTTTTTTGGGAAATCGAGGACTTTCAAAAGGACTCAGTGTTTAGGCTTATATCAAGTGTTAAAAATTTTTGGTAGTTTTGTATATTGTGCTTTTCAATACCGTAATTGGCATCATCGTAGTTAAGAGGACAATTCAATTCGTCGGAACCATCTGAACAATCGGTAATGCCGTTGCAACGCTTATAGCCCGATATGCAAATGCCATCAGCGCATTGATACTGATAGCTAAAGCATTCAGCAATCGCTCTACTATTATTATATTTGGCATGAAAATCTAGATGTTTGTTGGCAAAGTGATGAGATATGAAAAAAAAGTAAAGAAAGAATATGAAATGAAATGAAATGAAATGATGTGAAATGTTGCTAGAGAGAGTTATGATGAAAACATTGAAAGTAAAAATGAATATGCATGAAAGGCAAGTAAAACATAGAGAAAATTACATCAAATGTGAAACAAAGCCAGACACAAATAGATGTATGCAAGTGCAGAGAGAAAAAGTATACAAAAAAAAAGAAAAAATAAAAAATCAAAAAGTAAAAATTAAATAAAATGTTTTTTAAAATGAAAAAAAAAAAAAAAAATAAAAAATGAACTAAAATATAAACATGAATTAAGACGAGCTCATTTAAAATAAGTTGCTGAGCGTGCAAGTGTTAAGATCTGATCATATAAGTGAAGAGTAACCGTTAGTTTTGGGCAAGAAAAAGTTAAGTGATGAAAAAAGTGGAGTTTTTACATTTTTTTTAAGGATTTCCTGCTAAATGGTAAAGTGTGTTCATTTTTAGCAAACTAATGGCCATAGTTTGTAAGACGAACGCAATCTACTTACTTGGGTTTTTTTTGTGTCTGGCAATGTATTGCCTTAGAAAATTTCAGAGAGAGAGATAGTCTGATTGATTTTGCATGAGAACGGAATTGTCAGACAAAGGAGGTCCAAGTGAAGTGATTGGTTTCCTTTTACAAAATAAGACCATTTAATGCATTTCTTCGGAGTAAGCTTTTTTTAGCTTAAAGCTCAAAGGATTTCTAGTGAATTTTTTTAAACAATTTTGCTTCGTTTATTTATCATTTCGCTTATATCAGAGCTCAAAACTGTCATATGTAAGAGCACAGAAAGCTTTAAGCATTCTTAAGAGCTTAATTTTTTAAAGCTCTATTTTCTTTTGCTGAAACTTTAAGCTCTAATAAATGAATCAATCTTAATTTGCTTTTAACAGTGTCAGTCAAACTCTATGCTAGCTCATACTGAGAACATATTAAAGCTTATTAAAAGCTCTTAACTTCATAGTTAAAACACGCAAGTTGTTAACCAAACCATACAAAAGAACATAGCCTCACTATTTGTTAGACTGTATCGAAAACTCAATGAGTTCAATGATCATTGGGAAGTTTGACACGAAGAGCTTTAAAGCACAAAATAATGAATGCATGTCTGCATGGGCATCGGTCGATACTGTTTAATTAGATCAGAAACATACAATTAGATGATCTCACATATTTTAAAATAACTTTGTTGGTGAGCTAGTGGGAGAAGAAAGATGCATCGTTCTTTAGAACGAAACGAAGCATGTTTCAACTCTCGCTGGCAAGCCAATAAAGCTCTTACAATTTTGGAGGCCTTCTTAAGGCATGTTTTTGGATTAGATAACAATTTAAGGTACTCAAATTGCTTAAAGAGCTGCAATTTACTAAAGCTCTGACCAACACAATTGATTTTTTTATTTTATATAGAAATCAAGAGTTGAAAAAAATTTTTAAAAACCACATTTTTTAATTTTGGCCTTTGAGCTTAAAAAAGTTATTATTTCCCCCAACAAAAAGCTCAAAATAAGTATCTATATGAGTTTGATTTTTGTTTCTGATGGTCTTTCTGAATATGAGCTTTAAGTTTACATGATTTTTAGCTTACTTAAAAGCTAAATTTTGGTTTGCTTTAATATCAGAGCTTTTATGTCAGTTTCAAAACACTTTTGGGAGGAAATTTATTACACACGTACAAGAGCTAAAAGCTCATATTATTTTGATTCATAAGTTTCAAATAGAAAGCTCAAATTTTAAGAAAAGCTTGATTTTCACTTCAAAGCTTTTTCAAAGTTTCAAATTGAAAGCACAAATTTTAATAGAAGCTTATTTTTCGCTTCGTGCATTCGATAACAATTGAATTCACTAAAATTGTTTAAAGAGCTACAATTTACAAAAGCTTTATTTAAGCTTTGACAAAAAAAAATTTATTTTTTATTTTGTGTTGGAATCAAGAATTACAAAATGTCTAAACTCTCTTATTTTTGTCTTTGAGTTTAGAAGAATTTTTTTTTTCGAGAGAAAAGCTCAAGCTTTATGCGTTTGCATTTTTTTGAAGATGCTCTTCCTTCTGAACATGAGCTTTAAGCTTACATATTTTATAGCTCAGTAATAAACTTAATTTTGGTTTGCTTTAATAGAAGAGCTTTTCAAGATCAAAATAAAAACACTTTTGGCATATTTATATCATGCTTGTAAGAGCTAAAAGATCATATTATTTTGTTTCATAATTTGCTAATTCAAAGCTCAAATTTTAAGAGAAGCGTGCTTTTGATTTCGTGCTTTCGAGTTCTTAACAATTTTTTTTTAGCTGAAACAAACATTAACGTTTACTGGAAATGAGCAGTCATAGGTTTTATCAGCGACTTTTTGCTTAACTATTTTAACTACTGCTAAAAGCTCTGTTGAAATCAGAAAACTTTACTCAGAGCTTTTCTTGGTTTTTGTGTTTCAGCTTAAAAATTTAATAGCGTTGCTTCTCTTTGGTAAAAGTTATTGTTTAATAAACAAATATACGAAAAGAATGACGTAAAGCTTATCTAAAGCTTTTGCTTTATGCTGAGTAAAGAATCGAGAAAAATGGAGAAGAGCTTTTGAATCTAATGCTGTCGATTTTGTAAAAGCTCTTATTAAAAAATAAGCTATTTTCAACTTTAAAGCTCTTACACATTGCTAAAACTTTAACAAGCTTAAATTATTTTTCTTAAAAGTTTGAAAAAAGAGTAATTATAGTGTTAAATAAAAAAAAAATTATGAAAAGCTTATCGAAAGGCTTTCATTAAGCTTTGTAGAATAGTAATTTGGCGTTTGTAAAAGCTCTTATCGTCAATAAGTTATGTTTCGGCACAAAGCTCCAACATATTGCTGAAGTTTTCAACATCTGAAGATTAAAGTTGTAGATAAAAATTTGAGCTTAAATAAAAAAAGCTTTTTTCGTCAATCTTATAACTTGTTTCTTAAGCAAATTAAAAGCTTTTAAGAGCTTCTTTGATACATAAAGCTGCTCTTTGTATAACTTTCTCTTAAGGAATATTTGAAGTAACCAATTCTTAAAGCTTAAAATTTTGAACAGAAGCTTTTCAATATATCACATTTTGTGGTTAAAAAAATCTATGACATGCATCTTCATAAGAAAATATTTGCTCAAAGCTTATGTTTGGCACAAATAAGTCTGATATTAATAATGGTTTGTGTTGTTCTTGTTTTTGTATGTGAGGTTATTCAGATAAATATTTCATGAACGCTTAAAAATTTTTGTATTTGTGATAAAGCTTTTCTTTATGCTTAAAATTGAAACCTAAAAAATGTCAGCTTTTAAAACTGGCAGCTTTTTATTTCCGTTGTTTGAGCTTTCAATTAAAAATGTTTGTTTTGAAGAAAAGCTTTATTTTTGCAGGAACATATGAATTATGGACTGGAGGATATGTGGATTCATTTTTTTTAAAGCTCAATTTATTTTATTGTTGTACATGAGGTCATTAGGAGCACCATTTGCTTAAAATCTAAAATAGCACTAAATGGCTACTCGAAGGAGTTTTTAGGTATTCAGCATTAATAGACGTCAACAAAACATTCGTACATATATTTTATATTATAAGGGATAACGCCAAATATTAGTTACGAAATTTCTAAAGAAAAAACACTAAAGTCAAGGCTAAGTAATAAATACATAGTAATATATATAAATGGATCAAAAGAATTTAATAAATATTTTCAAAAAACTTAAAAACAAAACACTAAAAATAAAAGTTTGAAATTAAAAATTTGCTTAAGTATATGTCATTATTTCGGTTTGATAAAACTTACTAAATAAATTAAAATTCTATTAAAAATTTTATAAAATAAAAACTCTACAAATACTTTTTTTAGTTGTTAAACTAATATTGTTATTTCTACCATGCCACCCAAGGCATGCAACATTCAACTTAACTCTTGGTACAACACGACATTTAAATGGATTCCAATTTAATAGTTATTGAATAAAATTTGTTGATAACTAAAACATTCACGACTCTAACTAAAGTAACTAAACGAAACTACAATAAATTTGTTAACATAATCAATAAAAAATGTTTTACTTACGACATGTGCTTTCATCGCTGCCATCCTTACACTGATTTTTCCCATCGCAGACTTGAGTTTTTGGTATGCAGCCACCGCCACGCAAACATTTGAACTGTACATGTAAGTGTGGGTGTGTGAGAGTATTTGTGAAAGATTCAGGTGAAGTTAAAGTACAGTAAGTTTTGATGTGAGGTTAAATATTAAAAGTGATCTTTAAACTGCATTCAATTGACTTGGTATGTTTCCAACTTATGCGTTTCATTGCATCTAAGCTTTAATTTTTAATTTTTAATTTTTAATTTTTAATTTTTAATTTTTAATTTTTAATTTTTAATTTTTAATTTTTAATTTTTAATTTTTAATTTTTAATTTTTAATTTTTAATTTTTAATTTTTAATTTTTAATTTTTAATTTTTAATTTTTAATTTTTAATTTTTAATTTTTAATTTTTAATTTTTAATTTTTAATTTTTAATTTTTAATTTTTAATTTTTAATTTTTAATTTTTAATTTTTAATTTTTAATTTTTAATTTTTAATTTTTAATTTTTAATTTTTAATTTTTAATTTTTAATTTTTAATTTTTAATTTTTAATTTTTAATTTTTAATTTTTAATTTTTAATTTTTAATTTTTAATTTTTAATTTTTAATTTTTAATTTTTAATTTTTAATTTTTAATTTTTAATTTTTAATTTTTAATTTTTAATTTTTAATTTTTAATTTTTAATTTTTAATTTTTAATTTTTAATTTTTAATTTTTAATTTTTAATTTTTAATTTTTAATTTTTAATTTTTAATTTTTAATTTTTAATTTTTAATTTTTAATTTTTAATTTTTAATTTTTAATTTTTAATTTTTAATTTTTAATTTTTAATTTTTAATTTTTAATTTTTAATTTTTAATTTTTAATTTTTAATTTTTAATTTTTAATTTTTAATTTTTAATTTTTAATTTTTAATTTTTAATTTTTAATTTTTAATTTTTAATTTTTAATTTTTAATTTTTAATTTTTAATTTTTAATTTTTAATTTTTAATTTTTAATTTTTAATTTTTAATTTTTAATTTTTAATTTTTAATTTTTAATTTTTAATTTTTAATTTTTAATTTTTAATTTTTAATTTTTAATTTTTAATTTTTAATTTTTAATTTTTAATTTTTAATTTTTAATTTTTAATTTTTAATTTTTAATTTTTAATTTTTAATTTTTAATTTTTAATTTTTAATTTTTAATTTTTAATTTTTAATTTTTAATTTTTAATTTTTAATTTTTAATTTTTAATTTTTAATTTTTAATTTTTAATTTTTAATTTTTAATTTTTAATTTTTAATTTTTAATTTTTAATTTTTAATTTTTAATTTTTAATTTTTAATTTTTAATTTTTAATTTTTAATTTTTAATTTTTAATTTTTAATTTTTAATTTTTAATTTTTAATTTTTAATTTTTAATTTTTAATTTTTAATTTTTAATTTTTAATTTTTAATTTTTAATTTTTAATTTTTAATTTTTAATTTTTAATTTTTAATTTTTAATTTTTAATTTTTAATTTTTAATTTTTAATTTTTAATTTTTAATTTTTAATTTTTAATTTTTAATTTTTAATTTTTAATTTTTAATTTTTAATTTTTAATTTTTAATTTTTAATTTTTAATTTTTAATTTTTAATTTTTAATTTTTAATTTTTAATTTTTAATTTTTAATTTTTAATTTTTAATTTTTAATTTTTAATTTTTAATTTTTAATTTTTAATTTTTAATTTTTAATTTTTAATTTTTAATTTTTAATTTTTAATTTTTAATTTTTAATTTTTAATTTTTAATTTTTAATTTTTAATTTTTAATTTTTAATTTTTAATTTTTAATTTTTAATTTTTAATTTTTAATTTTTAATTTTTAATTTTTAATTTTTAATTTTTAATTTTTAATTTTTAATTTTTAATTTTTAATTTTTAATTTTTAATTTTTAATTTTTAATTTTTAATTTTTAATTTTTAATTTTTAATGTTTAATTTTTAATTTTTAATTTTTAATTTTTAATTTTTAATTTTTAATTTTTAATTTTTAATTTTTAATTTTTAATTTTTAATTTTTAATTTTTAATTTTTAATTTTTAATTTTTAATTTTTAATTTTTAATTTTTAATTTTTAATTTTTAATTTTTAATTTTTAATTTTTAATTTTTAATTTTTAATTTTTAATTTTTAATTTTTAATTTTTAATTTTTAATTTTTAATTTTTAATTTTTAATTTTTAATTTTTAATTTTTAATTTTTAATTTTTAATTTTTAATTTTTAATTTTTAATTTTTAATTTTTAATTTTTAATTTTTAATTTTTAATTTTTAATTTTTAATTTTTAATTTTTAATTTTTAATTTTTAATTTTTAATTTTTAATTTTTAATTTTTAATTTTTAATTTTTAATTTTTAATTTTTAATTTTTAATTTTTAATTTTTAATTTTTAATTTTTAATTTTTAATTTTTAATTTTTAATTTTTAATTTTTAATTTTTAATTTTTAATTTTTAATTTTTAATTTTTAATTTTTAATTTTTAATTTGTAATTTTTAATTTTTAATTTTTAATTTTTAATTTTTAATTTTTAATTTGTAATTTTTAATTTTTAATTTTTAATTTTTAATTTTTAATTTTTAATTTGTAATTTTTAATTTTTAATTTTTAATTTTTAATTTTTAATTTTTAATTTTTAATTTTTAATTTTTAATTTTTAATTTTTAATTTTTAATTTTTAATTTTTAATTTTTAATTTTTAATTTTTAATTTTTAATTTTTAATTTTTAATTTTTAATTTTTAATTTTTAATTTTTAATTTTTAATTTTTAATTTTTAATTTTTAATTTTTAATTTTTAATTTTTAATTTTTAATTTTTAATTTTTAATTTTTAATTTTTAATTTTTAATTTTTAATTTTTAATTTTTAATTTTTAATTTTTAATTTTTAATTTTTAATTTTTAATTTTTAATTTTTAATTTTTAATTTTTAATTTTTAATTTTTAATTTTTAATTTTTAATTTTTAATTTTTAATTTTTAATTTTTAATTTTTAATTTTTAATTTTTAATTTTTAATTTTTAATTTTTAATTTTTAATTTTTAATTTTTAATTTTTAATTTTTAATTTTTAATTTTTAATTTTTAATTTTTAATTTTTAATTTTTAATTTTTAATTTTTAATTTTTAATTTTTAATTTTTAATTTTTAATTTTTAATTTTTAATTTTTAATTTTTAATTTTTAATTTTTAATTTTTAATTTTTAATTTTTAATTTTTAATTTTTAATTTTTAATTTTTAATTTTTAATTTTTAATTTTTAATTTTTAATTTTTAATTTTTAATTTTTAATTTTTAATTTTTAATTTTTAATTTTTAATTTTTAATTTTTAATTTTTAATTTTTAATTTTTAATTTTTAATTTGTAATTTTTTAATTTTTAATTTTTAATTTTTAATTTTTAATTTTTAATTTTTCATTTTTAATTTTTAATTTTTAATTTTTAATTTTTAATTTTTAATTTTTAATTTTTAATTTTTAATTTTTAATTTTTAATTTTTAATTTTTTATTTTTAATTTTTAATTTTTAATTTTTTATTTTTAATTTTTAATTTTTAATTTTTAATTTTTAATTTTTAATTTTTAATTTTTAATTTTTAATTTTTAATTTTTAATTTTTAATTTTTAATTTTTAATTTTTAATTTTTAATTTTTAATTTTTAATTTTTAATTTTTAATTTTTAATTTTTAATTTTTAATTTTTAATTTTTAATTTTTAATTTTTAATTTTTAATTTTTAATTTTTAATTTTTAATTTTTAATTTTTAATTTTTAATTTTTAATTTTTAATTTTTAATTTTTAATTTTTAATTTTTAATTTTTAATTTTTAATTTTTAATTTTTAATTTTTAATTTTTAATTTTTAATTTTTAATTTTTAATTTTTAATTTTTAATTTTTAATTTTTAATTTTTAATTTTTAATTTTTAATTTTTAATTTTTAATTTTTAATTTTTAATTTTTAATTTTTAATTTTTAATTTTTAATTTTTAATTTTTAATTTTTAATTTTTAATTTTTAATTTTTAATTTTTAATTTTTAATTTTTAATTTTTAATTTTTAATTTTTAATTTTTAATTTTTAATTTTTAATTTTTAATTTTTAATTTTTAATTTTTAATTTTTAATTTTTAATTTTTAATTTTTAATTTTTAATTTTTAATTTTTAATTTTTAATTTTTAATTTTTAATTTTTAATTTTTAATTTTTAATTTTTAATTTTTAATTTTTAATTTTTAATTTTTAATTTTTAATTTTTAATTTTTAATTTTTAATTTTTAATTTTTAATTTTTAATTTTTAATTTTTAATTTTTAATTTTTAATTTTTAATTTTTAATTTTTAATTTTTAATTTTTAATTTTTAATTTTTAATTTTTAATTTTTAATTTTTAATTTTTAATTTTTAATTTTTAATTTTTAATTTTTAATTTTTAATTTTTAATTTTTAATTTTTAATTTTTAATTTTTAATTTTTAATTTTTAATTTTTAATTTTTAATTTTTAATTTTTAATTTTTAATTTTTAATTTTTAATTTTTAATTTTTAATTTTTAATTTTTAATTTTTAATTTTTAATTTTTAATTTTTAATTTTTAATTTTTAATTTTTAATTTTTAATTTTTAATTTTTAATTTTTAATTTTTAATTTTTAATTTTTAATTTTAAATTTTTAATTTTTAATTTTTAATTTTTAATTTTTAATTTTTATGTTGTAAAATTTCATTGTTGTAAAATTTAAAATTTAAAATTTGACATATAAATTTAACTTTTAAGGAAATTCAAAAGCTTTTGAAATGTTTGTTTATTATGTAAAATTTTTTATATATTTTAAACTTAATTTTTTTTTTGCCTATAAAGTTATTTTTGTCGCCAAACTCAAATGTTGTTGTTTCCTTTGTTTTTAACTCTTATTGCTTACCTTGTCACTGCTGCATCTGCAGATGCTCTGCTCCTCGTCTTCCCGACGTGAGCAATCCGCTACACCATCGCAGACACTTTCATTCGGTATGCATTGGCCATTATCACATGCGAATTCAATGTTTTCAATGCAAGATTTTCCTACGGTACAAAATATGTTTGTTTTGTTGTTTTGTGTTTGACATTTGTGTGCGTTTTACATGATTTTTACGAAAAATGTGAAGTTTTAGATTATGTTGAAAAATGAAAGTAAAAATAATGAAAATGCTTGTTAAATGAAAATATTTTTTTTTTTAAATTTAAAATGAAAATAAAATATACAAAATTTATACAATCTTAAAAAAAAAATTTTAAGTAATTTTTAATTAAAAAATAAAAAAAATAAAAGTGAATTAAAAAAAACATTAATAATTTTGTAGTTTAATATAAAATAAAAGTTTGGTATGCATGAAAATATATAAAAAAAAAAAAAACTATAAAATGTTTTTCTACACAATTTGATTATTAATTTAAAAAAGCATCACTGGATATTTCTTCTGTTCGAAATATTTTTAGAAAAACAATAAATTAAATTCTTGAAATTTTTCAAATTCTTTCAGTGCTTTAACAATATCCAGAATGTTGTCTTCATAGGCAACTCGTGCACTTTTTTTTAACTTGGACAATTATTTAAAAATGCTTTTAATTCTAGTAAAACTACAAACATGCAATACTGACAAAAACAAAACAATACAAACACAAAAAAAAAAGTAATTAAGAGTTGCCAATTAATTCAACCCCCATCACCAGTTAAAATATTACTATATGGTCTCGTTGTTGTTGTTGTTGTTGATGTAGTATATCTTGCAGCCGCCGTTGTGTTCCGATACCACGTAGTTGGCCCATTGGTGCGCATTATATTTGCCGGCGCACGAGTTCTAGGTGCCATTGTTGTTCTCGTCCTGTTAAAGTACTCGCAGCCCAGCTCATCGGACAGATCGTTGCAATGATAGAAACCATCACAGCGCAAATGCAACGGTATGCAAACGTTATTCAGACACTTGAACTGATTCTGTGGGCATGTCTGTTGCGAATTTGCCTTTTGATATATATTCGGATGATAGTAGTTGTATTCTTTTTGATCTAGCTCGTGTAGACGTGGTGCTGTGGTTTGTGAACTTGGCTGATGCTCACCATAAGAACGTATGATTTCGTTGTCGTCAAAGCGATTGCGTTCAAAGTCTTCCAAATCTTTGTTTTTGTTTTTTTTTTTTAATTTTTGCGTCCAATGCAGCGTTTTGTTTAATAGCACAGTTTGATTGGTTATATTTGTTGTTGTTGTTATTTTATTAAATCATGCAAATTTAAGGTTTTTAATTTAATAAATCCAATTTCCGTTATTTAAAAACGTGCAGTTTTTATTATTTTTTTTTGTAATTTAAGACGTTGATATATTTATTCAAACAGTTTGTAGTTGATTGTAGTAGTGATGGTAGTAGTGGTAGTAGTAGTTTTGGGAAGTAGTAGTAGTAGTAGTAGTAGTAGTAGTTTGGTACCAAAACCACAACACAGGATTTTTGTTTTAATTTGTTTGTTTTAACGAAAATATAAAAGAAATTTTTGAAAAAAAGTTTATATTAATAAAAATCGAATTTTGAAAAATAAAACAAAAACAAATACTACTAACAAATTAAAAAAACACGAAAAGCGCAGTAGCAGGAAAAACTTAAAAATTCTCAAATAAATAGCCAACACCAATTTCAGTAAAAAAATCAAAACAAAATCAAATATTGAACGTAGAATTAGAACTTAGTCAGTAGTAGATAAAGTAGTAGAACTTATTAAAACGTACAGAAAGTAGTAGTATTACATAAAAGATAACAATCATTAAGTAAAGTTTTGAATTTGTAAAAGTATCTTAGGCAACGCTTAGTCAAAACCACAACCAATTACAAAATTACAAGAAAACTTAAACATAAAAGTTATTCAACACAAACTTATATAACGAATACTTAGTATAAGAAAGAGTAGCTAAAGTGAGTAGCTATAATATATAAGACGCTTAATTGAGCTTTTATAGACTAATGCCATGACCCAAGTATTGTCAAAAAATAATTGAAAATTTATTTTAATTAATTTAGAATACCAATACAAGAATTTGAAATAAATTATGTCTCAAAAAAAAAAAAAGAGAATGCAATAAATATCTCAAAATGACAAAAATAATTATGGAACAATTTTATTAAATAAATACTTTATATTATATCTATATAATATATCTATATATTATAAATATCTCAAAATGACAAAAATAATTATGGGACAATGTTATTAAATAAATACTTTATATTATTTTTTACACATTTGTTTTTGATACCGAATACAATGTAAAGCAATGTTTTTAGTATTTAAGAATAATTGAGAGATAGTTGTCTCTAATCTGTAGTCCATTTTTATACATCACATACTATAGTTTCTCACAAACTGATCTCAAAGTTTAAAAAAATGATCTTTGAGAATGGAGAAAAACATATTTTTAGAAAGGAAACAGAGTATACTTCATTCAAAAAGTCGTCAAGCATAATATATCATTATCTTTTTTTGGGATAACTTTACTCTAGCTAAGAAAGCTCCGCATAAAAGGCGTTTACTCATCCATCTCTCTAGACCTGCATCTTTAATTCCGATACTCTATGAAAACTCCACACAAAAAGTGTTAAAATATCCATATTACTGGACCCGCATGTTAAATGCCGACTCTACAGGGCTAATGTTCATGTTATCAATAAGCTTTCCAAGGCAAAGTTTACACTCTGAGGTTTGCCATTGTTTGTTCAAAAACTTTCTATTAGATGTGAGGATTGAACTCGGGCACATACTTCGCACGCTTGACCACGGACGTCACACCTACGCGTATCAAAAATCTTTGTAAACGGTTAATCATTCTATAGAATTTAGTTATCCTCAGTAAGACAAGAGCCTATTATAATATTGGAATCATAATATTCACTAGCTTGACAAATAAAATAATCATTTCGTAAACGAAGTTTGAATTTCTTACGAATATGAACTCTTTGAGTAATCGTCAGCTCAGTTCTATCGATATTGTTGGGTATGCTGAGAACATAAGTAGCAGTTAACGTGGGAAGGCTTATGAGCACAGTATCAGATGTTCTACAGTCAGCTTAACATATCTCAAAGGGAGGTACCCTAGGACCTAACTAATTTCATTAAATTTCAGTATATATCTACTACTCTATATGTTAAGCCTTTTGACTGAGTTTCATTAAGGTTGACCTACATGTTTTACTGTTTTGTCTAGCTTTTTGACAAAGTTTCGTTAAGATTGTCCTTAATTTTTTATGCACCTCACATACAAAATCATCTAAAAATTTAAAAGTGGTCTAGCGTGCTCTTAAGAACTGAGCGAATTCAACAATTTTTGAAATTCAATTCAACCTACTGAATTCAACACTGGAACAGAATTGCAGTAAGTACATATTTTCTGAACTCTATTTTATTATTTTGTGAACCTAATAAAATCGATATTCTTAAAAAACCCAGAAAAAATGACCTAAGAATGATGACAGATATTATACCTACCAAAATTGAACTAGGCTGTCCTCTGATCAAAAAATACGCAACCAAATTGATCATGTTTTGATTGACGGAAGGCACTTTTCCAGTGTACTAGACGTACGCACGATCCGTGGGGCTAACATAGACTCGGATCATTATCTTGTTGCAGCCCAGCCAAGATCCGCACACGTCTGTGTGCATCTAAGAATGCTCGCAGTCCTACGCAAAGAAAGCTAGACATTGACAAGCTGCAGTCAAAACGGACGGCCGAAGCCTTCGCTACTCGACTCGCACTCCTGCTTCAAGAAAGCACTCCTCCGATCGACGCTATAAGCTCACAGTGGACACACCTATCCCACTCTATGATTATGGCTGCCGAAGAGGTGATAGGCTAACACCGCCCACGCGGAAACCAGTGGCACGACCAGGAGAGTCACAACGCCACTGCAGAGAAGGACATCGCCTACAAGGCTACCCTGCAGTCGGTTGTAACGCGTGCTGTTATGGAGCGATACCGTGAGAAGAATAGGGAAGAGAGACGCATTTTTAAGCGAAAAAACAAGCGGTGCATGAGCAAGTGCATGTCGACAGGAATGAGACTCGAAAATTTTTCGAAACAATAAGATGCCTGGCTGATGGTTTTAAGACCGGAATTTCTTCCTGCAAGGATGAAAACGCGAATCTAGTGACAAATATCCAGAGTACACTGATATTATGAAGCGAACACTTCTCGAGTTTTTAAATTGACAACAATGCCGCCAATGGAGATGACCTAAAAAAAAACAAATTGGCCATTTCAGTCCTTGAAAGCACTTTGACCGAGCTTCTTATGATCAATTGTGTTGTGTGTGTTATTAAATGTTTCCAACACAATTGACCGAGAACTGGACCTACATGTTTTATGCCGACTCCGAACCGAACGACTAAAGTTCGTGTTCTCAAGAACACGAACGACTAAAGTTCGTGTTCTCAAGAAGCTTTGCATGGCATTATTTACTCTCTGAGGTTTGCAATTTTCTGCAGAAAATCAGAAAAATTTGTTATTGAAAAATTTTTTCGTCGCGACTCGGGATCGAACTCGGCCCCAATTTTGAATGACAGCTTTGAAGTTTCGCTGCCCGACTGAAAAGAGTTCTTAACAGCTCGGCTTAAAAAACAACAAAGCCGCAGGAGCCGATGGCCTACCATTCACAAGCTTCAATGCATGCACAAGCTTCTATGCAAAATATGGTCGGAAGAATGTATTCCAGATGATTGGAACCTCAGTGTGCTCTGCCCAATTCACAAGAAAGGCGATCCCACCATTTGCGCAAACTACCGTAGGATATTCCTTCTTAATATCGCATATAAGGTCCTGTCGAGTGCATTGTGTGAAAGACTGAAGCCCATCGTCAACCAACTGATTGGACCTTATTAGTGTGGTTTCAGACCTAGAAAGTCCACCATCGTTCAGATCTTCACACTCCGACAAATCTTGGAAAAGACCCTCGAAAAACAAATCGACACACACCATCTTTTTGTCGATTTCAAAGCTGCCTTCGACAGTCTAATAAGGAGTCACCTACACTCCATCATGTCTGAATTTGGTATTCTTGCGAAGCTAATACGTCTTTGCAGGATGACACTGAACAACACCAGCAGCGTAGTGAAAATTGGGAAGGACGTCTTCCTTCCGTTCGATACCAAGCGAGATTTCAGACAAGGTGATTCCTAATCATGCTACTTTTTTATTATAGTTATGGAGAAGATCATACGAGCTGCTGACCTGAGACTCAGGGGCACAATTTTCTTTAAGTGTGTTATGCTGCTGGCGTATGCTGATAATATTGAGATCATTGACCACAATACGTGTGAAGTAAGTACAGCATTCTTCGGGTTAGAAAAAGAGTCAAGTCGACTGGGTCTTGCAGTGAACGCAGATAAAACGAAGTATCTTGTGTCAACAAACAAACAGTCCCAGCGTCTTGGAAACCACGTCACTGTTGAAAACATCTCCTTTGAGATAGTGAAGGTCTTTGTTTACCTGGGATCCAGCATTAACTCCTCCAACGATAATAAGATTAGTGGCGGTAGACCGTTCTTTTAGGAACCGTGTTGCTGCTCATTTAGAAGTGAGAAGTGAGACGTTTTAGCTTGACTCAAATAATTTTTACCAAAAGTTATAATTATCAATTGACCGTTTATCACCATTCCTTCAATTTTTGTAAGATAGGATATTTACCAATTAAAGATTATGTATAACGGCAAAAGAATTTGGTCCAAACATTGCATCAAAAAGCTTTCAGAAGCTTCAAGAAGGTCCGGTCCTGATCTCTTTAATTAATTCAAGTCTTTTATTGCAATAGAAATTTTTTTCTGCGTTATATTTAAACTTTTAATCGTAACAGTTGAGCTGGGAGAAAAAACTTCAAATTGGGTTGATGGTTAACAAAAGGCCTCCTTGAATTTTTTTCAGCAAATAAATTGCTGATTTCATGGGGATTGGAAGAATTGACATTATCTTTAAACATAGACGATGGATAGCCGCTTGATTTACGCTTCATGTTAACAGTAAGCACTAACATTAGTAAATATTAGATCCAACCATCAGCAATTTTGATTTTGTACAGAAGACTCTTGCCACTGCCATAAAAGGTAGGCTTGAGAGAGAATTGTGATAATTGATATAACACTGAATTAAACACAACTACCCACTATGAAAAGTTATCATCCCTTAATAGATGCTTGACACATACTTTAAGATTTGGAGACTATGACCTTATGTTTGCAATCGTCATTTGCTTTTTTGTATGCAACTGCTACTACGGGGGTATTAATCTCTTGTTCACTTACTTGGGCAGTGATAAGGCAGGAATCGTCGTAGCTTCTTTTGACAATGAAAGAGGAATATGGAGAAATGGAGAGAGTTTATGGAGACATGAAGGAGTATTTTTTCAATTTTTCAATTATTTTCCTTTCTATTTTGCTTTGTTCACATCGTTTTGCGGCTTCCCGTACATTACCTAAGGTTATTAGGAAAAAATGAATCGCTTAGTACACTCAGAAAAAAGCTTATCGGAATATGATAAAAAAGACATCATATTTAGAGAAAAATGGTATAGACTTTGCTCCAGAGAATGCTATTCTCTAATTTCGATACTAAAAATTCTCTAAAAATGGTAAAAAGATTCCATGAAAAAGAGAAATATATCGTTTTTTGAGAAAAAACTTTTTATTTTTGAGAAAAGATTTGTTTTTATTGAAGAAAACACTTCTCTTAGTGAATTTTTTATCAAAATATAAGAAAAGTTTTTCATTTTCAATAAATTTTTCACTATAAATGAGAAATTTTTGTGCGAGAAAAATACTTATCATTATCCTTATCCTTTACCTAGAAGTAAAGAAATATTTCTTCGAAAATGTGAAAATTTATTCTAATTTAGGAAAATTTTATTTGAAAAAGAGAAAATTTCTGTATCGAAAATAGAGAAATTTTTTACCGGAGCAAGGTATGTGTTTTTTTTTCAGTGTAGATGTGCGCGCCTATCTGCCAATAAAATTATATTTCCTAGACCTTTTAATATGCTGACATTAAGTCTTCTTCGGGCTTAAGGTATTCATTATTATAACGCTTATGACACTTGATGAGTTTGCTAAAGGAGTCTAGCTAGTTAGTATATCTTCAAATAAGATCTTTCAATTCCAAACTGTTATGGAAAGAAATATGATCAAGAAAAATTCACTTTAGATTCCTGATCAGCTTCCAATTATTCTCAATTTTTGTTGTCAATTCGAAATACTAGGTCAAAATTTATAACTTTTATTAATTTTTTTTTTAATATTATAGACTGCTATTTATAGATTCTGGCAACAGAGAAAACAAAAAAAAAAATGCACTTATATCGGCGTTTTACAAACAAAATTCGACGTAGTATTTTAAATGTATTTAAATGTGTACAAAACGTAGCCATAATTTATAAAATTATTTATTTTTTCGGTAATTTAAAAAAAATTATGAATTGAAAGAATTTAATAAAAACTCATTCATAAGAAAAAAGAAAATTGCTTTTGAGTTTGAAATATTAATAAAAGCTCAACAAACTTATATTTTTATTACTATATTAGTACATAAAGAATTTTAATTAATAAATAACATTTATTGTAAACAAGTACATATTGAAACTTTAGCATTGTAAAACATAAAATTTTTAAAAAAGTTTTTAATAAAAACCACTACAAATCCAGATTAACTACCTTAAAATTATTTTTGTCAACATAAACAACCATAGAAAACCTCTATATTTAAAGCTTAATACATTAAACTATAACAATTTTTCTTTTATTTATACTAGTTTTTAGTTGATTGAATACATAACTTATTATTAAAAAAATACATTAATTGTTCTTATAAACACAAATTGTTTTAAGCTTTTGCAACTAGAAATAAGCAGCTTTTGAGTATTTTCTCTGCATGTTAACACAAACCAACACCAAACTTCGTATTACTACTAAATTTAAAGCTTTTTAGCGAAATCAACTTCACCACATTATCAACTTGAACAGTAGCTACTAAGCTTTTTGTAGAAGCTTTTACACGTAGTATTTAATAATTGCAACAACAACAACTTACCACAATTTTTCTCATCAGAGTAGTCGGAGCAATCGTAAATATTATCGCATAGTTCGCGATATGGTATGCATTGGCCATTATCGCATTGAAACTCATTGAATTTGCAATAATCGCCGCCTGATGATTTTATTTATTAGTAGTTTTGTAGAATATAATATTAATAATAAAAATAAATCGAATTATATGCAATTAATCATGGATAACGATAAGAATTGTAAACAAGCATGGCAACGCCTTGTTTCGACGTCAATCAAATGAAATTTAACATTATTTTTAACAACAACTACGTAGATAAAGTTAAGCATAAAAATGAAGCACACAACACAAAAATTGAAAGCGCGCCAAAATTGCAAGGGTGTGGCAACGCTGGCTGCTATTTAAAATTATTGAATGAATGCATACAAATAGTGAATGATATAAATAGCTAGACAAATGATGAATTAAATTTATGAATATTTATATCACGACTATGTTTTAATAAGCTTGCAAAAACAACAACTGTAACAGCGTCTACAGAAATAAACAAAGCTTTGAGTGGAATAGAAAAAAAGGCTGTCAAAACTTAATGAAAATGTCATTCAAGACAACTGAAAACAGAAAAAAAAACAAATATTTATAATAATTTGCAGTCGCCACGTTAAGTTGTCGGCGCATACATTTTGATCTCTATTTAAGTGTGTGTGTGTTCGTGTGAGTGTGTGTTTGTCGCTGCATCTGTGTGATATGCTAATATATCACACAAGGCGAATGCATAACAAAAATTGCAACTAGCTAGCTGCTTTTTGATATGGCAAACATGTGTTTGCAACTGAGTACAACAACAACAACAACAACAACAAGATCAAAATGAAATCAAATAAGTTAGTAAATAATAATAAAACTAAAAAAAGTAGCTACAATTGCAAAGTAGAAGATTTTGCCGCCGCCATGACAGGCAAATTGCATAGAAATGGACAGTTACACGGACAGACAGCACGCTTGGTTATATGCTACACTGTGCAGAAATATTTGGAAATTTTATGTGAAAGAAAATATTTCGAAATATTTAAAAAAAAATTAATTAAATTTTTTAAGCTTTTAAGTTTGATTTCTTCATTGTTTGCAAGTATTTTGACAAAATATATGAGCTTTGAGCTTTTTGAAATAGTTTATTTTTCTTTAGTTTACAATCAAAATGAATAAATATTTCAAATATTTTGGCCTAAGCGAGCTTTTCACTTGACTTATGTAAAAACGCTTTACTTTAAAAGCCTTTGATTACGAAATGTTCTCCTGTGAGTTGCTTGAAAATTGTTTTTTAGAGCAAAAAGCTTTTTGTGATAAAAAGTTATTTTAAAATTTATTTATATTTAAATTTAAACAACTTAACGTGAATTTTCAATTCTCCTTAATGCTTAAAAGCTTTTTGAAGACTTTAATATGCTGTTTCTGCTTGAAAGCTTTCTATTGAAGCTTAAAAGCTTTATTTTTCTTATGAAATGTGTTTAAGTACGAAATGTTCTCTAGTGAGTTGCTTAAACATTGGTTTTTAAGAGCAAAAAATCATTTCGGTGATAAAAAGTTAAAAGTTAAACAAAAAACTATGAAAAACTTACAAAGGGTTCAATAAAAGCATGTAAAGTTCCGTTAGTTGAAAGCTTTTAAAAAGTCAGCCAAAAACTTTTCAGAATTAAAATTATTTATAGCTTATTTAAACTTAGAGCTTTTGTCATTTCATCACAGATATTGTTCATTATTTATTTGTTTAAACTTTGCAAAGTTTTTCCCCAAATCTTCAAAGCTTTTTTAAAACATTAAAGTGTTTTATAAAGCCTAATAATGTTTTTTTAAACTTTAAACTTAAACTTTTCTATTTAAAGCTTAAATGTTTTGCAGAGAAGTTTATAAAGTTTATCTGCTTTAACGATCAAGAGCTTCTTATTTAAAGTTTTTCTTCAAGGCTTAAAAACTTCTTTAAAATTAAAAAGCTTTTCTTTGAAGCTCTCTTTATAAAGCTTTAATGTTTTCAAAAAAATTCTTGAAAGTTAAACAGCTTTGTCTTTAAAGCTAAAACGCTTCTTATTTAAAATTGTTTATTTGTTATTTTTGGCTTGAAAGCTTGTTTAAAATTTAAAAGCTTTCTCTTTAAGCTCAAGCGCTGTATTTTAAAAGCTCAAACGCTTTTGAAAGCTTAAAAATTTTTACAAAAGCTTTTTTGCTTAATAGCTTTTTATTTTAAGTCTAAATATTTATATTTTAGGCTTGAAGACTTATCATTTAAAGCTTTTATTTAGGGCTTTTTGTAAATCTTAAATTTTTTTTTATAGAAGAATATTTTAATATAAAGCTTGAATTCATGTAAACCACTTAAAAGCATTTTCTGTACAGCATTAGGGAAAAGCATAAAGCTTAAAAGCTTTATCTTGAAGCTCAAACGCTTTCTTGTTAAAACTAAAACTTTTTAGAAGCTTACAAATTTCTTATATAAGCTTTTTAGCTGAAAAGCTTTTTATTTATACTATAAAGATATTTATTTAAGGCTTAAAGGTTCTTTATTTAAAGCTTTTTATGAAGCTTTAAAGCTTTTTGAAGGCTGAACTATATTTTTAATATAAAAAGCATTTTCATGCAAAAATTGAAAGCTTTTTGAGCACTTAAAATATTTTTCTTTAAAACATTAGAAAGAAAGCATAAAGTTAAAAAGCATTCTCTTCAAACTCAAACGCTTTCTTTTTAAAGATCAAACGTTTTTAAAAGCTTACACATTTTATATGCTTAGAAGCTTTTTATTTTACCTTGAAAGATTTATCTTTCTTGATATCTTAGGTTAAAGGTTTTATATTTAAAGCTTTTATTATGGCTTAAAAGATGTTTGAAAGCTTTTTGATTTATTTGAAAAAATATTTTCATATAAACTTTTGAAAACACTAAAAAAGCTTTTTGAACACTTGAAAGATTTTTATTTTAAGCATTTGAGAAAAAGCAAAAAGCTTGAAAGCTTTCTCTTGAAGCTTAAACGTTTCTTTTTTAAAGCTTAAACAATTTTAAAAGCTTAAAAAAATTTCTCAAATGATTTTAGCTGAAAAGCTATTTATTTTAACTTTAAAGATTTATAATTTGAGCTTGAAGGCTTCTTATTTAAAGCTAGTATTGAGGGATAAAAAGCTTTTTGAAAGCTGAAGTAGTTTTTTAATAAAAATATAATTTCATATTCATCTTGAAAACTATTTGAATACTTAAACGATTTTTCTTTTAATCATCAGAGAGAATTTGTAAAGCTTTAAATTTTTTTAAAAACTTTTTAGCTAAAAATTTAATTATTTTTTCGTTAATGATTTTGCTTTTATTCTTGAAGGCCTTTTATTAAAAATTTTTATTTTTAAGTTAGGATTTAAAAGCTTTTTAAGGCTTAGATGTGTTTTTTATCTTTTAAATATTTTTATTTAAAGCATTACAGAAAAAAAAATACAGCTTAAAAGCTTTCGCTCAAAGCTTTCTTTTTAAAGTTCAAACGTTTTTAAAAGCTTTAACATTTTTTAAAAAAAACTTTTTAGCTTAAAAGCTATCTATTTTAACTTTTACGATTTATATTTTTGGCTTGAAGGCTTTTTTTTGAAAGCTTTTATTAAGTGCTTAATAGCTATTTTAAAGCTGAAATGTTTTTTAATTTAAAAAATATTTTTTTATAAGACTCCAAAGATTTTTGAACACACAAAATAATTTTCTTTAAAGCATAAGAGTAAAAGCATAAAGTTTAAAGGCTTTCTCTTGAAGCTCAAAGGCCTTTTGTTTAAAGCTCGAAGATTTTTTTTTTATGTTTTGATTGAAAACTTTGAAAATTTATATATTAGTCTTGGAAGCTTTTTATATAAAGCTTTCATTAGGTGCTTTAAAGCATTCCAAATTTAAAATATTTTCATATAAAACTTAAAAACTTTTTGAATACTTAAGTAATTTTTCTTTAAAGCTTTAGAGAAAAAGCATAAAGCTTAAAAGCTTTTTCTTGGAGATTAAAGGCATTAATTTTGAAGCTCAAATGTTTTTAAAAGCTTTAAAATTTTTTGTAGAAAGCATTTTAGTTTAAAAGTTTTATATTTTTACTTTTAAAGATTTATATTTAAGGCTTGACTGCTTTTTATTTTGGGCTTAAAAGCGTTTTAAAGCTTATGTGTGTTTTTTAACTTTGAAACATTTTTTAGTTAATTCTGGAAAGTTTTTTGAACTCTTAAGAGGCTTCTCTTTAAAGCATTTATGAAAAAGCATAAAGTTTTTTCTTAAAAACTTAAAAATTTATTTTTTAAGGTTTGTCTTGAAAGCAGAGAAGATGTTTCTTGAAATGTAAAAGTATCACTTTAACGCTTAAAAGCTTTTAAATTTAACATAAAAACCAAAATATTGTTATAGCTTTCAAGCCTTTGCATTATAAATTATATTTACTCAATATTGAACTTGAAAGCTATCTAAATAATAAGAAAATTAAAATTTTTAATTTTTTATTTTATTTTTAAATTTTAATTTAAAATCAGTTGACGTTTTGAATTTTAAAAAATTTTAAAGCTTTTAATGCAAAGCATTTTCAAATTTATCGCAAACTTAATTAAGTTTTCGAGCTTTGTAAATAATGAGAAACTTTAAATAAATATTTTTAAAGCTTCATTTAAAACCAGCTGAAGTTTTTAAATTATATAAAGCTTTTAAAGATTTTATGAATTTTAAATTTTGATACGTGAAAGCCACAAATTCCTTATATGTTTTGATACTTCAAAAATATTAAAAGCTTTTTGGAATGCTCTTTGTATATAAAACTGGAAACTTATTTTTTCAGTGCATCTAACTACTGAGTGACTTGTAACTGGAGTTGATTGTATGTGTTTGAAACGTTTTTGTAGTGTTTTTTTTTTCTACTTATGTATCTCAGACACTCTCATGGAATGCGTTCACAATAAAAAACGCTTGCGGAATATTTAATTGCACGGATTTAGTTTCCTGGTGAGAGATTAAACTTAAATTTTTTTTCGTGACAAGCTTTCTGCTGACAATCTATTTAACTATTGTCTGAGAAAATTATTTTAGAAATAATATGCAAGTATTTTTATAAACAATGCGAATAGCAATGCACAGCTTTAAAGCACAATTTTTGAACATCGAAGGCAGTATTGGTGGAATTTGAGAATTTGTGTAAATGTGAAGCTATGTTGGGGTTTGTCTGAATTCAAGAATATCTCAAGGGTAAGAGATATTGCATTTTTAAATGTTAGAAAAAAATCTAACATAATGTTTAGTCTTAAATAAAGCTTTTTGTGATTTTGTATTCTTTTTAAAGAACGTTGTTGGTATTTTAATTGAAAAAACATATGACAATAAAAACAATTATTAAACAACTCAAATTAAGAACTTTTTTGGAAGCAGACGTGTTTTTATATTAATAAAATAAAGCTTTGGAAAAGCTTGGAATCTTACTCTTATGCCTTTTATTAATCAAAGCTAAAATTAAGAGCAAGCTTTTTGCACAACTTAAAAGAGTTAGCTTCAAAGTTTTATTTTTTTGCTGAAAGCTTATTAAAATTGTTGTACTTAAGTAGAATGAGAGCTACACAGAATCGGAAATGATGAGTTCAGTTTGCATGCAGACTTACCTTCAATTTTTGATGATTAATGAAGCTTACTTAAGCTTGATTCTTAAGCTTATTTTATGATGAGTTATATACAAATATTATATACGATAATTTAAAGAAGCTTTATGTTATAAACTCGTGAACTGCTCACCATTGCATTGACGCTCATCGGAAACATCCTCAGGACAATCGATATTTCCATTGCAGCGCAAATCTTTGGCAATACAGGTGCCATCGTCACATTGCCACTTGTCGTAGAGACAAGCTTTTTTGTTTTAAATTTTTTTTTGTGACATATTTTCAGACATGATGACAGTAGTAATGATTAGCAACACATAGGCATGACATATGAAGTTATTGTAGAACATTTATATTAAGAAAAGCCAAGACAAAAGAGAGAATATATAAATATATACAATGTTAGTATAAATTACTAAAGCTTAAGTTAATGACACAAACATACGACATCCTTCCTCATCCGAACGATCATTGGGACAATCGACTTTGCCATCACAGCGGTTTGTTATGGATATACAAAAAAGATCATGACATGTAAACTTGCCCTTTGAACAGTAATACTTGAGTTTGGGTATTACTTGAGGTTTGCAAATTTATTTATATTTTTTAAATGAAAGCATGTGAAAAGTTGAATTGAAAAAAAAACCAACAATTAGAAGTTTTACTTGAATTATACAATTTTGGGCAGAAATTTATAGAAGCTCATGAAAAGCAATGTAACCAAATTTGTTGTAACTTACTTCCATCGCAACGTTCTTCATCATCGCCATCTTGACAGTCAGTCGCACCGTCACACAGTTGCGACTCACTGATGCAACGCAAGCCATCGCGACACTGATACTCAATGCTGCTACATTCCGTAGCTATGATGCAGGCATTTAAGTAATGGTGATGTTTTTTTTGTTTTATTTTTTTCGTTATTGTTAAACCAAGGGCAGGCACAAGCGGGTTAGTTTTTGATATCCGTTGTTAGCATTAGTATTTTTATTAGAATAAGATCATTGGCATAATTAGTAATGTTATAATTGTAACAGTATTAAAAGAAGTTATTGTATTAATGTAAGTAATAAAGAACCAAATAAAGTTCTAACTTAAAACAAGAAAAATTAAAAAAATTATAAATTAAAAAATAAAATTATAATAAAAGAGGCACTAAAATCTAAAAAATAAATATATTAAAATTATTCGTTAAACTTTCCAGCTTTTGTAGCTTTAGAAGTTTAGTAAATTTAAAATAAATAAACTTAAACATATTATTTACAAATTTAACCGCTATGTAAAAGCATTCAGTGGCTTTTGGTAGAAAGCTTTTTTAAAGCTTTTAGTTACTTTTAAAACTACAAAATAAAACTTACGAACTTATAAGTAGTTAAAATTTAAATCAAAAAGTATAAATAAAAAAAAAATATATAAAAAAAACTCAGCTTTTTAAGCTTACCACAATCATCCTCATCTTCGCCGCCTGGACAATCACGTCGGTTATCACAGCGTTTGTAGCTTTCAATGCACTCACCGGAACGGCATCTGAATT
Source organism: Tetanocera ferruginea (assembly GCA_958299015.1). Classification (NCBI taxonomy): domain Eukaryota; kingdom Metazoa; phylum Arthropoda; class Insecta; order Diptera; family Sciomyzidae; genus Tetanocera; species Tetanocera ferruginea. The sequence continues at coordinate 110,994,981 of OY282643.1, read as the reverse complement.
GTGTGGATGAACATTCTGCAAAAGTAAAAATGTGACAAACATAAGTAAAAAAATAGAAAAAACTTTTTTTGAAATTAATAATTTTAAAAATACTAAATATAGCGTGAAGTTTAGTTAATAAAAAACTTATATAAAAAAATTGTTTTTAACTAATTATGTGTGAGTAACTCATCGATACTTGAAAGTTTGTTCTTATTTTGCAAAAAAAAATTATTTTTTAAGCTTTTGCTGATTTGTTAGCAAGTATTTTAAAGAAAAAAATATGAGTTTTGAGCTTATTTAAGCAGCTTTTTTGAGCTTTTTTAAACTTTTTTAACTCATTGTTTAAAACATGATTTTAAAAATTCTAAATATAGCGTGAAAGTTAATAAAAAAATTATATTAAAAAATTGTTTTTCGGCTAATTATGTTTGAGTTACTTTTCGATACTTGAAAGTTTGTACATATTTTGCCAAACAAATTTTGTTTAAGCTTTTAAGCTATTTGCTGATTTGTTGACAAGAATTTTTAGGGAAAAATATGAATTTTGAGCTTTTTTAAGCGGTTGATGTCTCCAAGTTTACAATAAATATTAACAATTTTTTAAATATTTTGACCTAATCGAGCTTTTCACTTAAAAACAAACAAATTGGCCATTTCAGAACTTGAATGTACTTGACCGAGCTTCTTATGATCAATTGTGTTGTGTGTGTTATTAAATGTTTGCACACAATTTATCGAGAACTGGACCCACATGTTTTATACCGACTCCGAAAAGCTGAAGTTCATGTTTTCATGAAGCTTTACATGGCATTTATTACTCTCTGAGGTTTGCCATTGTCTGCAGAGAGGTTGTGAACGATCAGAAAATTTTTTATTGAAAAAAAGTTGTCCGCCAATGGGAATCGATCTCGCGCTCCTGGCATGCAAGCCACAGCCTTAACTCGCATGCTACGATCGCAATACTTATGTAAAAAGCTGACATGAAAGCTTATGAAAAATATTGGTTACAAAATACTGTCTAGCTAGTGAGTTGTTTTAAAATGGTTTTTTTAACACAAAAAGCTTATTTTATAAAGAAAAGCTACAAAAATAAAAACATTTTTATGAAAATGTAAAAAGCTTATAAAGATTTCTAATGAGCTTAACCCGAAATCTTTTCGGAATCAAAACACTTTATTTATTTATTTATTAAAAACTGAAATAAAGCTTATCAAAAATCTATTTCAAGCTTTTTTATACTTAAAGAGCTTTTTTACTCGAATCAATACCTCACAGATTTTCAGTTTGGACGTTGAAAATTTGTTTATTCAAATTAAAAAATTTTTAGAAAATTTTTAAGTGTTTTAAATGCTTAGTTTTTTCTTTTAAAGCTTAAAATATTTCTCCTCTTTCTTATGATAGTGTTTGATGCTGTCTAGTGATTTGTTTTTTAGAGCAAAAAAAGCTTTTTTATGAAGTAAAGTTAAATAATAAATATTTTTTTGTGAATGAAACAGCTTATAAAGATAAGTGAAAGCTTGTAGTGTTGCACTTATTGAAAGCTTTAAAAACTCGTCCAAAAGCTTTCCGGAATGAAAACACTTAATATATTTTTTTATGGTAAACTGAAATATAAAGTTAGAGAGCTTTACAAAAAATTTTTTATAACAAATAAACATTTTTAATCAACTCCAAGTTTAAATTTTAACAACTTAACGTGGATTTTAAATACTTCAGAGATTCTTATTTTTAGCGTTGAACTTTTTTTTCCTTAAAGCTAAAATGCTCATTAATGCTAACAAATTTTTTTGGAAACTTTAATATACTTTTGATGCTTAACAGCTTTCCTTCTAAGCTTAAAAGCTTTACTTTTCTTATGAAAAGTGTTAAAACACGAAATATTCTTTGAAAATTCTTTCCAAAATAGAGCAAAAAGTTTTTGAAAAAGCATGATCAAAAGCTTACAGAATAAATAAATGTTTAATAAAGTGCAGACAGACATATAAGAATTATGGAGATATCTACCAAAAGCTTGCAAAGTTGCATTTGTTGAAAGCTTCTTAAACTTCTACCAAAAGATTTAAAGGTTTAAAGCTTTTTATTATTTCTTATGAAGGGTGTTTATTTACCAAATGCTGTCTAGTGGCTTGGTTGAAAAATGTTTTTGGAGCAAAAAAAGTTTTAAGAAAAAAAAACTTAGCAAATAAATAAATTTTTAATATGATGCTGAAATATTTATAAGACTTATGAAGATTTTTAATGAAAGCTTGTAAGGTTGCGTTAATTGAAAACTTCTGAAGCTTTTTTTCAAAGGTTTTCTGAATTAAAATACATTATTTATTTATTCATGATAAACTGCTTTTTCTTATAGTTACAACTTTCAGTCACATCTTCTCAAAAAACCGTTTGAAGCTTATTAAAACTTACTCGAGAAATCAAGAACTAAAGAACTTAACTCGAATAACCAATTCCTCCGAGATGTTGTTCGTTATATATTTTTTTAAGTGTGGAATATTTTTTCCGTAAAGCTTAAAAGCTTTTAAAAATTTTGTGTGTTTTTAAAGCTTAAAAGATTTATGTTACTGATTAAAAGTTTTATATATAAGCTTAAAATCTTTATCTTAAAGCTTTAATGCTTCCTCTTAAAGCTTTAACGCTTTCGATTTAAAGCTTAAAACGTTCCAAAGGATTCAATTTTAAGCTTAAAAGCCTTTAATATAAAGCCTTAAAGCTTTCTTTTAAGTCTTAAAAGATTTTATTTGATAATCAAATATATTTATACAAAGCTTGTTAACTTTTTTTTTAACTTGAAAGCTCTATCTTTAAAGCTGAGGTATGTTTAGAAAGCTTTAACTTAAGAGCACTAAAGTTTATTATAGCATAAAAGTATTTTATACAAAGCTTGAAAGCTTTTAACTAATAATTGTAGCTTGTATCGCCTGTGGTTGAACTTCGACCTATATTTTGTTTGTCTATTTATAATTATTTTTATGCAGCATAAGCGAGAAGGTTTAAATAAGTTCAAGGCTATAACGTTTAATTGATTGGAGATAAATAGTGGCTTCTTTCAAACTAAATTGTTTTTTGAATTTTTATAATTTTTTAAAAAATTGAAAAACAATATTTAAAAAATCAATTTTTTCCAAAAAATCAAAGGGGGTGGTAGGTTACAATGTCTTGGTAGGAGACCAAAGAATTTTGCTCTTGCAAACCAGCCTTAATTTTTTTATGGCGCGAAAAGTTTACTAATTTAGTGTCAAGATAAAATGAATCGTTTATTTCAGAAACAACATAAGTAACTCAAATTGAATTTTACAGGAATAAAAAAAAAACTGTGTAATTCACAAAAAAAATTTGTTTTAGTAAAAAACGAAGAATACGAGGCATTGCTTTAAGCAGAAGGAAGGAGTACACTGAATGTGTGCATTTTTCTTAAATTGTGGGATTACCTTTAAAGAAGCGTTTGCAACAAAAAAGCTATGTTAAAAAAAAAATTGATTTATGTTGTTTCTGAAATAAACGATTCAAATAAATTCATTTAAAATGCGCTTAAGACTACAAAAGAAAATAAAAATTACTAATTTGAGTTTTTCTCTGTTTACAACAAAAATCATTTTTACACCATATTTTGAGAAAAGATAAAGTTTTGTGGTCTCTTTTAAAAGGCATAATTTAAATATAAAAATTAAAGTAACAATAAACTTTTTAAACATTTGTAAAGCTAATTGATACGACTTAAAAAAAAAAAGAAATAAATGAAATCTAGCCAAAAATTGAAGAGATATTGGCTTCCTAATTCAGAACAACAAATTTGAGACAGTTCTATTCTCTCTCTTGGCATGTGGTTGAAGTACACGCTGAATAACTGAAGACAATATTAATAAAGTTTATAAAAAAATACTGGTTAGAGCTTTACAGCAATTGTCATACCATTTGAAAGAAAACTTAACAAAGTTTTGGAAAGTTTTAGAAAAATTGGAAAACCATTCAAATTTGACTTGACATTGACATGGAAAGTCTAACTTTTGAATTTAAACACCTTTTTTTGCAAATTTACGATTTATGAATGCAAAAAAAAAAATTTTTTTGAGAAAACTTTAACTTTTGAAAAAAACTTAAATTCGACCTTCTCAAAAGCTCTCTTCCAAAATAATTTTATATTGATCAAAATTCGAGTTTTTTCTCTCTCTCTCTTAGCATTTCGTTGAAGTACATGCTATATAACTGACGATAATATTAAAAAAATTTATAAGAAATACTTTTTATTCGAACTTCACAGCGATTGTTTACCCATTTGGAAGAAAATTTATCAAACTTTTAGAAAAAATAAGAAACTTTGTAAAACAGTTAAAATTCGACTAAGATATTGACATAGGAAGTCAAAATTTTTAATTTAAAGCAACTTTTTTTTGCATATTCGACGATTGATGAATGCAGAAAACTAAATTTTTTTTACTTTTGAGAAACTCAAATTCGACGTACTCAAAAGCTTGCTCCCAATACCATTTCCTATTCATTATAATGCAAGTTTTTCTCTCTCTCTCGGAATTTTGTTGAAATACGCGCTTTATAACTGACCACAATATTAAGAAAATTTATAAAAAAAATTAATATTGGTTAGAGCTTCACAGCGATTGCTATCACATTTGAAAGAAAATTTAACAAAATTTCAGAAAAAATTAGAAAAATTGGAAAACCGTTAAAATTCGACTAAGATATTAACATGGGAAGCCAAAATTTTGAATTCAAAACTTTTGAAACCTGTTTTTACATTTGTTTTTACATTTGTCGATTGAAGAATGCATAAAACTAAATTTTTGGAAATTTTTTTTTTTTAAATTAGGGTGCATCCTTCCTGACATAATTCCAACCCTTCTGAGGAAGAAAAGAATGTCGATACTGGTTGAACTACGGAAATTAAAAATAAATTTTTTACAAAAGTGGCGACTGCTTGAAAATTTTGGTTTGATTCCTTTTATATTAAGCAAAATATTTTTAAATTTAATATTAAAATAATTATAGTGCTAACAATAGAGGGATATATAAAAAGGGGCTCGCACCAAATTTTACATAAATCTGTTCATTAGATATTGAGAAAGCACGTCTGACGTATTCGAAAAAGTAGTTTCGAGAAAAACGTGTTTAGAGATTTAAATTTTCTAAGTTTTTTTTATTATTATTTGATTGTAAGTATGTATTGTTTAAACCTGGATCACTAATCTATGTCTGAGTTGCGTTACAACTAATTTGGGTGTCTTCCACCCACAAAAGAAATTTTTAATAATAAGGACATCATATCTTTTACCTAAGAAATCTGGTAGTTTTCAATAAATTGCAGATTATTTTCGCAATTTTAGAATGTTTTGTTATGAAAAGAGTGGCTTTTTCTATGAAAAATAAAAAATTTAAAATTAGTTCATGTTTTAATGTAAAAAAAAACACGTAAACCCAATAAGTTTTTAAAAAAGCGTTTCATACTACAGTTTAAGAGCTATTAAAATATTAAATATACGATTGTAAAGCTGAAATTATGCCGAAAAAAAAAAAATTCTATAAGTACTTTTTTCTCTTTAGAGCAAATTTCCACCTCAAAAAGATCAGCTAAGTCTATATAGTTTTCTCAGTAATATTTTTTGTTTTTTTTTTTTAGCTTGAACCAACGCTCAGGGGATGCCCCCTATTAATGCGAAAGCATTGTGTTTATTCGGAAGATGGGTAATAGGCTAGTTGGAGGGTGTAAAGATGGAGAAGTGACGGTGAACATTTGTTTTGAATTTACACAGGTCAAAACTGCCAGGAAACACATCCGCAGGGAGATTATTTCACAATTTTATTGTGAGACGAATTATCACGGTAATGCGAGGTTCTTTTGGGCAACAAGGCAATACTGTAGGGATGGGCTAGGTGAGCTGCCCGAGTGGACCTGGGAAATACTCGAGCTGGTGGAGTCAGGTCGTGTACCTCCCTTGAACACTTCCCATGGTAGTACCTGTATAACAGGCTTACTGACCCAACATTGCGTCGATGACCAAGAGAATTGAGAGATGATGAAACGTTATCATCCCCAATTAAATATATCGCACGGCGTTGAATTCGGTCCAGAAGCTCCAAATAATATCTTGAAGCCCCTGCCCAAATGTGCGAATTGTACTCCATTTTCAGCCTGATATATGAGGTATAGATAGTGCGTAGATCAGTTGAAGTGAAATATTTTTTGCACCGTTTTAAGAAACCTAGGCACTTGGCCGCTTCTTTCGACACATCGAAAATATGATCATTCCAACGAAGGTCGGATTGAATCGATATGCCCAGAACGTCAAGAGTGGCTGACTCCGCAATATCTATACCATTCATATTGAGGGGAGCTAAAGGGCAATCCATTCGCTTGTGACTTAACAAACAACACTGGGTCTTGCTTGCATTAAACTCTACTCTATTAGAGACCCCACTCGGAGATTTTTTGCAAGTCATTGATGAGTGAGTCACTCATATTTTGCCTCTTTCTCTCAATCTCCGAAGAGCTCGGGCGTTTTTTGAACGAATATGAATGACAAATGCTGCTGTCGTCAGCAAACGAATGGATTGGGTTATGAGTTGATAAAAACCGTTGATAAAAACCAAAAACAAAGTAGGAGATAGGACTGAACCCTGCGGTACACCCGCATCGGTGGTGTGTTCTCTGGACGAAATGCCGTCAACCACGACACGTAAGGATCTATCCTTTAGAAAACACGTGATCCACCGAGCAAAGTTTGCTCCGACTCCAAATGCAATTAGTTTTGACACGAGTGCTTTATGCCACACACGATCAAACGCCTTTGAAATATCTAGAGCAACGACGTTGCTCTCGCCAAATGATTGAACGCATTGGTTCCATTTTTCGACGAGGAACGCCATTAGGTCACCAGTAGAGCGTGCCCTGCGGAAACCATATTGACGATCATTGAGCAACCCTTTTTGCTCCAGATAATTCATTAGGTTGAAATTAATAACGCTCTCCATAACTTTAGAGAGTGTAGAGCATATTGCAATGGGTCGGTAGTTCGCAGGGTTCGTGGCATCGCCCTTTTTAGGTATTGGTTGGACATTTGCGACCTTCCAACAAGATGGAAATACTCCTGTCCTGTAGGAGATGTTGAAAAGGTTGCGCAAAGGCCGAGCAAGAGTAGAAGCACACACTTTAAGCACAAGTGGTGGTATGCCATCAGGACCAGAGGCTTTATTTACGTTGAGTTTTGCAAGGACCCTTTTAACCGCTCTCGTTCGAAAGTAAATCTCCTGCATTACAAAAGGTTTACCCTCAATGAAGGGCAGTGGCTGATAGCTAGCCGGGATTGTGGAGTTTTGTGCAAACAGTTTAGCCAAAAGGTTCGCCTTATCAGCCGAGTCAGTGAAGATTTGGTCATCTTTTAAAAGAGTTGGAATCGACGAAGATGTTTGATTCTTTACTCTTTTAACGAACGACCAAAAGTTTTTGCTCCCTTTGGGGCAGAGAAGAACCTGTTCTCTTAAGCGAGTTTCGTGAAGAAACTTTTCGCGCTCTAAAATTGCATTACAGCGATTCCTAGCCTCGATGCGAAGTCTTTTAGTATCAGCATTTTTGTTAGAACGCCAATTCTGAAAGGCTTCCTCTTTGGACCTAACTACAATCCTGCAAGTCTCATTAAACCATGAGTGATCTTTTGGTTTAATGCTTCTCATCTTATTGGGGATGAAAGACCGCATTCCCAATAAAATAATTTCTTGTACCATAACTGCCGCGGCATTCACATTTCTGTCAGCGAAACATAATTTCCAATTGAAGTTGCGATAAAAATTATTTAGCGCAGACCAATTTGCTTTATCATAAAACCAAGCAATCCTCTTCGGGGCTTTAGGCGTAGAGGTGCAGAGGTTAGAATATGAAAAAGCAGCGGAGATGGTACCATGGTCCGAGTTACCAAGAGGTGCGTTGACAATCACATCATATTTTTCATGATGCGAAGTCAGAAAGAGGTCTAGGATTTTATGGCTTTGCACATCATTTCGTGGGAAAAAAGTTGGTTCCTTCACTAGTTGAATCAACCGGTTCGATTCAGCAAAAAGCTCAACATATTGACCTTCAGGTGTTATTTGGCCAGAATGACATAACCAAACCGGGTTGTGGACATTAAAATCGCCGGCTACGACGATTTCGCTGTCAGGGAACAACCCCAAAATGTGCGTTATCGCATCAGAGAGGGAATCCAGTTTGTTAAAAGTGGGCTCCCCCCCTAGATTCGGGCTTCTATACACGTAACAGAAATGTAGCATATGCGAACGGACCCTGAATCTCACCCACATGGAGCTAAACTCCGGATCGGCTACGGTCAGACTCCGTTCGCACTGATAGGCTACATCTGTTCTAATATAAAGGGCGATGCCCCTATGCAGAGAAAACAATGGCAGTAAGTGATACCCAGGTATATGAAAATCCAGTGGATCTGCATCCTCACTCACCTGGGCCTCACTTAGTGCTATTATTTGAGGCCTATGTAGAGTACAATATGCGTATACCGAGAAGAAATTCGCTCTCAGCCCACGTACATTGCTAAAATCCATGCGAAAATGACTCGACATTTTCTCACAGTGTAAATTCGAAACAAAAAAAAGGTATAACAGGTAATTAGCTACTGCAAGAACTATCGTCTATAGTTTCCATAATCGCGAAGTTGCGTTGCTTTGAAGGACATACTGTTATTGGATATATGTGTCCTTATCAAATGTATTTATCACTGTTAGATCACGTTGTCTGAGTATTGCTACTAAGCTTCCTGGGTGTAATTCACCGAAAAAAAAGTATTTTATAACTAACCTGGGTGGAGTCCACCCAAACACTTCTTGTTTTAATCGCGCTGACACGCTTATATCTCGGAGACCACTAGAAACTGAAAATAATTGAATTGAAAATATTGAATAGAGATTAGATTTTGACTGTTAGTCCGTCACACAAGTATTGCATTAGAAACCTTACATAGAAAGTGTGACTGGGTGGATTCTACTCTAAGATAAGAAAAATATCTTATAAAAAACTGGCTTGCAAAAACATTCCTAATATTTTTAAAAAAACCACCCAAAATTTGTACCCTACACTAGAATACCTCCTTCACATAGTTTTGGTGTTTACAAACTTATTGTAAAATTTAATGAGGAATTGTTTTGTCATACCTTTTAACCCTTTAATACCTTTAGCGCCTTTGTATATTCCTTTTTCAATCTTTTCAAAAGAAGTTATAAGTGAAGAATTTATAAGAATATTCTATGAAAATGTTCTTTATACTATTTTACTATAAGTCACTTTGATTAACATTTGTCTATAACTGAGTTCTGTGCAGAAAAATGGCAAACTTTTATTTACCTACTTAATATTAAAAATGTAATTATCTACAGAAATGTGTATAACATACTTTTAGGAACTTTTTAAAATTCTAAACTTAAAGTATAAAAAAAAACTAAGTTTTTTCTTAAGCAGCCGCACTATTAAAAATAGGCAGGATCTATTAACTACAACTCCTGTAGCTGGTAAAACTTATCAAGTTTTCATAAAAACCTATTTAAGTTAAAAACTCATGCTAGTGTACTCTTCAAGTAGCTACCTTAACTTGCATACTATCGGCCATAAAATAAATGTTTAAAAAACAAAAAGAAAACTCAACTGTTGCAATTTGTTTTATGTTCGAACTATGAAGCTTATAAATTAAAGCTTCAGTTCAACACTTCAATGCTTGCCAACATTAACCAGCATTTCTCACACCGGCATAACGAAAGGCTAAAATAAAAACAATGAGAAACAAATTTTTTTTGCAATATTTTCAACCCTAATTCAATTTGCTGATATATTATTTACACGCTGCATTATCGTGTTTGGATTACCGATGGCTCACCTAATCCTGCATCCTGATATTGTGCCACCACCTACCTACCTACATGCCCAGCGGCTGACACCCCTTAAGCTGCCATTACGTTGCCTTTTGATAAATCTTAAGAATAAACAGAAGCTGCTGGTAAGCTGCCAAAGCAGCAAAGAAGAAGAAGAAAAAACAAACGAATAAATAAAATATACAAAAAAAAAAATTATTTCAAAAATAAAATAATCCTTTACAAGTTTTGGCATAAGCATGTTTTTTTTCTTTAATTTTTATGCATAGCAACTTTGGCTGCAGAGCAGCAAAACAAACAATAAGCAAACAGCAACACCAACAACAAAAACATACCTGTTGCATACATTAAAGCAGTTCTTTAAACGTAGACTGCTTTCAGGCTATTGTTAGTTTTTTTAACCGCTGCTAGCTTAAAGCTTTAAAATTTAAGTCAAATAAACTTAATATTTTTGGCAAGTTTACATTTATTAGGCTATAGAATACGCCCTGCCTTTTTGCAATTAGCTGCCAACCGGATGCAATTTGAGAGTCGTGACGAGAAAAAAAAGGATGCCGACTTTAAAGTTCAACCCAACATTAAGGATGAAAGCAAAAGTTTTTCGTTTGAAATCATTTGACAGATTTTCCGGTCAAATTTACACACTTGAAGTTTATTTGAAAAGTTTTTGGTTTATAAGACTTATGATGATTTGTGTTGTTGTTGTTGTTGTGTCTATTGTAGGGTGTCATATTTGACACGTTTTGAGCGCTGAGGCTTGTTGTTTTGATTTGCTTTAACGCATGAAAATTGAACTGAGCAAAAGCTGCTGGTATGCCGACATAATTCTAAGCAAAAAGCTTTAAAAAGAACAAACTGCATTAAGAACTAAGAAAAGTATTGAACAGCAAAGAATAAAAAAAGAAATCAACAAAATTAAATTTCAAGAATCAAAAAGTAGTTACAACGCTTTATATAAAGCGCCTGAAAGTTCTTGAGCAAGCTCAAGTGCAATAAAAGCTGCTAATTTTAAGCTTTAAAAATAACACCTTAAGCAAAATGCAACAACATGTGTCAATTGAATTTTCAAGCATTGCTTGGAAAGCAACAGCAAAAAAAAAGATAGCTAAAGAAAGCTGCAAAGCTAAAAATAAAATTGCTTTAAAGGACTAGAGCTTAATTACAAAAGCTGCTAGCGAATAACAAAACACACTTCTTGACAATGTGTTTGCGCAGCTTTTTGTTGTTGTTGTGTATTTATATACTAATTAAGGTTGATTTTTTCCCCCTGTAAGCTTCAAAGTGTTGAAAATCTGTTGAAAGCTAAAGAAATAGATAAACAAATTTGGAAAAGGACATTTTTTTTAATGCGATTTTTTCTCTTGCCAGCACAGAACACCCAATAAAATTTTAAATTTAAATTTAAAAAATTTAAAATTGCGCCAAAGAATATGCTATCACAATGAACTACATTTCAAGTTCGAATAAGTTTTACAAGCGCAACTCACAAAAACACTGTTTTCTTTAGTTAATGCACAGCAAAATAAGAAATAAATGTATAAAAAATAAATAAACAAGAAATGAAGACTAAAGAATATCAAGTTTAACTAATTAGCTTAACGCTGAAAAGCTTTTTATGCAAAGATGTCTTCAATTTATGAAATTTATTTACGCTATTTTCGTCATATTCGCCAGAAATTTTTAAAATTTAGAATGAACTCCAAAAAGTATGTAATTTAGGAAAAAATGTTCGCTCTGTTTTTAAGTAAATTTCTTTCAAAAGATTTTATTTTTTACTGCTAAAGTTCCTTAGAAGTGCTGCTTACTATTTAATAAATAAAAGCCTTTAATAAAATAACTTTTAAAATGATTGATATTTAATCTTATGTTTTAATACGATAACACAAAACCTGAACCCATTTTTTCTCAATTTATAGAAAACATATTTGAATGAAACTTATATAATTTGAAAGGTACTTTAGCATAGATGCTAAAATTTCTAGTGGAGTGTTTTTTTGAAATCACGCTTTTTTAACAATATGAAATTTGGTTGGGAGAGAGAGCTTTTGATTTGGTCGAATTTGAGTTTTTCTTAATTATTTTATTTTCAAAAACTTTAGTTTTATGCATTCATCAATAGTGAAATTTGTAAAAAAACGTGTTTTGAATTAAACATATTTAATAACCATGTTAATATCTAACTCGAGTTTTAACGGTTTTACAATTTATCTAACTATTTCTAAAAGTTTGTTGAATTTGCTTTCAAATGTGATAAGTCTGTAACAAAAAGAATTTTTAATAAATTTTCTTCATATTGTCGTTAATTGCTTTCTTGATTTCAATTCCTTGAATAGGCTTTTCTGATCAATAATTTTTTTATGCAATTAAATCAAAAATTCAATTCATATTTTTGTTAATTGTTTAGCGTGTACTTCAACCAAATGTCAAAAGATAGAAAACAAACTGTCTCAAATTGAAGGTTCTGAATTGGGAAGCCAATATCTCTGCTATTTTGAAATAGATTTAATTTATGTCTTTTTTGTATTTAAGTTTTATTAGTTAACTTAAAAAAATATTTAAAAAAATTTACCGTTATTTTTACTTATATTTAAATTATTTCTTTTAAAAATTTACTTAAAAATTTGATTTTTCTTAAAATGAGAAATTTTATGGATAAACATTTTTTTTCGTTGTACAAAGAGAAAAACTCAAATTTGCTGTTTTAATTTGCGTTTAGATTTAATAGAGAATTGAGGTGAATTTTTTTCTCTTAACAGTAAATTAATAAACTGTTCGTGCCATCATAAAATTAAGACTATGATTTTTTGTAACAAAATTCCATATATTAACAAGTAAAAAAGTCTAAAGTCGGTCTAGGCCGACTATGAAATACGCTAAACCCACTTTTCAAAAACAAAAAAATTTTTGTAAATATTTTTTTAAATGGGCGTGTCCGTGGGCGGATGAAGCCTATATTTTGTATGCATTGAAATGTTGATGAAAAATTTACACATACCAAGTTTTATTCCTGTAGCTAACAGTTAATGCCTTTATTGTACTTTCGCTATGGGAGGTGGGCGAGTTCACGGACGGATTACTCCCAATTTTTGAACACACATTAGTTTTGGTATAAAATACATACATACCAAATTTAATTTCTCTATGACAAACATAACCTTATTTATTGAGTTTAAAACTTTTTGGGTTGTATGGGAGGTAGGCGTGTCCGTAGGTGGATTACGTCCATTTTTCAAAAACATCTTTGTCTTCTCATAAAAAACATACGTGCTAAATTTTAGCTCTGTAGGTTAAACAGAGGCTTATTTATTGCGTTTTCAATTTTTGGGTTATATGGGAGGTGTCCGTTAGCGGATGACATCCATTTTTCGAAGACATCTTTGTGTTGGTATAAAACACATACAAATCAAATTTTATTGTAGTTGGCTAATTATGAGCTGAGTTATGCAGTTTTCAATTTTCGCGTTGTATGGGAGGCAGGCGTGTCCGTGGGCGGATGATGTCCACTTTTCAAAACCATCTTTGTTTTGTTACAAAAAACATATGTGCCAAATTTTAGCTATGTAGGTTAAACAGAGGCTTATTTATTGCGTTTTCAATTTTTTGGTTGTATGGGAGGTAGGCGTGTCCGTAAGCGGATTACGTCCATTTTTCAAAACCATCTTTGTGTTGTCATAAAAAACATATGTGCCAAATTTTAGCATTTTAGGTTAAACACAGGCTTATTTATTGCGTTTTAAATTTTTGGGTTGTATGGGAGGTGGGCGTGTTCGTGAGCGAATGACGTCCATTTTTCGAAGACGTCTTTGTGTTAGTATAAAACACATATATATCGAATTTTATTGTAGGCTTATTATGAGCTGAGTTATGCAGTTTTAAATTTTCGCGTTGTATCGGAGGTAGGCGTGTCCGTGGGCGGATTCCAAAAATAAAATTCGGTCGAATTTCGATCACGGGCGATACTAGTATAATAAAAGTAATGAATTAAAGCTAAAATAAATTAAAAAAACATCCCAGAATTTTTCTAAAATCGGTTCTTTCGTGAAGTTTGTAATATAAAACTCTAATATTATAAGCATTAAAAGCTTTTTTTAAAAAAAAAAAATTATTTGAGCTACAGAGAAACTCGAAAACTTATGCAATATTTAAAAATGAAAAGTACATGTTTCGAATAAAGCAACCCAACAATTACTAACTTTATTTTATCTTAAATACTTCTTGAATAGAAATTATTCAGAATGACACATTACCGATTAATTCTAAATGATACCAGATCATATAAGATCAGTTCAGAACTCTTTAAATAAAAGCCGTAGGGATGTCTATAAGTTTTTTAAATTTAATTTTTTTTATAATTTTGTATTTTAGTAAATATTCTTAAGATTTTAAGAAAAAAATTTCATGGAAAAATGTTTACGGGTTCAAAAGTTACAGCCGGATTAGTCAGAGCGCATTTTTTCGCAATTTTCGCTGTTTTTTTCTCTGTTCACAAACTTTGAGGTTAGGTGTGTGGCTTAGCATGCTTGGAGCCCGGGTTCGATCCCCAGCCGCGGCGAAAAGTTTTTTTTAAAAAAATTTTTCTGATCGGTCACCACCTCTCTGCAGACAATGGCAAACCTCAGAGAGTAAATAATGCCATGTAAAGCTTCTTGAGAACATGAACTTTAGCCGTTCGGAGTCGGCATAAAACATGTAGGTCCAGTTCTCGGTCAATTGTGTGCAAACTTTTAGTAACACACACAACACAATTGATCATAAGAAGCTCGGTCGAAGTCCTTTCAAGGTTTGAAATGGCCAATTTGTTTTTTTTTTCACAAACTTTGAACGCGCTTATCTCGAAACCATGTTTTTCGTACTGGTTGCGGCACTAGCGGATTCATTTTTTGACGAAATTTTTTTTTTGTATTTTTTTAAACTTGATTCGCTATCGTTTGACACTAGCTTTTTTTAAATTTTGTATCGATTTTTTATGAATTTTTAAAGTCAATTTTTTTTCGAAAAAACATACATTCAAATTTGAAACATCACCAAAAATTGAAAAAAAATTTTAAAAATAGCTCCTGCCATACGAGAACCAATTTTGTTAAAATTTAAAAAAGTAATTTTTTTTCCAGATCGGACCGTTTTTGCGACTCCCAGCGCTGCAACCACGAGGCCCCCTTTTTTTTTCTCTGCCGCCAGTTTGGAGCTCTATAAAACCATGTTGGAGTGAAAAATATATTTTTTTGAATTTTTTTTTCTTGTAATTTGTTCAATTCTCTACAATAATAAAAAACAATTTTGGAAAAATGTTTGTTTTTGCCTAAGTTATGAATTTTTAAAATAAGGTTTGTTTTCTCCTCCTTAATCTATAAAGCTAATACTTTTCAGTGTTTGGGCTCCGATAGTTGAAGTCTTATAGAAGTCTGTAAGAAATAACTTGAAAGACTCAGCGTCTTCGCTGGAATGCTCTTATAACACAGCTCTCTTAAACTACTATGAGATAATGTGAAAGAGAACAGAATGCATAATCTGTAAGCTTATTACTCTTGCTGAAGATAGTTATAAGGACATTTTTCGTCCAGTGCCTAACTCTTGAGAATTGTTGCATGGGAGTTGCTTTTAATGACATCTGTTCAGTTTTATTTGAAACTCTACAATAATAATAGTTGTGAAACTCGTGTGAAATTTATCACAACATGTACGTTAAAGTAGTACTCTGTTCCACTAAGTAAGGTACTCGCAACATTTTCTTGGCATGGAAAGCTTTCTGAGAACTTAAACTAGTGGCTAATCCATTCGGAGATGGTATAAAACATATGTGTATAATATTTGATGCTGCTTATAAAAGCAGTTGATATGTAGAAAAACATAGAATAATAAAATCTTTTTCAGTTAATTCAAAGAAACTTTATTCTAACATGGATTTTTTTTTAAAACTACTAAAACAAAAATGTATTGACACAGTAAGACTTTGTGACAAATATTTGTCTTTTGTAATTTGAATTTTGAACACATCTCATCAAATGAGTTGACATTTTGTATAGTTTAGGTTAGGTAGGGGCGGCAGCCTATGTAATAATTATACCAGCTCACTTAGACCAGATTGGGCCATTGTGATGCCGCAGCATACTTGGCTTTCAATCCCTATGGAACCACATGGAACTGACACTTATCGCTGACAAGTCATCAAACTCATCGCAGTAGTAGAAACCGAGATTGCTATGACGCCTTTTGGCGAGCGTGGAGTAGAAATATAGAAGATGAGGTATGATTTCTTCCTCCTCTTCATCTCTGCAGCTTCTACAGCTTCTACTGCCTATCAGGCAGTGCCCTGTTATGACTGCCACCAGATGGATAGATCTAACCTATTCAACTAGAGCACCTGAGGTTAAAAGACCGCCATAAAAGCCTAGAAGTCTTTCAGGTAGAGAGTTCAGCCCATCTTATGTTGGCTTTTAGTTTAGTTTTATCGCTGAGCAGCAGATTGAGAGAAGTTAGCGGTATGTCTGGTGGGCTCTGAACCACTGATGTTGCCAGTGTACCGTTTCTAGCGAGCTCGTCTGTCTTTTCATGCCCTTAATGCCTTCCTAACCAGGTACCCATATTAGGCTGATACTAATATGCATGGCATTCTTTGGGTTATTTATTCCAATGATTTGATCGCAGCTTGGCTGTTGAAAAATATAAAAATTTCTCGCTTTGAGACTACGTTCTTTGATAGCCATGATGCAACCTCTTTTATTGTCAACATTTCAGCTTGGAAAACGCTACATTGATCGAGAAACCTACAAGCAAGGCAAACCGCTAGCTCCTTTGATTAGATCCCGTAGCCTACTTTGCCATTTAGTTTTGACCCATCAGTGTAGAAATAAAGACCGCGTTTCCAGTATGATCTGGTAGGGATAACGTACCATATCTCCCGTCAAAGGATAGCGAGGGTTTGCAGTAGTCAGTCCTTATTGGAATAAAGTTATACCTCTTCCCTATGGATGCATGGCCTGTTTCTTGACATTTTCATACCCCGAGTTCTCTTAGCCTAATTGCTGAACAGGCTGCCATTTGATAAGCAACCAAGTTAAGCGGAAGCAGGTGAAACATGGTTTCCATAACAGCAGTCGGTGTCGTACTCAGAGCACCGCTTATGCATATATATGCCATTCTTTGAACTTTTTGGAGTTGTTAAAATAGGTCACCTTGCTCAAGGCTGGCCACCATATTGCAATTCCACACATAAGTATAGGTCTAATGACCCCAGTGTACAGCCAGTGAACAATTCGGGGCGCAAAATCCCACCTAGTCCCTATGGCTTGTTTACATGTGTACAGCGGCACTGTGGCTTTTTTAATTTGCTCTGAAGTGTTCAACTTCCAGGTGAGTTTCCTATCTAGAATATATCTTAGGCATTTTGCATTATCTTTGAGAGATAGTACAGAACCGTTTAGACGAACTGGTGTTAAAGACGGAATTTTATATTTCCTGGTCAACAGAACCAGCTTTGTTTTCGCCAGACTTACTCCAAGACCACAGGGCTTGGCCCAACGATCTATTTTGCAAAGGAGGTTTTTGTAAGGTAAACAATGCTTTTGAGGAACATTTTGTCATCTCAATATTATTTTGAAATATTTATTATTTTCAAAATTTAAGTACAGAGGTTATAAATCTTTCTACGACTTACAGCTTATTATTAAATATTCGAACGCACCGGATTGAAATTTTCATACAAAACATACAAGTACTTATATGTATAATTTATATATGTGTTTTAAAATTGTATTCTTCTGCCATTTGCATTACTTTTCTGACTTCTATTATAGCCAACAACTAACTGGCTTACAACATTTCACTACATTTTTAAGTACAATATTTTCTTGCCTCAACAGCATTTTTTACGACTTCTTAATATCCTCCTTTCATGCCAGTTTTTTAAGTCTTTATTTATTATGCCAAAAAATGAAGCAAAAGTTTTCGGAGCAATTTTGCGGCCTTCTGTCGATTATCCTTTGCACACTCACAGCTCAGAACTTCAGTGAATCATTAAAGTCGAAGTTCAACTTACTTGCAAAAAAGAAAATATTTTGCTGTTTATTGTTATTTTTTAAGCACGCGCATTTATTCTAAATGACAACAAATTTAAGTCAAACAAAAACAAATACACAAGACAACTAAACTGCAAGCGCGTTAAGAAAGTCAAAAGTTTTTGTCCAAAGTTCTGCATTTAAGGAAAATGTTGCAATTCGTTTGCTTGACAGTTTTTAACTATTCGCGCATTGCGGATATCATCGACAAATTTATACCGTTTATACAATAATAGCGCGGCAAGGATATTAAATTTGCATGCCACTAAAACGATGGCAAACAAATGATTTGCTGCATGTTCTGAATAATTCGAATGCAATGATTGAGTTGAAAGACATTTTTTAAAGTAAATTTTAAAAGTGAATATTACACAATGTTTACAAGTAAGTATATATAAATGAATATATCAAAAATTAAAATCAAAAATGTAACAATAGTTTAAAAAAATTTTTAATAATTACTGATTTTTAAAAATAAAAAAATTCTTTGACAAATTTTGAAAAATCTTTATTTAAAGTATCATCTGCAGCTTTTGCTAAAATACTTTGCAAGCGATTTAATATAATTAAAAATATAAATTTGTTACTCATAAATTTTACAAAAGCTTAAATTTGCACTTTATAAACATTTGCGATTATCATACAATTCAAAACAAAAGATGTTTTCGTTGCAAACATTGAGAAAGCTTTATATTTAGTTATTTATTCGAATTTGAAAAAAAAAAAATATTATATGAAAGGACGTGAAAGCCAAAAACATAGAAAAGATATAAAAAAAACAAAATAGCTTAAATGTACAAAAAATTAATAATTGTCTTACTATTCAACCTAAAAACTAGTCCATTGCAAACATTGGTAAAGCTTTATGTCAGGTATTCCAATTTCACCGATATATAGTAAGTTTAGATGAAAGCATTTGAAGTTCCAAATATTTCCAAACATGAAAAATGCACTATTTGAGCTTAAACATAGCTTAAACTTCTTTAACTATTTTGAAAAAATATTGTTTAAATTTATTATTTATAAAACAACCACTGAAAATGTAGGAATTTCAAAAATTTTTTGTAATCATTGCATTTTCCACAGCGAATTTTTAATAGTTTCCGTTTGTAAGCAACATACAAATATATTTCTTAAATCAAATACTCAAATAATCAAGTGACTTTGTTTAAAATTAAAAACTTTATGAAAACGGAATTTTTCTCAATCTCAATCTCAAATTTAATGGAGCTTTACAATTTTAAAAATAAAATAATTAAACGTTAAATGAAGAGAGTTGATGAGCTTATTGTTATAAGTTTCAGAACATAAAAACGACTTTGAGCGCCGAAAAGCTTGTTCTCTCAAACTTTTTTGTTTATTATTTTTTCATTGAAAACCTTGCTTCATTACTTAACCAATAATTAAGGTATGCTTTCTTTATATTCTACACACAAAAAGTTACCTATACACACGTGTTAGAAATTCAAAATTAATGAAAAACAAATACAATGAAAACAGAAAAATTGTAAGTCAAACAGAAGAAAAAACCACCAGAAAAACAGCCGCCGTAATGCTATTGACAGCCACCTAGCCTTAAGCATCTGATTAACTCTTCGTGTTTTGCCTCTAAAATTTTTTTTTTATCCTTTTTAACATTTTTTTTTTCTGCTATTATTGTATTGTTTCGGCTGCCACATTGAGCTTTAAGCCATGTAGGCAAGTTGCCAAAAACACAACACAACAGCTTCAGGTGGGCTCTCGAAAAATAAAAACTTAATTTGGCGTTTGCCAGAAAAAAGCGCAACAGTCAAATTGTAAATGGCTACAAATAAATAAATAAAGGCATGAAAATAATATTGTTTGAAAAAAACAGAGCGACGAAAAGTAGTCAAAATATGTAAGATTAAGCTTCATGTGGCGAGACATGAGATATATGTTACATATAGAAAGCTTAAAAGAAAAACCATGTGGAGAAAGGCATTGTTTTAGTTACAAGAGCAAGTGTACTTTAAAGTCTACAGCTATGCGAGGTTAAAAATTGGCTAGAATGTCAAACTTTTGACAGTTTAATATAATAATAATAGTGCATAATATTTAATTGATTTATTATTAATTGAAAAGCATATTTCTATGGGACATTAGTTAAAAATCGGATAATGATCATTTCATGAAATAATTCTGGAAATTTTTCAAAATTTTCCAACTTGACACAACTTTCAATAGTTATGACATAGTGCGACAGTTCTCAATTTTTTGCAAAAATACACTTATCTACCACCGAATTCTGGTGGTGAAATTAATTATACATATATGTGTCGACAAGGAATAACCGCTAAAGTCGAGTTAGGACAAACTGAGGTTATTACTTTCATTGCGAATTTTTGCAACGAAATACACTAGTACGCAAATTTGAATGGTTGTACCTTGAAAATTAAATGTTTGAGGCTTTCAAATCTAAACAGCAAAAGTTAGGGTACCGTGAAATAAGGTAGAAATTTAAGTTTTAAAAATGCTCTCCTGAAATTTTGAAAATGAGTTTAGCTGTTATTCCTTGTCGACACAGATATATCGCCGGTTTTTCTAAAATTTATGTTTAAGTATATTTTGATGGGTTTTTTTCTAATATTTTTATATGAAGTTTCAAAAAAGCACCCCTAAAAGCAAACATGCCTTGCAAAATTTCACTATAAGTCACAGTGAACAACATGTTAAACAGCCTTATTCTGGAGATTGACAATTGTAAATTTATTGACAAGCGCAAAACTCTCTTATTTTTAAATAAAATTGAAAGCTTGTTATTCTAGTTATTCTCTCAATATCAGAAATGCTATGGATACCAACAAAAAATCATGTAAAATTATTTGAATTTTCAAATCTATTTACGTTAAAAACTCTACCAACAAATTTACAATTGTCTCTGTCAACAATTTACAATTATAATTTGTTTTTTATATTTTTATACTTTTATATTTTTATATTTTTATATATTTATATTTTTATATTTTTATATTTTTATATTTTTATATTTTTATATTTTTATATTTTTATATTTTTATATTTTTATATTTTTATATTTTTATATTTTTATATTTTTATATTTTTATATTTTTATATTTTTATATTTTTATATTTTTATATTTTTATATTTTTATATTTTTATATTTTTATATTTTTATATTTTTATATTTTTATATTTTTATATTTTTATATTTTTATATTTTTATATTTTTATATTTTTATATTTTTATATTTTTATATTTTTATATTTTTATATTTTTATATTTTTATATTTTTATATTTTTATATTTTTATATTTTTATATTTTTATATTTTTATATTTTTATATTTTTATATTTTTATATTTTTATATTTTTATATTTTTATATTTTTATATTTTTATATTTTTATATTTTTATATTTTTATATTTTTATATTTTTATATTTTTATATTTTTATATTTTTATATTTTTATATTTTTATATTTTTATATTTTTATATTTTTATATTTTTATATTTTTATATTTTTATATTTTTATATTTTTATATTTTTATATTTTTATATTTTTATATTTTTATATTTTTATATTTTTATATTTTTATATTTTTATATTTTTATATGTTTATATTTTTATATTTTTTATTTTTTTTTTATTTTGTATATATTTTATATTTTTTATAGTTTTTATATTTTTGTATTTTTTTATATTTTTTATATTGTTTTTATTTTTTATATTTTTATATATTTTTGTGTTATTTTTGGATATTTTTTGTATTTTTAATATTTTTTGTTTTTTTTATATTATTAATAATATATTTTATATTTTTTATATTTTTTATATTTTTTTTATATTTTTTATATTTTTTGTATTTTTTATATTTGTTATATATTTAATATTGTTTTTTTTATATTTTTTTATATTATATTTTTTATATATTCTATTTTTTATTTATTTAATATTTTGTATTTTGTTTTTAATTTTTTTTATTTTTTATATTTTTTATATTGTTTAATTTTTTATATTTTTTGTATTTTTAATATTTTTTGTATTTTTTATATTATTATTTATAATTCTTGTATTTTTTATATATATTTATACTTTTTATTTTTTTTTTATCTTTTATCTGTTTTATATATTTTGTATTTTTTATATTTTTTTATTGTTGATATTTTTTTTATTTTTATGTTTTTTTTATATATTTTGTATTATTATATTTTTTATATTTGGTTTTATTTTTTTGTATATATTTTATATTTTTTATATTGTTTGTATTTTTTATTTTTTTTATATTTTTTTTTTATATTGCATAGTTTTTATATTTTTGGTATTTTTTATATTTTTTATTTTTTTTTATATATTTTATATTTTTTTTTTTTTAATTTTTTTTTTATATTTTATATTTTTTTATTATTTTATAGTTTTTATATTTTTTTTTATTTTTATATTTTTTTGTGTTATTTTTTGATATTTATTGTATTTTTAGTATTTTTTTGTTTTTTTTATTTTATTAATAATTTTTGAATTTTTTATATATATATATACTTTTTATATTTTTTATTTTTTTATATCTTTTATTTATTTTACATTTTTTTTTCTTATATTGTTTTTATTTTGATATTTTTTATATTTTTTATATTTTTTAATTTTTTTTTATATTATTATATATTTTATATATATTTTTTTTAAATTTTTTATATATTTTCTGTATTTTTTGTATTTTTTGCATTTTTTAGTTTTTTTTATATTTTTTACATATTTTATATTTTTTATATTTCTTATATTTTTTATATATTGTTAATACCTTTTATATATTTTATATTTTTTAAATTTTTTATATAATTGATATATTCTATATTTTTTATATTTTTTATATTTTTTTTTTTATTTATTTTATATTTTTTATTATTTGTTTATATATTATTTTTTTAATATATGAAATATTTTTGTAATTTTTCATGTTTTCAATTTATTTTTAATTTATTTTATATTTTTGATAGTTACATTTTTTTATATATTTTATATTTTTTATATATTTTTTTTTTATATATGTTATATTTTTTATATATTTTATATATTTCATAGTTTTTATATATTTTATTTTTGTAATATTTTAGATTTTTTTTATATTTTTTGTATTTTTTATATTTTTAATATTTGTTATATATTTTTATATATTTTTATTTTGTTTTTTTTTTTTTTATATATTTTGTATAATTTAGAATTGGTATTTATTTTAAATGTTTAAGTTTCAATGTTTTGTGTGTCTTATATGTTTATATGTTGTATCTTGTATATGGTTCATTGCTATATAGTGTGTTTTATATGAGTTTTCAAGTTTTTCAAGTTTAAATTCGATGTGCATATTGAAATTTTCTATGTTCGTTGAGTTTTACATATTTGCAATGTTTTGTAGGTTTTAAGTTTTATGTGTGAGATATGTTTTATAAATTCTTATCGTTTATTTTTTAAAGGAAACTCATTTTATATACATATTATAAACAAAGTTTTTGAATGCCTTTAAATTCGATGTTTTTTCACTTAGAAAAAAAAACATATTGGCTATTTCAGCCCTTGAAAGAACTTTGACCGAGCTTCTTATGATCAATTGTGTTGTGTGTGTTAGTGACCGATCAGAACATTTTTGATTTTAAAAAACTTTGCTGCATGTGGGAATCAATCTTGCACTCGGGGCAAGCAAGCCACACACTTAACACGCATGGCAGGATTGCCACACGTTTTTCACATATCAGTTGTTTTTTTAATCGAGCCTTGAAATATGAACACTTGCATTGTACTTATATTTTATGAATATTTATAGCAATGCAATTATTTAGAGACATTTAAAACATTAAAAAAATATTCTATGTTTTTCTATGTTTTCTAATTGTACAGAATTTTGTCGCAAATTTTCAGAGCAAACTGTACCAAATGATCAAAAATGAGTTATTGTGTGCATTTTTCATTCTATGTTTTTATGATTTCCGTACAATAAATAAATTGAAGTCAATTGAATGTTTCAATTGTTTAATTTTATTTTTTGCATGTTAAAGTAAAAGTTGTTTAAGGTTATACTTGTTTAAACTTAAAAGCTGTTTATGTTTTTTTTTAAGATTCGAATATAGCTCTTAAATTCTTTGTCGATTTGCTATGTTTGTAACTTATTTTTTTGCACTAACATTACCCAGTTACTCCTTCAATCAAGACACTTAACTTGTGTCTTTCATAAAGTTTTCTGATTACTTCATGCATCATCATATCATCAAAAATTTATCCACAAAAACATCGCCAAGCGGGTGTCAAATTATGACAAATGCTTGTTTGCATTTAAGTTTCATTTCTGTATTTTTGCGGCTTTATTAAAACAAATTCCGGCTGCCACAGAAAGCAAATGTTTTCTTCTTTTTTTTTTAAAAATTTATATTTGCTATTGTTGCACATGAAAAAGACATCAAGAAAAAGGATGAGTCAATGAAACATAGATAAACATTCTGACATGCGATGTTTTGACTGCAGTCGTGCTGTTATTGTGCGACTTGGCTGCATGTTGCTTGTTGGTTGTTATTATTTTTGGTTTTTGATGTTGTTGTTATTGTTTAGCATGAGTATGATTAAAAAAGTTGTAATTGAATCGTCACAAGTTTTAAATATTTAAAAAAGTACAAACAAAAAAAAAAATCGAATTTCGTGCCATGTCGGCACATCTTTAACGATTTTAATCCTCTTTTTACCCAAGTTATTTAATGTTGTATTGTGCAGTAATTGCATGTTGTTGTTGCTGTTTTATCGTTAAACATGATTTTGCTTTTTTCAAAATTTATAATTATTAATTTGCAAAGTAATTAAGTTTCAAAATGCAATAGTTTTGCTAAGTTTGTGACGACAATGTTTTAAGCTATGCTCTAGCTTTGCTATGTTTTATGTATTAATAAGAAGCAAGGTTGTATTGCATTGTGGTTGTATTATTCTATGTTGTTCAAAGCAAACTTCATTATATCTCATCATCAAATTCTCTCTTAAATTGATAAGTTATTTTTTAAAAGCTTCATAAAATTATATGTAAAATATTTAAATCTCACACAAGTCTGTGACATCTTTTTTGATACCAGCTGGCAACACTGGCCAGCCAATGAAGTGCCCACACAAAAATCAAAAGTTAATAAAACTTTTCACTGTTGCCGGTGAGCAAAAATTGCACACAAATAAACATCCATAAAAATTTATACAAAATAACAACTACAAACTGACGCAAAGACGACGCCGATACATCGCATGTTCAGCAACATTGCATTGGAATGCAATAATATCCTGTCGTTAGTAATTCTGTACGCCTGGCATGAGGTCCCATTTAAAGAGACTTACGCGATTTACGACATCACTCGATGATATCCTTAACATTTGCCAAGACTTCCGCTTAAGATGAACGGAAGTTGTGTGCAAGCAAAGACAGCAATAATAGCAATAACAACAACAACAATAGTCACAGCTACCACAACCGGAAGTAAAGCATTGAAATATTGCAGCAACCGCAAAGTTTTCATGTTCAGACATGTTGTTTTTTGCTGAAGTACGCGCAAAACCGGAAGTGTCAGCGTCATTCGAAGGACCTTTTAACAGGTTTTCAGCAGAACGCTGCTCGTGCATTGCGCGCACAATTTTTGGAAATATAATTTGTAGTTTTAGATATGGTTGTGTGAGTGTGTGGCTCGGACTTGTTTGAATGTGAAGGACGCTCTGTATGAGCTGTGTTGTA